>CAIGQV010016645.1:551299-664282 GCA_903798115.1 Danio jaintianensis
CTTATATACTGTACATAAATGCAACAGTTCTGTTTAAATAAATGTAAAAAAGTTTTTTTACAAATACGTTTTAGACAATTCTATTTTTCAACTAAAGAGGGTTACATTTATCGAGACAATTGTACATGCTTAAACTATGAATTGAGTAATAATTTTATGACAATATAGTACAGTATGTACAAAATATGGTGGTAATACGTTACAATTTGTTTTATAATGAATGTACATCTTTGATAGATATAACAGTGACAGCTGTTCAGAGCACATATTGAATTTGCAATTGCCCTGTGGTGATCCACTGAACAGGTTTCAAAATGTATAAAGTTTTTGTAAAAACAAAAAGAATAATGTATATTATGCAGATACAATATTTAATGATATTAGACAATGAAGAATATACTTTTTTCCAACATTAACATGTAATAGTTAAATTTAAGTAAAAAAAATATTAAATGAAACTAAAAGGCACTGTTTCAGTCAAATGTAAAGAATTAAGAGCTTTATTTCTTTTGTGTATACATTGAGATTTACAGTGATTTCAAGTAATTAAGTTACATTTTAGAAAATAACTTAAATACAATTTGAAGGATGTAATTTGTAATTAATAATTTTTGAAGCAACTTACCAAACACTGCTGGAGGCAACTTTGTCATCTTTTTCACATTCTTCTATTGACTTTCCAGGTATAAAGAACTGTGATCCTAAAGCTCCTCTTATGATGTACATCTCCAAGATGGTGCCAACCACCGACAAAGGTAGATTCTACGCCTTTGGTCGTGTCTTCTCTGGTATCGTTTCTACAGGACAGAAGGTGCGCATCATGGGTCCCAACTTCACACCAGGGAAGAAGGAGGACTTGTATTTAAAGCCAATCCAAAGGTTGGCTGTGGTCAATTACAGATGTAATTTATCTTCATTGATTCTCAGTGCGTTGATCAGATGATCGTGTTTACACTGTTCTCACTGTGTCCTCCTCAGAACTATCCTGATGATGGGTCGCTATGTAGAGCCCATCGAAGATGTGCCATGTGGGAACATTGTTGGTTTAGTTGGGGTTGACCAGTTCCTTGTCAAGACTGGCACCATTACCACTTTTGAAAATTCTCACAACATGCGTGTTATGAAGTTCAGCGTTAGTCCTGTGGTGAGAGTTGCTGTGGAGGCCAAGAACCCAGCTGATCTGCCAAAGTTGGTGGAGGGTCTGAAACGCCTGGCCAAGTCTGATCCCATGGTTCAGGTGAATATCTGGGCTGAGTAATAAAATGGCATAAGCAAAATTCAACCTTTCCAATAACAGCTTTCCACTTTCTGCTAGTGTATCATTGAAGAGTCTGGTGAGCACATTGTGGCAGGTGCTGGTGAACTTCATCTGGAGATTTGCCTAAAAGACCTCGAAGAGGATCATGCCTGCATCCCTCTAAAGGTAGAGTTTGGATGGCAATACTGATTGTGTACAGATATGTTTTACTTTGTTTTTCAACATTAACAGCCGTAGCCTGTTTTTATTGCAGAAATCAGACCCAGTTGTGTCCTATCGTGAAACTGTCAGTGATGAATCAGACCAGGTCTGCTTGTCCAAGTCTCCCAACAAGCACAATCGTCTGTACATGAAATCTAGGCCCTTCCCAGATGGCTTGGCCGAGGACATCGACAAGGGTGATGTGACCGCTCGGCAGGAGCTCAAACTGAGAGCTCGCTACCTGGCTGAGAAATACGAATGGGAAGTGGCAGAGGCCCGTAAGATTTGGTGCTTTGGACCAGATGGCACAGGGCCTAACATCCTTGTGGATGTTACAAAGGGAGTTCAGTATCTGAATGAGATAAAGGACAGCGTAGTGGCTGGTTTCCAGTGGGCAACCAAAGAAGTGAGTAAACACAAGTTGCCTATTTCCACTCTTGCTTGAACATTCTTATGGTTTAGATCATGATAATGAGTTACTATTCTGTGTTACATTAATAGGGTGCACTCTGTGAAGAGAACATGCGGGCAGTCCGGTTTGACATTCATGACGTGACTCTCCATGCTGATGCCATCCATAGAGGGGGTGGTCAGATTATTCCCACAGCCCGTAGAGTTCTCTATGCCTCGGTGCTCACAGCACAGCCCAGACTCATGGAGCCCATTTACCTGGTGGAGATTCAGGTACACATGTCAGATTCTGTAAACCAAAAAATGGGAGTGCATTTTGGATGCCAACTATATTTCTTTTCTCCTCCAGTGCCCAGAGCAGGTAGTTGGTGGCATCTATGGTGTACTGAACAGAAAAAGAGGCCATGTGTTTGAGGAGTCTCAAGTGGCCGGGACACCTATATTTGTTGTGAAGGCATATCTACCTGTAAACGAATCATTCGGTGAGTTAATACTTCCCATATGACGGCAACTTCAAGCTTTGCTTTTTATCAAATTGACTGCAGAAGGACATTGAGGTCATTTCTGTATACAACAATAAAAATAATTATTAATGCACTCAAACATATATTTGAGAAACTGCAAATGTTAGACATACTTGAATTAATATATTGTGCCTTTGCTTCTGTACAGGTTTCACAGCAGACCTGAGGTCTAACACCGGCGGACAGGCTTTCCCTCAGTGTGTGTTTGATCACTGGCAGATTTTGCCAGGTGACCCCTATGACGTAAATAGCAAACCAAGCCAAATTGTGGCTGATACCCGTAAACGCAAAGGTCTGAAGGAAGGCATCCCAGCGCTGGACAACTTCTTGGACAAACTATAAATTCCTTCAGATTGCACATGGTGATTTAAGCTATTAACCTTACAATGTTAACGTGATGACTCTGAAGTGTATGGCATAATGTTTACACAGACAAATCAATCAATAGAGCTTAATTTAAATATTTAAAGCTGCATATAAATAAATCAGCGGCAAACAAAATCTGAGCACGTTAAACATGAATGGATGTGTCCATAAAGTAAACCTAATACAACACAGCAATCTGGACTTAATAAGTCAAGTTTAAAATATATTTTTCCAGATGAACATGAAATAGCGCTCTAATCACTGTGTATTGGTTTACATGTCTTAGGATGTATATGTATCATCTCGAACTGTGGCAAAGAACTCAAGAATCTAAACAGATCTGCCTGTGCCATCATTAGTGGAGAGCTATGCGCTTAAAAAAATTCAGCCTGGACTGGAAAGGACAATAAAAGCACTGTATCAACACTTACAGCACATTATTAGTTTTTTTTTTTTTTTTACATCTATCACATGAGCATCTTTAGTAGATGACAAGGGGGAACTAAAAGAAATAAACAACCACTCAACATGCCTTCAGTTTGCTGTACAGCTCACAATCCAAAAAGATGAATTCAAATTGCAACTCATGTCTATTATGTAAATTGCCATTAGCAATAAAGTCTGATATTGAAGACAAAAACGTTTGCATTGCATAATTCATTTCCTATATCAAAACTTTGAAGGATTTTGTTGCTTCATTTTTATTACACTTGTAGCTGCAGATTGTTGCCCATCCAAAATCCATAATATTAGACAAACGTCAGTTACAAATGACAGTTTCTAACGTGAATATGTTAGATGTGCCAAGATATCAAAAACAACTTCCATATAAAATTAGATTCCAAATCTGATGGCTCTGGAAAGAATAGCCACAAACAAAAACTTTAAAAAGCCTTAATATCAGACAAGTGAACATTGTAATATACAACAAAATTTTTTTATTGCTTTTTATTGTAACAAAAATAATTGCACTGCTGAAGTAGAAGAAACATAAAATGAGCTGCCGCTGAAAACCTGCTTCCGTTTCAACTGCAGATCCGTTGACGCAACACAAGAGCGACGGAGACTAGAGCACTGTTTTTTCGATGTGTCTGAGCTTTCCAGTCCACTCATTTATGCCATTTATTTTGCTCTGATCCGAGTCATTGTGTAACTCATAGTTTCCCCAATTCAGGAGATAACCACTTGATTCAGGTTTGCAATTTAAAAACAGCATTGTTGCTGACCAAGCCACATCATTCAGAGACCTTCATGGCAGTCCTCGTAAAACATGATTCTTGAGGTCCATATTCAAAAGTAGCATTGTTCTTTGCTTGGTTTACTTGCCTTGAGTGCAGTTTGTTTGGTGACCAATCACACTGCACCAGCATTCAGTCTAGCGAGATAATGTCTGATAGACCTGAAGATCCTCCAGTGATGACACCCGTCTCATGACTCGAGCTGCTGCTGTGGGTTGCGGTCTCGTACTGAGCCGATGAGGAAACCAGACTGGCGCTGGTGGTGGCACTCTGAAGGCTGCTGGAGAGGCTGTCTAAAAATATGGGCCCTCTGAAATGCTGCTGAAGAGACCACAAAGAAAACAAGTGGTAAAGAGTTGTGAAGTCATAATGCACGTAATCTCAGCATTGCTTTTTAAAAACATACCTGGGGATCCCCTTGAATCAGAGAGAATAAGTCAAGACCTTTGGGAAAGATGTGTAAAGTAGGACAAAAGTTAGTATTCATGTTAAAGCTAAAACCTGAACAAAACCATACTTGATTGGATGGCAAACTGGATAAATGCGTACTTTGCATATCTGTGGGAATAGTGGATAAGGACGAATGATGGAATGGAACGGAGTAGTCCGCTATTGAGGAGGTCAGGTATGAGGTGTCCAGCGTCTGGACGTTTGGCACACGAACTGTTGATGGCTGGTAAGTCAAAACCCTACAATAGAAGGAATGAAAACATTACAACTTAAAAAAACAGCTAAAGTGGTGCTAAAATTCTGCTGATAGGATAATAGGAAAATTAAAAAATAATGATGAAAATGTGCACATTAGGCTTCCCCTTCAAATGCAAATTTATGGAAAGTAAGCATTCACATTACTCGTGCAAAATAATTTACTAAGTTTTGCTGGTAATCGCACTATTTTACGGCCAAAAATGATACAATTTGCATCCATGATGTCAGTGGATTACCCACAACTGATTATCATTGGCTCTTTTTGCAGCCTAATTTGCACAGTGCTGGTCATTATGAAAATGAGCTGCTGCATCTGCCATGCCCCATTTAGTCATTCTGGCTCTTAGTGTGCAACAAAACATGTTATACTTTCATTTTTAAAGATTTGATGCACATGACTTGTAATGGTCTATAAATCACATTTAACATGTCCTAGCATTTCAGGCTTTCCCACTATGAATGAATAATTTGCATTTATTGCACAGTTCTGGGCTTTTTCAAAATGAAAGCTCAAATCTCCAACACTTAAAGGGATAGCTCACCCAAAACTGAAAATTCTGTAATCATTCACTCACCCTTCACTTTGACACAAACCTGTTTGAGTTTTGTTCTTCTGTTGAACACAAAATAAGTTATTTTGAAAAATCTTGGAAACCGGTAACCATTAACTCTATAGTATTTCGTAAACCATACTTTAATTTTTGGGTGAAATGTCCATTTAAGATAGAGGTAGAAAAGAAACATTTGATCAGATTTTAGTCTGATCACTTGATTTCATTTTAGTGAATCAACACAAACAAACCCTTTGCTGTGCATCTCCTCAGCCTTTGACATGTAGATACAGCGCTTTTTTAAAGGAGGATCATCCTCTTCATCATCAGACGAGCTCTCTAGTGTGAGATCGATTACATCGGCTTTTTTTGTACAGCTGGTTTCTGGGACTGACACCACTGCACTTTGTCGAACTGGAACAGAACCTAAGAAGTCATGAACCACTTTTAAGATGCATCAAACACGGAAATATATATTTTCAACCAATTAAATCTTAAACAGAGCTCACACACTTTTTAAACAGTAATAAAACATACAATCAATTTTTGAGATGCATGGAGATGATAATTTCAAAGTCTCCTTCTTTGGTCTCATTGGACACCAAGTCCCATCTTCCTGAAACTGGATTTCATCAACATCCGTGCAGTCGTTGAGTATTTCCATAAAGAGGCTGACAAGTAAAAAGTTTACAAAAATGAAGATTATAGAGTCAAATAATTGAAAGATTTAGAGTAATTTGACCTACAGGAAAAGTAAATCTCACCCATCTATAATCAGACTCTCATACGTGGCTTTTTTGTCACAGACGGGACAGATCCAGGTGGGCTTTTTCTCATTCATTTGTAGATAGAGAGCAGCATCAAAGCACTGCAGATGAGAACAGGTGACTGCTCGGCAGGGTACTGTAAGACGCATCTTTCCAAGCTATAAAACAACAAGATTTATTAAGTAACATAACTTTTTTTTAACAGCAGGCTAAAAAAAAAAAAAAATTATAAAATAATAATAAAAATAATAATAATAAATAAAAATGTATACAGAACTTACAGGGCACATAAGTGAGACTCGTAAACTAGTTGTGGCGATTTCACTGTCAGGGTCTGCTGTCAGTTTTTCTTTAACTGTTTTAAGTGTAAAAAGGAGTTGATTTTAAGTCATTTCATTCTTTAATTTTAATAATTAATTTAAATGATTCAGGTAACTAATTGAATACAAGTATTTATAAGTATATAGAGGAGTTACATAAAACAAAACCACATTTATTATTATGGTCATATTTCTACTGAAATTTGGATTTTATTTTTAGAATTTCTCAAAGGTGAGAAATGATGTCTTACTTAATGCTCTGGAGTGGTCAGGGTTTCTGATTCCCTTCATTCTTAATCTCTGTAGTAACAGTGGGGAGGTCAGCTGCCGGACCAGGTAAACAGACATGGAGTATGTCTGCAGAAAACAGAGAACGTACAAACAAATGCTGAGCAAACACATCTGGATAAAGCAGTGGATGAAATAACAGAGGTGACAGTCCTTAACAAACCTTCCCAATTTCAGGTGCCCATGTCACTACTATCTGATTGGGTACTGCGGAGGACAATCTGACTAGTGACGTGATGTTCAGTGGTCGGCCGGGTCTTTTTTGCTCAACACCATTCTTAGGTGGTGGTGCATAGCCCTGTGGGATAACCACATCAGATCAGCAATTATTTAAAATGGCAATTTTTATATTTAAATGATTTTGAATAAATATTATGAAATATTTATAATATGAACTTTATATAGTAAAAACTAATTATCAAGCTTCCAACACACACAAAAGGCACAACTGTGTTGATTAATAACTGGATATAATATACATGTATACATACAACACAGATAATATCTTCTATTTTGAAAGAGAATTATAACACGTTTATGCAATTAAAAGATTTTATTTGTTGAATATCTCTCAGTGACCTTACTAAAGGGAACCACATTCTCAGATTCAGTTTTTATATTGACTATATACAAAAATACATTTAAAGTCTTTTAAAATTAAAAATTCCCTACATCTATACCAAGTTGCACTACGTCTAGCTGTTCAAAAACAACAAAACAATCAGTGTGTCCAATAAGAAATTGTCTGATAAATGTGGAACAAAATAAGCCTAATTGGAAACGGCTTTCATGTTCTTCTAACAAGTTATAGTTACAATAACTTTTTAGGTTTGGAAAACATATTAAACAGGTGAACTTATTCAAGCTTAATTACATACAGGGAGGGGAAACAGCTTCCCATTGACTTTGATGCACAGGCCGTTTGGATAATTGTCCTCTTGTGGGCAGCTGGTCTCAGCTAAACAAAACCTAAAAATCAAAAGACAAAACAACTTCAGGAATCTATAATGGGCATTAAGGTGGCAACACCTTTGTGCATGCTGCTGATTTTGATATACAGATAAAAAAGCAGCACACTGAATTGGCTCCGACCTCAGTTGAATTTGAACCATGTAGTCCCTTCTTCCACCAGGAAGAAAATCCCTATGAAGAGGATAATAAACATTAAATCCAACTCAAACAATTTGTAACAGACTGTAGTCACATTACTGACAGCACACAAATTAATTTAGTTCTTACCGAGAAATGCAAACCTCCCTCACTTGTTGTGGAGTCAAAGCAAATATGAAGTACTTTTCATTATGAAATCTTTGAACAGCATGGGCGCCTTTAAATACAAATCAGTACAGTTTTAAATCATTTATTTGTTATAAATTACAGTAAAAACAACATCATAGAAAAATATAAAAATCACACACACATACAAAAAAAATAATATTGGAATCTACGCTGCCCAACCGGTCAGGAAAAAATAATGTCTTTGAATTAAGCAAGAAAATAGAAAATACACCAAGGGTGAAATAGTGGAGATGCTCCCATTATTATACAAAATTTGGTACAAAAATAATGCAACTTTTGATGGAAATAAACAATAAACGCTGTGGCATTGTGCAATCTTTTCAAAAGACAGTCATGATGAACATATGCCATAATCTAAGCTAAAGGTCACTTTCTGGTTATTTTCTGATCATGAGGAGAACCACTCTGTAAAGTGTACTCCAGTACATCTCAAAGACCTTCAGGTTCATGTAAATAATGGTCAATTCATTTGTGAAAAAGAAGCTTTTTTTTTCCACAATTGGAGTTTGATCAATCTTGCCAATACAATAACGCTACATGAAAACTGCATACTACATCAGTCTAGTTTGAAAGCATTGCGGCCAGACATACAACATGCATTAATACTTTGTACTTTGAAGTTAAAATAGGATATGCATTGATTGTTTTTTGCTATTGTTGTTTGCTTCACCAAGCAAGTAACCATTCCTACATTTTGTAAAATAAAATTACCTAGACTTGATGGTTTGATCAAAACATCCAAAACATCGTAAAATGGTAAGGATTTCATCTGCACGTCTGGATGGACAGGGGCCATTAGTGGCGAGGGCTGCTGCATGTTCATCATGGGCTTTGACTCATGAAACACAGGTGAATTACAGCTCTCCTGCTGCTGCTGCAGGAGGTCTGAATGGCTAGTTGGCAGAGGAAGATCTGAGCTCACAACCGTGGCACTGCTGTCTAGATGAAAGTAGGATTTAATGCTTGACTTGAGAGCCGCCAAATCTTGAAGACCTTCAAATGTCCTTGGGTACCTCCGCCGATACAGTTCTTTGATTTTAATCTGCACTGCAGGACTACAACCACTTCTCAGTAAATGCAAAGCCCTCAGCAAAAGTTCATGCTTGCGACCACTCTTGTTCCTTCCAGCAAAACCTAACAGTACTTGGAGCTCTGAGACACGGAAACTTGATACCATATTCTGCAAAATAAATTCAGACAAGGCAAGACAAACAAAAAAAAATGTTAGTAAGAATACATTTGCCACACGTCAGTAAGAATAACCACCCTATGCCATTCTGTGTACTTTTAAAACAGGCTTTACAATTATAATAAGACAGAAAACTCTGCTTCAAAATCAACATGGCATAAGCTGGTGGAAAATGATGATGAGTTTTTTTAAACCAAAAAGTGTCATTTAATTAGTAACCAGATTAATTAACAAAGAATTAAGTGTGAAGTGAGGTGACAACCCACCCAAAAACACCCATTCCAGAAACCCCATAGAAATAAGAAAATCTCAACTGACCCTTCATTACACGATCCATGCTTGATTGTTCTTACGTGTTAATCCTTTTTTCTTTAACAATCCTTAACAAATGACCGAAATGCATCTAAAATGTTGAGAATAATTCCAAGACCCATTAGATGAACATCAAGAGCATAACAAAGGACAAAACATATGTTCACGTTGATCTCAAGAGAAATCAACAGAACTGCTGGCAGGAAACTTGGTTTACAGTTAAGTTGGACAATTCTGAACACTTTACAGGGCAGCATGAATCAGTCAGTCATATGATGACAGATATAACCGCACACAACAGCAAGTGTCTAACATTACTGTATCCAGTACACACAGCATACATTTGTTATGAGAGGGCTAACGTTTGTGGGTGCTGAACTGCAATCCATTCTATTTAATTAAAAAGAAAGTTGATTTATTCATCGCACTACTAAAAGTGCTCATCTTGAGGAAAATATGATGAAAAAAGGTTCACAGACACAGGAATCAAGTTTGTCTTGTTTGCCGCCGACCCACTTACAGCTTGTAAACAACATTCACAGTGTGTATATTTCTATTGTTCACTTCGCAATTATAATAAAACGTTCGTCCACCTTCATTTACACGCACAGAGACTCTGGACACGCTGGATTAAACATATGTCACCCTTGCAAACACTCGTAATTAATCAAGCAACACCTGTGTGTACATGTAAACAATGTCAATTGCTGTCGGACGCTAGCTAACAAAAGACCAGCCTAAACAATTCGAGCAGTGAAGAACGTAAAAACTTTTTACCTGAAGCGAACAGTCGTCAAGTTCAGTTAGGCATTATAATAAAGCGCGTTCATGCAGTGAAGGGTGGCAGTAAAAGCAGTGGCATTTTGAGGCTGATCTTCAATGTTTGTGTAGCATCTCGAGAGCTAAACGAGCAGCGGGTTGGTGGCTAACAGGCTAAACACAACCCGTCTAACGGAGTGATGTCACGTTTCTCGTTTAACTATAAAGGAACTAACGCATGGAAAGTAAACGGACGGGCATAATAAAATGCCATAACGTCAATTGCAAAATGCCTTCAGCATGTGAAAGACGCAAAGAAGTAGCCAGCTATCATTGCACTTTCGCCTACCCGTAACTCCTCAATATCCGCCATTTTCTGGCTGCGATCATCCTGGCCAGTCCGGAGATGTCGAGTCACGTGACACAGCCTGGGTTAAAAGGGTCGCGTCGTTCATTTTTTGCATTTTTTAAAATTTTATTCTGAGGTTTACTTATCCGCTTTTACCCCTTGCCCAACTTTTGGGAGTAGCTTCCGTTATTCAGTAATCAACCACAGAATCGTTCGCTGTGAACGAGGTAATAATTATTTTTTGACAAGGACGGCAACCATCAAAAAAGTAAAAGCCTTTTAATCAGTTGAAAAACCAACACCCCTCAACGTTCCAGTTTATAAACAATTTTGTCTAATGTAATGTATGTTAATTTGGCTTTTTGGGTGGCAATATTACCTGCAATAGAAAATTAATCGTAAATATCGCTCATATATAGGCCTTTATTATGGCAAAAAGGAAATTTAACTTGCATAATGTAATTCCCGTGCTCATTTTCACTCCTGGAAATATGCCTTGAAGCAGTTTTCCCGAGAAGACGTCTGCATCATTTTAGTGCCACCAAGGCAAACGAGATAAAGTACAAAAGCTGTACAGCAGGGGTCACCAATTTGCTCCTGGAGAGCTACCTTCCTGCAGAATTCAGCTCCAACCCTGATCAAACACACCTGAACCAATTAATTAGGACCTAAAGCAGCCCCTTAATAATTAGAGACAGGTGGGTTTGGTCAGGGTTGTAACTAAAATCTGCAGGGAGGTAGCTCTCCATGGTGAGAGCAGAGTTGGTGACCCCTGCTGTACAGTGTGCATCATGTTTACATGTCACTTGTTCTCCACCAGGGGATAACAAACTTTCAAGGGGGCCTCAGGAATTTAAAACTGTTTAAATAACATTAAAAATGTAAAATTAATAAAATAACGATTTCCTTTTTATAACCCACCCCTAAACAACGGTTCCTATTGTCTTTGTAGATGTGGGAAATACTTTTAAAAATACACAAAACAATGTATAGCCTATTATAGATTAGCATACAGTTTATGAACATAATCTGTATGTAATAATATACTATATTAGGCCTACACCAAGCTCTAAATCAATTTAACTGATTGACATTGCAAGTAAATCACAAGCAACTGAAAGTCAAAAGGCATCCAAATGTGAACAATGTGGAGTCTTGGAGTCAAAAAAGCTAGTAAGAAATGATGGACAATGAATTTTGTCTCGCGATTATAAGTATCAACATATAAATTAAGTTTTGCGCTATACTGTGCATAATTTAGAGATTATGTATTAAAATATTAGGTATGATCATATTTAAGAATAATAATTTCACAAGGGGAGACACGGTGGCTCAGTGGTTAGCACTGTCGCCTCACAGCAAGAAGGTCGCTGGTTCGCGTGGGTTTCCTCCGGGTGCTCCGGTTTCCCCCACAGTCCAAAGACATGCGCTATAGGTGAATTGAATAAACTAAATTGGCTGTAGTGTATGATTGTGAGTGTGCACGGGTGTTTGCCAGTACTGGGTTGCAGCTGGAAGGGCATCCGCTGTGTAAACCCTGATGAATAAAGGGACTAAGCCGAAGGAAAATAAATGAATTTCACAACGATCGCTCTTTGTTGCTGAACTACTGACATGCAGATTTTTCAGGATGGCAGTTTCAGTCTGTTGTCCAGCAGATGGAGCTCAGAGCTAATCTACTGTAACCAGATTCTGATTATCACTGAGGTTTTCGTTCCCGATCAGACCTCTGTTTAAACCAATGCTTTCATTTTAGATTCTTAAAACTGGAACAGCTGAGGGCAAAATTATTAGTTTAACGGTGCAAGGAAATTTTCATAGTATGACTATAATTAGAAATGAGTCAAAACTATTATGTTTAGAAATGTGTTGAAAAAAACCTCTCTGTTAAACAACACTTGGGAAATATTTTTAAATAATAAAAATTTAACAGGAGGGCTAATAATTTGTGGTTAAATATTAGACTTTCATTCATAAATTTTTATCAAATGTACGAATGAAAATCTAATTCTCATTGAGATTTTGTGATGTGTGTTAATTTGACTTTACATATATATTACCCTTCACATTATAGGACTGTTATTAGACTGCCTGAATCACTGTGGTGCACATTCTACAAGACAAATATGAAAATTTTTCCTGCACAGATTTGGCTGCAAACCTGAGGTGTTTTTTTTTTTTTTTTTGCAGACCTTGTAAATCTGCCTGTGACAGTATGATCCAGCCAGTAGACATGTAATGTATTACATTTGTAAAGTATTACATTGAATTATAGCATTCCAGTGGATTGACAATATTAATCATGTTCAAAACATTTGTGATCATCAGTTTCTCTTTGGTTTATTACACCAACTAAATTTAAAACCATAAATCTAAAACAAAATTGAACTGCAATAGAATGTTGTCTGGTAAAAAAAAACACTAATATTTTTATTATTTCTTTTTTTTCCCCAGTATGTTGCAAAGAAAATATGTCTTTTATGCATTTATTTTAAATGGATTCTTCACCAAAAAAGAAAAAGCCCAAAGACATGCACTTTAAGTGAATTAGATGAACTAAATTGGTGTGTGTGAATGTAAGAGTGTATGGGTGTTTCCCAGTGCTGGGTTGCGGCTGGAAGGGCATCCGCTGCGTAAAACATATGCTGAAATAATTGGCGGTTCATTCCGCTGTGGTGACCTCTGATAATCAGAGACTAAGCCGAAGGAAAATGAATGAATGGAAGTATATGTATATATAAAAAAAAGTTTTCCACTTTTTACCATTTGCATGAAATTCTAAGGTGACAGCTTTCATTTTTGTATTTGAGGTAAATAAGTTTGAAAAATAAATAGTTGGCCAACTGAAAACCATAAATGCAACATCAAGCAACAATGTTCATGTAATAAGAAATCGTACATCTCAGTGAATTGTTTACGAAGCCAAACAATCCTCCGCATTACCATGTTCATCCAATGACAGTCTGACTTGCACAAGTATTCAGTTAGAAGTAAATCAGAAATCTAATCCATGATTTATGGACACCGTGTATGACTCTGCTCTGAGCTGTTTGACAAATACAAGGTTATAGCCTATATATTTGTGATTGAAGAGGCCGAAGGGTGCTGAAGTCCGTGACCTAGGTAAAGCGCCCATGGCATCTAATTACCCAGCCTTTCCCACTTGAGCAACCTGCCATATACGAAAACACTCACACATACAGACACATAAAGACCTGCCATAGGAAAAAGACACATGCAGGCGCGCAAACACCTTAGCCTTCTTATTAACCCCAGCTTGTGTTATTGGCAGTACTAGACAGAGACAAGACCCCAATTACTGCTGAAATCAAAGCTGGTCCCGTTAAAGGTGCGGTGGAAGCGTGTGGAGCTTCAGAGCGCTGCAGTGGCTTGTTAGTCCGCTTAGTGCTCGTCTATTGGGACCCTCCATTTCAAATACCTGTCTCTCAGAGCATTGTTATTCAAACGGAAAATCGAACAGCCCAATGTTGCTCTGGTCATTCTGTCAAGTACACTGCATGCTGTGGGCAACGGCTAACAGTAAATTGTAATTTAGAGTCAAGTTCAGGCATAACACCTTTTGTACACTTACCTCATACTCTCAGATAGTGTGGTATTATATCACGTTAATTGATTAGAAAAAAAAAACATAAGTTGATTTCAAGCCCTTAAATCGGTGCAATCACTAATACCTTTCTCTATGTGAAATTTATAGTGTACTAAATGTTTATTAACATTTGAAGGCACAAAGCGTGGCACAGATATATCGCTTGAATAAGAATACCTATACATTATGGCAAGATGAGACAAATTTTAGACTTTGCTCGAGGAATTAATGCATCTCAGTAAGATGGATAAGTGTCTTATGTGTAACAGATGCATTACGGGTTTCTTAATAGCTTTCAGACATCTGTTTATCCTCTCAGTTAAGCTTAAACATAACCAAAACAAACTCTGAACAAAACAAACATTGCGGAGACTGCATGGATTATAATCTTCCAAAACATCGGTAAAATTATTTTACCATTACAAACTTTAACGGTTTGAGGTGTGCTTAATTTAAGCATTGTGTGGGAGTGCTATATTGTGATAACAGTCAAAGCAAAATGCCTTTAGCCATGATTCACATTACCTTTTAAAACATTAATCATTTTATTAAAGCAACACTGACTTTTTGGAAAAGCATCCATATTCAAAATTATATCTTTATTTACCAAAATACACTTTGATAATAATTCATATTTTATATATTATTCATATAATGTCATTAAATTTCATATAAATATTCAAATAGCAGTCAGGATGGATAAGCTGTAAACTGGTTGACATTCGCATGTGTTCCATGGTTATACTTGTATCTTGAGGCTGAAATTTGCTGTCACAACTAACAACTGTTAATGGCATACCTCTGCAAAGTCACAGGCTTTAAAACAAACAAAACAGATTATGTAGCTGTTCATCCTCTCTGATAACTGTCCTGTATCCACGTCCTCGGGTGTCTCGAGTCACATTCATCCACACAGATGAGCAGTGCTAAAGCACAACCAAAGCAATATTCTTACTGAAAACATGTACAGTTTTCCCATTTAGCCACAAGAGATTCATAGCGTATAGCTGGAGTCATGAATTGATTAATACATCAGAAGTGACTATGGCATAAAACATCCTGTAAGTTTCAGATATTAAAATGGGTTTTTTTTAAAAACAAAATTGAAACAAAATGGCCAAAATGAGTCCAAAATGGTGCAGGTAACCTCAGGTCATTGTCAACATAGACTGCAAATTTAATCTGAACGAAGACAAGAAAGTATTGAGGAGCCTCATGTCCATTTAACTACTAGGTGGCACAGTGTTGATACATTATTGTTATTCTGGGGTCATATTTGTCAAAAAACCCCAAAAACTTTAAATTGTGTGTTAAGGAGATATTAGGCATTAAACTGAAATTTCTTGGCCAAAACTGAAAATTATGGATACACTTAGTAGAACAAGATACTAGAAATGTTCTGTTGGCACATTATATAAGCACACTTTGCTTTTCAGGTGAGCATGTGTGGTACTTGTATAGATTTGTATATCGGTACATGAGCAGAATATCCACGAAGCAGAACAGAGCTATTTTAACCTTTGACTGTGGCACGCGTGCAAGGTAGTCGACGGTGTGCACTGCTGCTCTTGTGCTTTGGTCAGCCAAGCCACAAACCACCCTTGAAATGCCATTCAATTGAATGTGCATTCTACATCTAGTCTGAAAGCTGCTTCACACCTCACAGTGACTATATGGATGGAGGAAATGTGAAACCAGTGCACTGAACACTATGATTTTGCCCATTTTACAGGTGAAAACTGAAAATGACATTTTCAGCCTATGATTTTAGGCTCCCAAAAAGTCCTTGCATCCCTAGGAGATATAGCACTTTCACTACTCTAGCATGCTCTTCATCCAATTTATTTATGGGTTATTCGAATACATTTCGGTCGAAAAAATCAGATCAACATGCTTGGACAAGTTTAAAAAAGTATGTTTTCGAATTGTGAATTGACCACAATAGTTTTTGAGTCAAACAAGTTCACAATGAGAAAATTGAACATATGATAAGTTATAAGACTATTTTTCTGAGTATGTGTGAAAATGCATGATATCGGAGTTGCATGATGTCCAGCACTGGGAAACACCCATTCACACACGCACTCAAACACTAAGGCCAATATTTGTTCACCCAATTCACCTATACCACATGTCTTTGGATTATGGGGGAAACCGGAGCACCAGGAGGAAACCCACGTGAACACGGGGAGAACATGCAAACTCCACACAGAAAATTTAAACCAGCGACCTTCTTGCTGTGAGGCGTCAGACCACAGAGCCACTGTGCCGCCCCTCTAGAACAGTTGCTGTATCCGAAATCACCCCTTATACCTCATTCACTATTGCCTACATAAGTCCAATAATAGTCCACTTGAAGGAGTGAATGAAATAAGTGAGTAAATTAGAGCCCCGGAATTCATAGACCAGAAGAAATGTCTTTTTTTTGTGGCTTTTGTTGCTTGATAAATCCTTCAGAACGATTAGATATTCCACTCCCTGCTCAGACCCTGTGATAATTATTTAACACTTAGCGAGCTGTCTATTAGTAATGAAACAAAGACATTTGATTTCTGTTATGCATACACACATCACTTTAATTAAATAATATTTTATTTTGGAACTTACACAGATAGGATTGGGCTTTAGATGCCATCTTGTGGTCAGAAGCATGAATTCATTCAGCACATGAACTCTCATAGTGCATTATGGGTATTCTCTAGCTGAGTGGAGTGTGTCCTTGCTGCAGCCTGTAGCACGATGACGTACTGGATCGGGTCAAATACATAGTGACGCAGCGACACCTACTTGACCCTAAACCCAACCCTCAGAGTTATTAACGTCTACTCCTACCCCAACCCTAAACCCAACCGTCAAAGTACAATGTTACAATGCGTTTCAATGTCCACTAAACCAGTTGGACCTAAACCAGTACATCATCATGCTACAGACTGCAGCAAGGACATCTTGGTTGAGTGTGCATGGGTTGTAGACTCGCTATTACTTCATAATGTCCACTACATGCACTATTTGAGGGTATAGGGGGCAATTTTGGATACAGCCAGTGAGTTGCACAGACACACCAAGTTTTGTTCCAATTGGCCTTTGTTAACATTGTCTGGTAGGTATTTAAATTTCATTGGGCAATGATGGTTGCCATGCTTTTTGAGATACCCCAATGCTCTCAGAGATATGGGTAGCACACTGGACAAAGTCACTGCATCCTCCAAGACAATCAGACTATGGGTTGTAGAGCTACAGTTGTTTTTGTGATTTTACATTGACATTTATTGTGCCGCTATATGGTCAAAATCCACACATTTCTTTGTGCGACGTGACTGAACTCATACCAACTTTTGAGTTTGGAATTCCAAATATTTGAAATGATCTCGTTCTGTTCAAGAGTTAAAGGGCACTTATGATAAGTAATAAACTTTTGGAAGGCATTTGGACAGAGCTATGTGTAGGTATAGTGTGTCCACAGTCATATTGGAATAATATAAAGATAACAAGTCCCTTTTCTATTTTATTTTTATTTTCTGATGTCAAAAAAGGGATCCAAATCCCTGCAATTTTGAGGCCCAGTGCAACGTGACGTAGAAGTGCGGTTTTGCCCACCCATGAAATTGATTGACATTACATTGATAGCTACAGTGCATCCGGAAAGTATTCATAGCGCTTCACTTTTTCCACATTTTTTTTATGTTACAGCCTTATTACAAAATGGATTAAATTCATTTATTTCCTCAAAATTCTACACACAATACCCCATAATGACAATGTGAAAAAAGATTTTTTGAAATTGTTGCAAATTTATTAAAAACAAAAAACCTGAAAAATCACATGTACATAAGTATTCACAGCCTTTGCTTAATACTTTGTTGATGCACCTTTGGCAGCAATTACAGCCTCAAGTCTTTTTGAATATGATGCCACAAGCTTGGCACACCTGTCTTTGGGATTTTTTGCCCATTCCTCTTTGCAGTACCTCTCAAGCCTTATCAGGTTGCATGGGAAACGACGGTGTACAGCCATTTTCAGATCTCTCCAGAGATGTTCAATAGGATTTAGGTCTGGGCTCTGGCTGGGCCACTCAAGGACATTCACCGAGTTGCAGTGAAGCCACTCCATTGTTATTTTGGTGGTGTGCTTTGGGTCATTGTCCTGCTGGAAGATGAACCATCACTCCAGTCTGAGATCAAGAGCACTCTGCAGGTTTTCATTCAGGATGTCTCTGTACATTGCTGCATTCATCTTTCCTTCTATCCTGACTAGTCTTCCAGTTCCTGTTGCTGAAAAACATCCCCACAGCATGCTGCCACCACCATGCTTCACTTTAGGGATGGTATTAGCCTGGTGATGAGCCTGGTTTTCTCCAAACGTAATGCCTGGCATTCACTTCAAAGAGTTTAAATTTACCACCAGAGAATTTTGTTTCAGATGCCTTTTGGCAAATTCCAGGCGGGCTGCTATGTGCCCTTTAACTAAGGAGTGGCTTCCGTCTGGCCACTCTACCATACAGTCCTGATTGGTGAATTGCTGCACAGATGGTTGTCCTTCTGTAACGTTCTCTTCTCTCCACAGAAGAAGCTGGAGCTCAGACAGAGTGAACATCGGGTTATTGATCACCTCCCTGACTAAGGCCCTTCTCCCCCGATCACTCAGTTTAGATGGCTGGCCAGCTCTAGGAAGAGTCCTGGTGGTTCCAAACATCTTCCACTTATGGATGATGGAGGCCACTGTGCTCATTGGAACTTTCAGAGCAGCAGAAATGTTTCTGTAACCTTCCCCAGTCTTGTGCCTCAAGACAATCCTGTCTCGGAGGTCTACAGACAATTCCTTTGTCCTCATGCTTGGTTTGTGCTTTGCCATGGACTGTCAACCCTGGGACCTTATATAGACAGGTGTATGCCTTTTCAAATCATGTCCAATCAACTGAATTTACCACAGGTGAACTCCAATTAAGCTGCTGAAACATCTCAAGAATGATCAGTGGAAATGATCAGAATGTACCTGAGCTCAATTTAGAGCTTCACGGCAAAGGCTGTGAATACTTATGTACAAGTGATTTTTCAGTTTTTTTTTATTTTTTATAAATTTGCAACAATTTTAAAACTACTCAGAAATATAATTTTAAGATCATTTTAATTATTGTATGCTTTGCAGTGGACAAAGATAAAAGGCTGTGCAGTGATTGGATGTGCCGGTGGTCTGCATCATGAAAGGAATGCTGTGTTGACTAATCAGAAGCCACGACCAGAATGATACATTTTACTATTGTGGGTCTATTAAATGAGTGATATTATGCATTCTGTTGACGTCAACCCACTGCACTGGCAATAAAACCACCATTAAATAGACTCTTTTGTACTGCAGTAATGTTGCACAGGACTCCATTTGTAAGGCAAAGCAGAAAAATAAGCAAAAGGCTAGCGTGGGCCAGCTGTGTTTGTTGGCATGTCAGCATGTTAGTGGGAACACATTCATCATTGTGCTACATAGCTTTGGCTCTGCTTTGTGTGTTTTGGTGAATTTGCATTCTAAATGTTTCATATTATCTTCACAAAGGCAGGTGCAGCGCTAGGTTGGTTGGATTCGAACACCTAGTCTCACGTCAAACAGACGGACAAAAACGACATTGCCCAGTAGGCTATTCAGTGATGGATCTCTGTTGATTTGGCATCCAGAAACTGCGTGATAGTCACTGGCTCCTGATGTGAAGCGTGACAATCCTGATGACGCAAAATGGAAAGCAGAGCTACACATACAAATACTCACATTGACACCATCAACAGATTTTTCCTCTTTGTTTCAAGGTAACGTTTGGGCTACTCTAACCAGCGACTGGCTTTCTCAGTAAACCCTGAAGTGTTTTGGTAAATTGCTGAGCTGCAAATCGACGATGAACTCAATGTATCAACATTGCCTTGGTTTATTTAATGGGGGAAAAAAAGAACAGCATACCATGCAGTACGACCAGGAAAAATACTACCCTGTGTTTTACTTTAATAAAGCTAATCGGCAGAGTTAATGTTTGGTCAGTTAAATCCATTATAGACCATTATCTGTAGACCTATGGTAATCAATACATGATTTGCGTATCGACTACATATCCAGTTTCCATAGCTTTTATCCCTATGGCAACCTGTGGTTTTGTGGCAGAACTAGCATTTCTTTTCACATGAGAATATTTTTGATGGCTTTTGAAGTACGTTCCTGACCATCACATGGGTCAATTTATGAAGCTGGTCCTGAAGTGACCTAGATAACTGCCTGAGGAAAATAATCCCATCACAATGCATTAGTGCCTGACGAGCCCCTACCTAATAAGAGGAATGCATGACCCTTCCCCCACTATCTTTCATTCCTCCATTCTCACCATGTCAACAAACAAATAGATGAAGATCCCATCAGTGTCCTCCAGGCTGAAAAGGTCTGTCGGATGAGGAAAAAGCATCTGTTTAGGTCTGTTTAATTGAATCTGGTTGTTTGTTGGCAGTGGTGTAAAGTAACAAATTACAAATACTCAAATTACTGTAATTAAGTAGTTTTTGTCAGGAATTGTAATTTACTAAGTAGTTTTATAAATGTGTACTTTTACTTTCCCTTGAGTACATTTTTAGCGCTGTATCTGTACTTTTACTCCACTACTTTCCTTCAACCTAAAGTCACTACTTTATTTTTTCTTGTCTATGGGGATAAGAAAAATCAGTCCTGTGATTCCTGTTTAATCAAATCGCACATAGAAGTAAAGAGGTAAATCGCATCATAATGAACTACCTCAAGACATGGGCGATTTATAATTGCAGCAAACTGTTTGGAAGCATTAAAAGTGTCCAAGAAGATGTCCAAAATCTTTACACGCATTGACCCAGAGACTGTTTAGATGCATGCCACTGATGAGAAGATGACCAATGTTTACTGTATGATGACCGAAACGGCCTTAAACCCCCAGCAGGCACAAGACGTCAACATGACGTTAGATTGACGTTGTACCCCAATGTCGTGGGGACGTTGCATTTTGTTTAGAAATGAAAATCGGGTTGACTACAGAACCCAACGTCAGGCCGACGTCAATGTCCAACATCCAACCAAATATCAACGTCTAATGATGTTACAGCTTGACGTTGTGTGGACGTTACCACTATGACCTCTATCAGATGTTGGATTTTAGTTGCCATACCTGACAAATAAATATCAGTATTTGATGTCAATATGACGTTGTTTTAAGATGTTGGCTCAACACTGGATTTTGGTCACTTTCCAACACAACCTAAAATCAACCAAATATCAACACCATTTGCCGTCGTTATTGGACATCAAAATAACGTTGTCCTTAGGCGCTGGCTAGACATTGAATTTTGGTCACCTGACATCACAACCTAAATCTAACCTAATATTAACGCCTTCTGACGTCGTGTGCCTGCTGGGCAATAACTAAATGCACTACAGAATGTTACGTTTTCACACATCCACAAATTACACGTAAAAGCTTTTTACAGCGTAATACTCACTACTCTCGAGTACTTTTAAAAGGGCTTCTTTTTACTCATACTTTGAGTAATATTTACAACAGATACTTTTACTCTACTTGCACTACATTTTTAGGCAAGTAATGGTACTTTTACTTGAGTATGATTTTTCAGTACTCTTTCCTACCACTGTTTGTTGGTCACTATTTAAAATGGGTACATATTAAAAATAAACTAAGGAAGGCCTTGACTCACAGAGGTAAAGTATTACAAACAAATCTGATTAGATTAATTTTAAAGCAGGTATTTTATTAAAAATGTATTTTATTATTTTTAATGCATTTATTTGTTTGTTACTTTTTCATTAATAAAGTTTTATTGCTGGAAGGCGGAAGCATTTAGTATATCACAGATAATGGATAGTTCTTCTCAGGTTGCTTTTGAAGTGACACTCCCTTTGAGCCCTTGAGGAGCCAAATAAATTTCATTGCTGACTTCATCTCACCACGCCCTGAAGCAAACCTGCTGAAAGACAAAAGCCGTTTGATCCAGGATCAGCAAAATACTGATACAAAATATCACTCTCCCTGGAGGGTTCTGTCTTTAAAGTATAATGCTACTCATATGTAAAAGGCTAAAAATATATATATAACAAATCAGGTATGGCATATTTAAAGCAAGTATTGATTTGATTTGCTGAAATATTAAAAGGGTAGTTCACCCACCTCCAAAAATCCTTACCATTTACTCACATTCAAGTGGTTCTAAACTAGAGAAATGAAATACAAATGAACAAAAACAAAAAAGGCCATTGACATTCATTGACACCATATGGAAGTCAGCTGCTATTTTTGTCCAACATTATTCAGAATATCTTCTTTTGTATATCTATAGCAGAAGAAAGCAACTCAAATAGGTTTGGAAAAAGTGGAGGAAGAGTAAATAATGACAGAATTTTCATTTTTGGGTGAACTATCAAAGACTGTAGTTATGGATCATAATTCAGTTTCAAACTAATACTAATAAATACTGATCTGTCATTTTCAATCTTTAAAAAAAATGAATCATTTGAAATATATCTCAATTAAATGGAGTAGACAAAATAGTCTACATAAAATAAATTTTTGATGATCTCAAAAATCTAAATGTCTCAGACATTTGTGCAGAAATTGTATCTTTAGGGGTACAACTGTGTCTCCTTTAAAGGGGCATCTTTGTTCATAATTTAGTCCTAAGTTGCATAGTAGTAACTTAAGGGCAGATATCATAACTCCAAGGAAGTATGCATGTTTTAGGGATATAAGGTTTAATATTTTTTCAATTAAAGCAACACTTCATGCAAATGTAAACGGCTGGTTTTGTATGCTCAGTGTAGACATTTTATACATTTCTTCAAAATTCATATTGAGGCAGCATATTTAGGCTTTTCTAACAAAACAATGAGTTAGTTTTAGAGAAATTTTTTTTACTTAAGTTGTCATATTGGGTAAACTAAGAGAGCAGTGAATGGGAGTATATATGTGTTCTGTGTTCGTATGGGTTTCCTCCGGGTGCTCTGGTTTCCAACACAGTCCAAAGACATGTGCTATAGGTGAATTGGATGAACGAAATTGGCCGTAGTGTATGAGTGTGTGTGTGAATGCAAGAGTGTATGGGTGTTTCCCAGTGATAGGTTGCGGCTGGAAGGGCATCCGCTGCATAAAACATATGCGGGAATAGTTGGTGGTTCATTCAACTGTGGCGACCCCTGATAAATAAGGGACTAAGCTAAAGGAAAATGAATCAATGAATATATATATATATATATATATATGGCGACGCGGTGGCGCAGTGGGTAGCACGTTCGCCTCACAGCAAGAAGGTCGCTGGTTCGAGCCTCGGCTGGGTCAGTTGGCATTTCTGTGTGGAGTTTGCATGTTCTCCCCGTGTTCGCGTGGGTTTCCTCCGGGTGCTCCGGTTTCCCCCACAAGTCCAAAGACATGCAGTATAGGTGAATTGGGTAAGCTAAAATTGTCCGTAGTGTATGTGTGTGAATGAGTGTGTATGAATGTTTCCCAGAGATGGGTTGCAGCTGGAAGGGCATCCGCTGCGTAAAACATATGCTGGATAAGTTGGCGGTTCATCCCGCTGTGGCGACCCCAGATTAATAAAGGGACTAAGCCGAAAAGAAAATGAATGAATATATATATATATATATATATATATATATATATATATAAATTTCAACTTGCTCAAATAACATAAGGGAAACTCCACAATACTGTTTTCAAAAATTGTGTGAGACTGTTTACAGCAGCTAGAAGAGAGAACAATGTCACATTTATTGTCCTTCACTAGAAACTGCATTAAAAATACTTGCACAAGCGTTAACTATTTTTTTTGTAATTTGATGCAAAGATGATATAATCCAAAGCATGGTTTTATAACTGTACAAGTCTTTAAAAAAATTGTTTTAAGATTTAAAGTCTGTGTGAAATCAAAATTGACAATATTTACCACATTACCATTAGTTTGCTATAAGGGAATGATGTGCATAAAGAAAGCCCCGCCCCCTACTCAATAGTCCATTTCAGTTAAAAGTGCATCAACATGGGCGACACAGTGGCTCAGTGGTTAGCACTGTCACCTCACAGCAAGAAGGTTGCTGGTTTGAGCCCCGGCTGGGTCAGTTGGCGTTTCTGTGTGGAGTTTGCATCTTCTCCCCGTGTTGGCGTGGGTTTTCTCTGGGTGCTCCGGTTTCCCCCACAGTCCAAAGACATGCGGTACAGGTGAATTGAATAAACTATATTGTCCATAGTGTATGTGTGTGAATGAGTGTGTATGGATGTTTCCCAGTACTGGGTTGCAGCTGGAAGGGCATCCACTGTGTAAAACATATGCTGGATAAGTTGGTGGTTCATTCCACTGTGGCGACGCCTGATGAATAAAGGGACTATGCCAAAGGAAAATGAATGAATGAATGAAAGTGCATCAACATACTAAAATAAAAGTCTCGCTACCTCTAGTTCAAGCGGACTGTAAAATGCTGATGACCGCTAAAATGCGTCATCACTGTCTTGTGAAAAGGGCCTATTGCTCCAGCCCTGTGATTTGTGGTGTGCATGAGAAATTGGTTTTGTCAATGTTGGCAGCAGTAGCCTTGTGGTAAGCCCACTGACATATACTGTATCCCTATGGTGCTCATGTCGACCCCAGTTTGATTCAATTCCATGTCCTTTACCAGTCTGTAAAACTTTAAACATAACTTTAGAGAAGAAAAAAGTTGGTTTGTCAATGTTACAGTACCAGATTGTGTTTTGGGGGATAAATAAAATGTCTCATGGAGGCCTTATTTGTAGAAATTGCCATATTGGTAGAAAAGAAAATTGTTTATGGTTTACTGTCAGATATTTGTTACTCCAATCCAGTGTAGAGATAATAATGGTTTAATTGTCTTTAGTCATGTTGCGCCTTCCAGTGTAGACACGGAATAAGTAATTTTTTTTGTTTTATGAAATCACAAGTGTGCAATGTAATTAATCAGTATTCTGGACGTGATACCATCGCTGCTATATGCTGTGCTTGCTAATTGGTATTGACAGCTCAAATCCTGTGCGTTAGATCAGCTGAGCTAATCATCTCTGACAGCCGTGAGCTGATTCTGCTGTGGGATCTGATCCTGAGGTGAAAGTTCACCACCGAATCAATGGCCACCAGCACAGCAGGGCATAAAAACCACATCTTTGTTGTTGTTTCGCTTATCAGTGGGTCATCGGTCAGCAAATAAAGGTGTAAAATGAGGAAAAGAGACCAAAAACATATGGTTGTGGCTTTATTTTGCTTAGGTGGCTAAAGAGTTTTCGCTTTTCTTAATAAGGCAGACTTCATGCAGATCATGGTTAGTTACACCTGATAATAAACATTGTGCGTGAGTGACAAATCGTCATATCCATAATTAATCTGAGGTTATTTCTTGGTGGAACAGCAGACACTAAAATTAAATGAGACAACAGGTAATATGCAGGCAGATGAGCCCTTCAGGCAGAGTAATCTGACCCCTTGGACACATAAGCACTTTAATGCCTGTCAGTAGAGGGACGTCCACATGAAGAACAGTAAAATACCTATACAGGTAATGGTAACACCTTACAATAACTTTGTATTGGTTAATGTGTTTACTAACATGAACAAACAACGAACAATACATTTATTATAGTATTAATCTTTGTTAACATTAGTTAATAATGAAGAGTAAAACATAGTATTAACTAATGATGCCTTATTGTAAAGTGTGATCTAGATAACTAACTATAATTTTATTAGCACCCACAATACAGCACAGTAATGTTATTTTTATTATAAACACACACCGCAATTTAGTTGTACGTTGCTTTCCTTTTTTTTAACAGCTTATAGGCCAGTCAAAACAAGAATGATTACTAAAGATAACTATAACAAGAAATAAACAGCACTAGAAATCTTTGACTACTTCAAAGTTATTATCTGTTCTCTAGATTATATATAGTTATTTGTTGACATTCTTTTCTTAAGTTATGCACATTAGAGTTTTTTGTTAAATCTGATATTGATAAATGATTTTTATTGTACTACTTAAATTTTATGTGTGCTACCATGATGGTGTTTAGTAGTTGCGTGAACGACACTGAGCACCTTCTATATATTAGTATGTTTCTCTGCTTTTAGGAAAAGCTGTTTGTGATGAACATTGATTCATCATGTGACTTTCTCATCCACACATGCTCATGGTTGTGTTTTAGTCTGTTACAAAGTTATGTTGTGATCGTTCAAAATCTAGTCTCTCAATGGACATCACTAGTCACCCACACAGCACTCTGAATCACACCGCAATTGGTCACTCTGGAGAACACGTCTCCTCTGCTCTAGTGTCCACTGGCGTCCTGTTTTTCCACATTTTCTTATGTTACAGCCTTATTCCAAAATGGATTAAATTCATTTATTTCCTCAAAATTCTACACACAATACCCCATAATGACAATGTGAAAAAAGAGTTTTTGAAATTGTTGCAAATTTATTACAAATAAAAAACCTGAAAAATCACATGTACATAAGTATAAGTACATAAGTATAAGTACACAAGTAGCCTTAGCCAGGGAGGTGATCAATAACCCGATGGTCACTCTGTCTGAGTTCCAGCGTTCTTCTGTGGAGAGAGGAGAACCTTACAGAAGGACAACCATCTGTGCAGCAATCCACCAATCAGGCCTGTATGGTAGAGTGGACAGACGGAAACCACTCCTTAGTAAAAGGCACATAGCAGCCCGCCTGGAATTTGCCAAAAGGCATCTGAAACAAAATTCTCTGGTCTGATGAGACTAAAATTGAACTCTTTGGAGTGAATGCCAGACGTTACATTTGGAGAAAACCAGGCACCGCTCATCACCAGGCTAATACTACCCCTACAGTGAAGCATGCATCATGCAGTGGGGATGTTTTTCAGCGGTTAGGGCGACGGTTCATCTTCCAGCAGGACAATGACCCAAAGCACACCGCCAAAATATCAATGGAGTGGCTTCACAACAACTCGGTTAATGTCCTTGAGTCCAGACCTAAATCCTATTGAATATCTCTGGAGAGATCTGAAAATGGCTGTACACCGTTGCTTCCCATCAAACCTGATAGAGCTTGAGAGGTACTGCAAAGAGGAATAGGCAAAAAAGACAGGTGTGCCAAGCTTGTGGCATCATATTCAAAAAGACTTGAGGCTGTAATTGCTGCCAAAGGTGCATCAACAAACTATTGAGCAAAGGCTGTGAATACTTATGTACATGTGATTTTTCAGGTTTTTTATTTTTAATAAATTTGCAACAATTTCAAAAACTCTTTTTTCACATTGTCATTATAGGGTATTGTGTGTAGAATTTTGAGGAAATAAACAAATTTAATCCATTTTGGAATAAGGCTGTAACATAAAAACCTACCACTTCATGGATGCATTGTTGTTGTTCCCAATTGCTTCCACTTTGTGATAATACCAACAGTTGTACGTACAATATTTAGTAATAAGGAACACATGTCTTATTGCACAAGTGGCAACCTATCATGGTACCACACTTGAACTAACTAAGCTGAGAGTCACTTATTCTTATAGAAATTAATGTAGAAGCAGTCTGTAAGCTGCTTGATTTAATCTTTTTTTTTTTTTTTTTACACCTGAATTCAATAATTTGGAGGAATGTTCCAAAGCCACTGAATCGAAAAGGAATTTATTGGCTTTATATATATCTTTGTTGAATTTCCATTCAAATGTTTCTAGAGGTAAAATTTAATTCAACTTTAATTAAAACAAGACTTATTATCAGTAAGTATATTCAGGTAGTCCCACGCTAATTATTTCAGATTGATGTTGTAATTATTATATGGATTGAGACATTTAATACGTCGGTGGTCACAAACGTTTTTTAAAGTAAAGCACATGAATTTAATGAACAATACTTGTGGTTCCAATACACATCGGTTTAGCACACAAAACCGCTCGTCTACCTGTCCTGAACTTGAATTGATGGTCTCCCTGACTTTATAGTACCTCCATTGATTGTGGAGGTGCTTGTCAGTGATGCATAAAATTAACACTGTGTTATAGGGCATGGATTTCTGTCAGGCCCTGACAAGATAACCCATTATTGGACGCCGCCGCTAATTTGTTTTTGTTTATTCCGAAGTGTAATGTAACACTCCTTGAGCCCCAATGATAACTCTATTACCCGCAAATCCCAGGCAAACCCATTGACAGACACTAATCTTGGCCCTACTCCTAATTACATCAGGTTCTTGAGTCTTAATGAAGCGATCTTTACTCCATTTTAGCTGCTTAATGCTGCACACACCCCTGGCATCATTAGTTTAATTGCCTGCGTTTGCAGTGCGCGATTTTGACCTTTGTCCAGCCGAGTCCACTGTTCGCTCTTTGTGTTTTTTCCCCCTCTTGTCTTACTGTGGAAATTAATAGCTGATATATAATTCTGAGCAGCTGTTATTTGGAATTCAGGACCATCTGCTGTTTCCACACAATCTCATTATGAGTTAATATGAACATAATGAGACTGAAGGCCGTCTTGTTGTTGTATATATCGTATCGCTCAATGAACACTTGTTGTTCAATTTGCCTTTCGAGTGGACAGCAGCTCACTACAATCTCAGTCTGATAAAAAATTAAAAGCATAGTTGGCCTAAAAAAAGGTTGTAATTTACTAATTAAAAGCATTGTTTTTTCTATCCAAAACGTAGATGACTTTTTAAAATGATTTTCTCAACATTAATGATTTTAAGCTTAAATTGTGGCCATTGGTGATTAATAGTTCAAGTCAACGGTGCTCTGAGAATAAAAACCATACACAGGCACATATAGATAACATTGAAGTGTGAAATGATCAGTATATACAAAAACTGAACATCATTTACAACATCATTACCTTTAATCCACAGGTCCTGAGCGCACCCATGACAGTCTGGAGCACAATGTTCCTGTAACAAAACTTTGGTCACTCTCAAAGTCTTGATAGTCGTTGACTTGCATTTTATGACCCATCAAGGACCACAGTTTTAGCTAAAAATCTTGAACGTTTTAACGATGACAAAAAGTAAACATCTCAAATGACTTTTAAAGGGATAGTAATTTACTCTCCCTCAAGCAATTTCAAAACTTTTAATTTTTTCGAACACTAAAGACGATACTTCGAAGAAAGCTCAAAACCCTTAACCATTGACCTCCATAGTAGAAGAAACAAAGACTATTGGTACTACTGGTTACAGATTTCCAGCTTTTTTCAGAATAAAGAAAGTCAAACAGGTTTGAAAAAAAGTGAAGGGTGAGTAAATAATGACAGAATTTAGAATTTTGGGTGAACGGGCCCTCTAAGTTGAGTAAATCAACCTCAAATTAATATTTTCAGTACTATTTTCAGTGTGTATGTTTTACAAATCACACCTGTCCTCAGGTCTTTACACTGGCTCCTAGTTACATTCAGAATAGATTTTAAAGTATTACTACTTGTCTATAAATCACTAAATGACTTAGGACCTCAATACATTACACATATGCTCACTGAATACAAACTTAACAGATCACTCAGATCATTAGGATCCAATAAATTAGAAATTCCAAGAGTTCAGTCAAAGCAGGGTGAATCTGCCTTCAGCCACTACGCCCCCCACTGCTGGAATCAGCTTCCGAAAATGATCAGATGTGCTCCAACATTAGGCACATTCAAATCAAGACTTAAAACACATCTGTTTAGCTGTGCCTTTACTGATTGAGCACTGTGCTACGTCCGACAGATCGCACTATTGTCTTTCTTTTCTTTTTCATTCCTTTAAAACCTGTTTTAACACATTTTAATCTGTTTTTAATCATTTTTAATCTTTGTCGTTTTTATTTTCTTATACTTGTTTCTTTTATGAGTGGCGCGGTGGTGCAGTGGGTAGTGCTGTCACCTCACAGCAAGAAGGTCGCTGGTTCGAGCCTCTTGGGGCTGGGTCAGTTGGCATTTCTGTGTGGAGTTTGCATGTTCTCCCGTGTTCGTGTGGGTTTCCTCCGGGTGCTCTGGTTTTCCCCACAAGTCCAAACACATGCGCTACAGGTGAATTGGGTAAGCTAAATTGTCTGTAGTGTGTATGTGTGTGAATGGGAGTGTATGGGTGTTTCCCAGTGATGGGTTGCAGCTGGAAGGGCATCCGCTGCGTAAAACATATGCTGGATAAGCTGGTAGTTCATTCTGCTGTGGCGACCCCAGATTAATAAAGGGACTAAGCCGAAAAGAAAATGAACGAATGAATGTTTCTTTTATTCCTGTTTATGTAAAGCATTACCAGTGTATGAAATGTGCTATATAAATAAACTAGCTTGCCTTACATGATTTAAAAAAGAAAAACATACTTGAATCATGAGAATTCAGCTTTGCCATAACATTTATGAATTATGATCATTTATATATAATGAAAATGTACTTAGCTATTACATACATAGTTACAGTAAAAATAAATTCAGCCTTGATTGAGTATAAGAGATTTACGTAAAGCATTTTGCAGAAGTGTGCATATGAAATCACATTTTATTACGCATCCCGTGCTTCCTTCTGTTCTGTTCCAATATTAAATATTGAACCACTATTAAACTGTTTTCAAAGAAGACATTTATTACAGCATTTATAGAAAACATTTAAAACCAAAAAGAAAAACTCAACCGGACATTAAAGTGGAAAGCAGTACTTTATTTCTAATTATGCTACAAGTCAATGGCAAAACAAACAAAACAAACAAACGAAAAAAAAAAAAAAAACTTTAACCAGTTTTTTTTCTTCTTTTTTTAACCCCTGAGCACCACAATCCAGCTTTCCCATAATGCACTGGATTTATCCAAAGTGAATAAAAGGAAAATAAGCTTCATACACAGCATATAATAGGATCTAAAATCTACCAGCATAGCATCGTTGACATCATAGCTAAACAAGGTAAACAACATGTTATTCTTTAAGCACATGAGTGAATCTTTTTTTTTTCTTAACCTTTATTAAAATGATAGTCTTTTTTTGTTTGCTTGTTTGTTTAGCAAACAAATGTTCCAACATTGTCATCAGTAAGCCTGTGAGAGTGGTTTGGTTAAAGCTTTGGTTATGGAATCGCTCTGATTATGCTTTCTCTCTCCAGAGTTCGTCAAGGATTTTCACTAGAAATTTCTGCAGTTTGGTGACATGAGCTGAAGAGACCACAGACAGTCATGTGAAGGAATAGACTGTGCCACTGCTGGGACAAAATAAGTCTCTTCATATGCTGATCGAGAGGTAAATTACATCCAACAACAGGAATCCGACAATTGTGCATTGATTGTGCCCTCTGTAATTCCACATAAATATAGACTCTATATCTCCATTAATCCTCGCACCTATACAACAACAACAACAACAACATGATGGTCAGGTTTACTCCTTAGGTTGTGCTAAAATCCGGAAACGGCGATTACATTCTTAGATTGCCGTTCGTGCGCTGAGACTCACTGAATATACAGCTTGGCCTTCTCTAAAACATTTGGATCCAAGTGCTTAAAATCATGTTTTTCCACAGCAGGATCAAAATCAAAACATTTTTCCGCTGTTTGAGAGTTAAAGTTAAGAATGACAAGTTGAGGTTAGAAGCCGTCAACCTGACAATATTGTCCCATCTTTGGTATTTGTAAAAAATAAGTCCTGTTCTGAACATGTCTCCACATTCAAATCCCGTTTAAAGAAAATAATAGATTTAGCTAGTTTTAATTTGGATAGTTTTGGTTTTGGGTAAAAAAATTTTTTCTGAAAGCCACATTATGTTGTGAAGAGAAATGAGGACTCAAACACTGGCATCGATAGAACTGCTACAAACTGTGAGCTAAAACACTTGCCAGAGGTCGCAGCTTGAAGGATTTGTTCACCGAAATTTAGATTCTGTCATCATTTGCTCCACCTTATGTCATTCATAACTCATCAGACTATATGAAAATCATCTGGTCACACTTACCATAAGGTTTTGTTTGTTCATGTTAGTAAATACATTTAAATACATTTACATTAAGTGCTACCAATAATTTTCATAAAATATGATACATTTATGTCCTTTAACTGAAAGTCGATTCACCCAAAAACTGAAGCTTCAAAGAATTTATGAAGGCTTAAAAAAAGAATATCGCTACAAACTGAGCAAGTCTCATGCGTTATGCTTCATTATACAGAATATGACCAAACATGATGATTGGTAACTGATTGTCAGAGGTGTTGATGTGTTCAAGAGGTGTATTCACTAGTTTTGACTAATTTAATATTACAACACCAAACAAAGATTGCATTGTGATTTATTTGCGCCCGCAGTGTTGCCATGTCTATTTATTATAATCATCTGTTGGCTTGTTATTTAGGCTTCGCTCATAAAGCTATCAGCTTTAATTAGAGTTGCTAAAGTGGTCAAACATGGACAGCTATGTATTGGTATTGTTTTTAAATTAGGTCTTTGGATTTTCTCTGTTCATAATAGACGTGTCTTGGTTGTTGTTTTTCCAGCAAGAATTTCTTACTCCAAGTCTGTGCAGTTGATTGTTGTGCGCATACAAAAAGGTGTTTGTTAAAACAGATCACTAAGCTTTTGTTGTTCAGTCTGGTTAAGTGCAAACTTTTGCAGTTAAAAAACCCCCAACAGATTTCACTCTTTCATTAGTCCACAATTCCAAATTCAGGGGGCCAAGCTTGCTGACACAGGGGAACTGGCCCCGCCCCCTACAACTGCCATTGGGTGGGGTTGAACTTCTGTTTTTGAACAATGTTAATATATGAATAAAAGCCCAAAATCAATTCTGTTCATCATATAAAGCAGTCGCGTCTCTTCAAAACCCTAGGAATAAACCACTTGATACATATAGATTTATTTTACAATGTCTTTAAGAACATTTTGTGTCATCAGAGTTTTGGGTGAAAAGAATCTCAACAGAGAAACATAACCTTAGTCTTACTAGTTTATAATGGCATGAGGATAAGTATAAATGATGACAGAATATACATTTTGGGGTGAACTAACTCAACTTAACTTAAGATATGATTCAACAAATATCGATACTGTACAAATGAACATCGATCAAATCAATATTGATTTGATCAATTGTATACATAAAATAGAATCCTTCTGATAGTTTATTTTCCCATGCATAAAAACGCGATTGACAAAGACAAACAAGCAAAGCAGATGAAGCTGTGGAGCCCAGTGTTCTCCAGCCTCTGGTTCACACAGGCGTAAGGGAATCTGGACTAGAAAGGCTATGGTTAAAAACTGGCTGCTGTGATTATGTTGTTGGCACAGTCTATAACAAATGAGGTAGATGTGTGTTCATTATATATTCCCTTCTTTGGTAAAACAATACAAATAGAAGAAAAAAAATCCAGTGATTTGTTGAAAAAACATCATTTTTCAAGTGGCTTCACAATAAAAATAAGAGAAATGAAATAAATGAGGTATATCTTGTTTTCATAATCTATCATCTGTGTACAGGTTTGCAGGATTTGTGAGGTATTGGGCTGTAATATGACTTTATTTTCTTCTTTAAATAAAAGCGATGTTGCTGAAAGCAGCCCAAGGTTCAACACGAAAGGAAGAGAATGAAAGTAATAATAATAAATACAACTTGAAATCATCTACTGAATTCTAAAAAGAAAATGACACAATAATATCCTCCCATTTCTTTGCCAAGTGAAAAGAGAGGAAAAAAAAAAAAAAAGAGTTTGAGCAACAAAAAAAATGTAGAATGGAATAAAGGACGAGAGGTGAACTCTCAAATGCAAGTGCATTGTTGAAAAAATGAATTCTATTCACAACAGAGATCTCGCCTCATGAACTGATGCCTACGATGAGCCACATTCAGCCTATTCACACCACATAATCTTCTTCTCAAGAACTAGTTTTTATGATCAACGTCCAGCTCAGTCACACATCACATCTTTTGACCCAGACTTCTGAAACCTGTATTAACCGGTGTGACCCGTTTTTCCCGTCTACTCAAACCATTTAATGAACACTTTGCTAAAAAACACGAGCTGAGGTGGTGGAAAATCATTAAACATTGTCGACAAGTGTTCCCCAAATAACTCACCAATCAATGGAATATATTTTGCCAGGGCCCCAGGCCAAAACCAGTCACGAGAGCAGACATAATCCTGTCTGCTTTCTTCAATATCAAGCTATACATCTTGCACATACGGCAAGCATTTATGATTCTCCCAGTCTCGTAGATGGGTGTGATAATAATACATTAAATAACTTTTTCTCCCTGACTGTTTGATGCCCAAGTTAAATGGGATGTGCTTTGATTCAAATCGAAACGCTTGATAATTACTGTAACTATGGTGACTGATAGTTTGCAGTGACATCAGATACGTGTGATAAAGTGAGTCAAAATAAACCATTACTACGTTGCTCTTATTCTCTTTGGTTATAGCTGATAGTAGCTCTTGCTGTTTGATTCAAGAATGCAACAAGTGAAGGCGAAGAAGAGTATGGACTCATGCGCCCAAAAATTTAGGATCTGCGTAGGAAAGTGAAGATGGAAGCAGGTCCGTGCCCGTCCTCTGAAGCATCACTGCGCTTCTTGTGTTCATGGCATTGTCACGCAGTTTAGTCGCTCCGCACTGAATAACGCGTCCTTAAAAAAAACAAAAAAGCTGCAACTTGCTGCATATGTAAATGTAACACACTTCAAATGTGCGGCTATTAGCTGTTGGTGTTCAGCCTTGAATGTTAATGGAAGTTTTTTTTTCGGGTGATGGACGCTCCTGTCCTGATTTGCAGAGGGAGGGTTAAAAAACAGTAAAAAGTGTACATTGTACATTGAAGGAGACAGAAATAAGTGGTCCAACAGAATGACCTAAAGACCCTGCCTTGTCTGCAGCCGGCCGGTGGGGGAGAGAGAGTGGAGTGAGGTGTTGTGGGCCAGGACGAGGCTCATGGGGAGGTGGCTGGTCCATGTGAGGAGGCGCTGGAGGAGGAAGAGGAGGACGGCTGAATGTGGCTGCTGAGCCCCGGGCTGCTGCTCTTTCCCTGAGAGCTGTGTTGGTGATGGACTCGCTGGCTGCTAGGCATGAAGCCAATGGCTGGCTTACGGGCAAACAAAACCCCTGGAGTCACAGGAAAAAGGTGGAGTTAGTCTGAAGTTACATTTAAGGTGTATGAGTGTCAATAAAATCAGCGGCTTAAAGGATAATTCAGCCAAAAAAGAAAATGAAGTCATCATTTAATCACCCTGGAGCTGTTTTAATGACATTTACCTTTCTTTTGTTTTGTTTTTTTTACCACAAAAAGAGAATTTAAAGATTGCTCTGCTTGCACTCATCCTTATAATGGTATTCAACGGTTCTGGTGGAAAATCAAAGTTATTTTATTATTTTATTTTATTTTATTAAGTATTATTTTTCAAAAATCAGGACTGTTATTCTTTGTCTTAGTCCTGCATTCTATTAATGACAAAGTTCACTACAATTTGCCATAAAAAGTCCTCAAGTTGTGAGAAACCAAGAAAATTAGAAATATAAAAATCCAAGTACTTTTAAGTCTGAGGTAAAAACATCTGTTGGAAAAAGAATCAACTGTCATTTTAACTGGAGTTTTTATTTTTTTATTAAGACTTTAATAGAGTTTTATGAACACACAGTTGTGCGTGGGCAGTTTATCCCCAAAACATTTATACATGGCATGTCACATTGCATGGGAACATTTTGTGATTACTTTTTTTTTAAAGCTGGACGCTGAACCAGTGCAAGCATATTGTATACATTATTTTATCATTGTGTGGACCTTAAATGTAAGAAAGCCACATGGCATTGCAGCAACACCAGGCTGATGATGTATAAATAATGACTACATTTTTATGTTAAATAACAATTCAAAATATATAAAAAATATTATTAAATTAAATTACATTTAAAATACTATCATGAAAACAATAAGGTTCATTATTATTATTACCACACATTTTATACAGTACAGTAACAATACATATATAACACTTTAATATGTTCTAATGGTACATTTCTGTATGTGGTCCATAATGCTAACAAACAACATATAACAACACCCCCTTTATATTCTGTATAATAATAAGTATCTCGCTTTTTTATTAAAATCTGCATTAAAAATGTGAAGATGCTCACTAATATAGTGAAAATATGTGAAAACAAAATGTTTAATTTTAATAATTTACACAAATTAATCATTAATCATTCAATTAATCACATTAAAAATTTGCATATTTAGGTTTTTTTTAATACGTGCACTTTGTTACTGAAGTTTAAGTTTTTGAGATTGATGCCATCACTGATTACATACTGTACAGTGTTTTTTGTTTTTGCATATCTCTATAAACAGAGATCAATGTGCCAACATTGACTGTATGCAAATCTTTTAAAAAACACAACATTTTTAGCACTTGATTGTCGTGTAAGCATACCCTTAAAACTATTTCACCCAGAACAGTATTGTGACATGTAAATCACAACTCAAGTCACATCAGTTTTCACTGGATTTAATGAATTAATTTAGTTGCATTTTTCTGATTTCACTTAATTAACTTCATTTAAATTTAATTTAAACATGGCAGTTTACCTTTTAAAATAGACACTTTTTGGTTCAGGGTCTGATTAATATAGTATGTCTCTGTATTGTTTAGTTGTATTAAAATCCTAAACAAAAGCATCAAACCGTCAGCAGTAGGAAAAGTTCCAGGGCTGTGCATCTTTACAGAGAACAAACCATCGAGTGGAAAAACGGATGCCACTTCAACTTGATCTCCCGAATTGTTCCCAGCAAGCTTATGAGGCATCTTCTAGTAATTACTGTCTCTCGCACATCAGGCACAAGCACTGTATCTTGCTAAGGCGCAGGGCCTTTCTCTCGGGCACGAAAGACAATAAGCTCCATCGACCTCCCGGCGCCCAGGCCCAATTTGAAGATATTTAACTTTTTTAACTCTATTGGACTTGCCACTTCATTACGATGGATTTTATAGCAAAGACATCAAATTGTGTGGAGGACTAAGCGAGGGGGTGCTGCTATAACTTATTGAATTTCCTGCCTGCAATTACATCAGCAAACGGCGCTCTATTTACCTGTGTAGACAACCCCATTTATTTCTATTGACATGTTGATGCTGCTAATGCCGTTGGTAGACAGGTTCAATGCAGTCTCTTGTCTATCATCTGTCAAGAGAGGAGCCAGAGAGCGAGGAAGAGAAAAACTCAATATGAGCATTTATAAAAGGAACACAAGAAGCAAGAGAAGCGTGCCACCAACTGTCGGTGATAACTCATGAGTGACAGGATAAGGAGGGGTTTATTAAAAGAGTTAAAGGGGGGAGAGGGAGGTGATAACTGTCCAAAACACTTCTCCAGAAAGAGAACTGCATCATACATTCAACATTACTTCACAGCGATTACAATGTTAACATTAAGCACAATGTACTCATCAGATATTTAAGCAGCACACCATTTTTTTCAGTCAAAAAAGGAGATGAAACACAAAAGAGAATTCATATATACAAAAAGTCTGCAACTGTCAGGACTTTCAGTTTTCCCTCTGTCATTACTCTGCGTGAGGTTGCACAAAATAATATTTAATATAATCTTTAAATTGCAGAGTGTTTCTGTGTGAAAGTCTTGGCTTGTGTTATAGAATTATGTTATATTGTCTTGCATATAAAGAGGCTCTTGTTTTATGGGTGGAATAAGAGACATGAAAAGGACAGCAACACACATTGCTCATGAGAAGCCTGCAATCACCACAAACACACACTGTCATTAAGTGTAGTGAAATCATCAACATTAGACAAACCGCTGAGCAGACATCACTTTTCACAAGTACATTAAATTAAGTTTGACTTTTCTTTTTGGAAGAACGTCTTATAAACCCTTAACATTAACAGAGACATGTTATTTTCTTTATACATTTCTTCAATAGTGTCAAGAAAACAATATAAAACAAATCATTCATGACTGTTATCTTTGTATCAGAGTAACTATTGGAGTTTTTTATTGATAACTTGAATTTGTGTTTAAATCATTCATTTTAATTGTAGTTTTTACAGTTCCATATACTGTAGATTTGTAATGTTTATTTAGTTTTAGTAATATATATCTTTGAAACTAAATGAAAACAAGATATATTTACAATATCTCAAGCTGAAACAAGTTTGAAAATGTCTCAAACCTGTATTTGTAAGATAAGTTTTAAGAAAGTTGTCCAATAAATCTGATCAATTATCCATAAAAAACGATCCATTATCTATCCTTCAGTTTGGTTAGGAAAAACTAGTTGACTAATATTTAGTCATGTGTGTTTGGCTTGTCCAGCAGCCGTTACCTATTAGGGGTCTTCACTCTGCCTTAATCTACATCATCTGACCCATAATGCCCTCTAGTCTCATTACTGACTCAGTCAACAGGACTTTATGGGTCATTCTAGAGAAACACTACACTTCTACACTACACTGTTTATTACGTATTTAAACAAGTCTACCAACTGCTGCTGTTTCATTCATCACTAATACAGTGTCCTTTAAGGAGAACAAAAGTTCTCTTTCAAGTTTCTCACAGAGTTTGTCAAGCATGTCACTAAATCACAAAAGAGATTTTTGTGCAATCATACAGTGTATAGGACAAATGTTTTGTTAGCATGCACTGACCTCTGTTGTTGAGCTTGATGTTCATGGGCAGCTGTGTGGCCATGGCGAAGAGGTTCTGCTGCAGTGCGTGCTGCATGATCCTCTGCTGCTCTTCTGCCATGAGCATCACCTTCTTCTCTGGTGGTTCTCCAGATTCCAGCTTCTCCCGCAGCTGCTCCAGAGCCGCCGCCTGCACCGCTGCTGCCGCTGCCGCCTGAGCCGCGCTGTGATGCCCGACCAGAGACATGGGGATGCCCACCCTGTTCGTCAGGCAGCTGGACAGCATAGAGTCCTCTGTGGAGCAACAAAACACGTCAGGTGGAAGAACATCTAAAATACATCTAAAATAGCCACTCTTTAAAGAATTACCAACAATCTGAAGTAGAGTACAATTCACCCTCCTATCTTAAAATTGTTACACTTTTACAATGCATTTTTTACAGTGCATATAATTGACTGCTACTTTTGTTTTAAGATAATTAATTAACTTATTTTCTGATTAGTTAAACAATTTAAAATAGCTTTTTAACACTAGTTTTGCATGTTTTTAAATAAGTCAGTTTACTATGAGTGCATTTATTTGATCAAAATAGCAAAAACATGGGACACATTCTTACATTTAAAAGAGACAGTTTCTTTGTAAATATATTTTAATGTATTAATTAATGTATGTAATAATAACAATGTATTATATATTACATATAAGTTCAGTTCAGTGTCCTTTATTTTGTCATTCAAAAGATCACAGTAGATGTAATGTAGAACAAAATTACGTTACATCGACACCCAGCAAGAACATTATAAACACTATAAAAACCTAATATAATAAATAAGCTTTTGTCATTTCATAAATATATAAAAATATAGATGTATATAAAAAATATACCAATTTAAAAATCACAAAAAGGAATGAATTAATAATTAAATACATTTTTTGCAGTTTGTTATAATAGTTATGATATGTGACATATGTACTTATTTGACTGTTCATGCTCTTTTTATTTCATACTGGCTATCAGTAATATTTAAAAATGTGCTCCTGTTCAAAAGTCTTATAATAACAGGATAAAAGGTGTTACGGATCAGCACTGATCTGCTCCTCAGGCTCTGGTACTCAAGAGTCAAAAAATATATTAGTGTTAGCTTAAATCCTTTAAAATTCTAAAAGTCTTTGCTTTCAATGCAATGTTTCCTTGATGAGAAAAAAAACTTCTGCAAATGAAAAGGAAGTTATTCAACATCTTTTCATTTTATACATTCAAGTTCAGAAACATGCTGCAGTCATACATCCTCACAGGGAAGCATGAGCATGACGAATCATGTAATGAGCACTGACATCTATTTAAAGCTGCTTTGTAAACACTTTAAATACTGTCAGATTTGTGAGGGTCTTTGACCCTTTAAGACTTGCGTGACTTGTCTTTTTTCCATATGGGCACATTACTGAATCATGAAGCAGCCCGTGTGTCTTTGTGTTTCATTGCTCCTGCTGGTGTGATCCGGAAACTGGCAGAGTGGGCAAGAGGAAGTCCTGCAAGCTGTTTCCTGTCCGCTCTGATGACCATTCAGGACACAACGTGGAATAAGCGTGAGTAAGAAATGGAAGTGCTATTGTGTCAGGGAGATGACTTCTCCTTTGGACGTAATTTAGATTTGATGATTTATATATAACATTCAATTTCCTGATGAGGAACATTATTTTCCCCTCTCCTTCTCCAAAAAAATCTAAAGAAATAGAATGCTATTATATTTTGGTGGGTTACTTTACAATATTTTTTTTATTGTATATTTGTTATTTTTCAACACAGTTTATGTTGTATATGCTCTATGTGAATTTTTGCATGACTTTGTAAATGGATAGCAAACTAATAACCTTGAGGAAATAGCATAGCCTTCATCCTGACTGGTGTTTTCATTTTTATTGTTCTACAGATCTGTTAAACGAGAGTCATATAATGCTGCTGTTTTGATTTGCTGTTTCATACAGATAATATCATGACGATCACTGTGTTTGTCTTGCCGAATATGGCCTCTTCAACAATAAATTATTTGTGCCCTATATTTTTTATTTAGTTCAATGAGCGATCCAGTGTTGCCAAAAATGCACCAAAATAAGTTCAAACCTTGTATTTTGCAAACAGGAACCAGAATCGCTCAACCAAACATCTTTGCTCCCACTTTATTAATTCCCTAATTGCTTAATTAAGTATTAAAAATCAGTCCAACAAAACAATGCTGATAAATACTAGATCTGGCAACATAGAGGAGAGGAGGCTTATAAATCACAGACATGAATTTATTCAATGACATCAGGTTAGTTTATATTTGAAGTTTTCATTCAAAGAACTTCTAATTTTATGTTTATTCATGAAACATTTACTGAGGTCTGAAGCAGCTGGCTAAGGGCCTGAAAAAATCTTTCCAATGAACAAAAATCCATCATAATGACAGAAAATCTAAAAAAATGTTGTGCACTTTATCAATTTACGTCTGTATATTTTAGTTTCAAAACATACATTTAAAGGCTATTTTCGTAATCGTAAATGTCCACTCCAGCAAAACTCAGTTACTATTCATATCTTGGTAATTTTTACGTATTATTTGACGAATTATGTTCATTCATAATTTCCCCAATTACACACAACATTTTATTCTATCAATTGTAAAAATTTATTCATTTATTTTATATTAAGCATTTATTTATGTGGTGATAAAAATACATTTTTCAAATCATCTCTGTAAAATCTTTGACACTAATATGTCTCAAATATATTTGTGCTAAAATTGTCATGTTCACCAGTGATCGAGGACTGCAGAGATCGTTGGTGAACTACAATTCAGTCACGAACTACAATTCCCTTCATTCCGCTACACATACACCTGGTTTCACTTCCACTGATCACACACGCAGCTGTATCCTGTCACCATTGATTGTTTGGACTATTTATACACCCTGCACCCGTTTGTCATGGCTTAGTCCTTTTGTTTTTGTACGGTATGTTGTGCTTCTGTTATGTTCCTGTATCTTGCCACAGTTTGTTGTTTTGTTCTTTTGATGTTTGGATGTTCCGTTTATCAACACGATTATTTCATCATTAAATGCACTTGGATCCTACCTTTTTTGTATCTGTCTCATCTACGTACCGTGACAAAAATTGTATTTAAATTAGCTCATAATTAATGAAACCTCGTTTGCATATTTAAATTTTAGAAAACTTTCAAAACAAATAATGTTTGCAATTCTTAATGTAATCAATTAACTGGGGATGTATGGTTTTAACTACTAGTTATTTTTACCCTATTTATTTGTAGTGTCTTGCCTTAAAGACTACAGTGGCCTATTCAATTTTTTATAAAAAGCATATTGTCCAGACAGATTCAATGATGCAAGTTCTGGACGGATTAAAAACAACAATAATATATTTTGTAATTAGTAACCTAGATTTGCTGTGAAAACTGGATATCTAAGCTGTACCTTTCTTGATGCCAGGGGTCTGGGTCATGTGTCCGCCATTGGGGGTGGGCATGCTGATATGGGGCATCTGAAGTTTGGGGGATGCCAGCAGTGTCGGGGTGCCCACAGGGGAGTAGTTGAAGAGGGTGGAGCCATAACTCTGTCTCCGCCCTTCACGACGGTTGCTGTCGATAGCTGCCTGCAGCTCCCCAGGAGAGCTTAGTCCACGCTTTTCACATTCGTAAGGGTAGAGGTACTTCATATACCTGCAGGGAAGAAACGCAGAACCTCAAGCTCATTCTGTGAAGGACAGCAATCACAATAGCACTAAGGCTCTGTTCACACAGGTATTAGGATGCATTTTCGTTGATCCAATCATAAGTGGACAAACGAGTCACGTTACCATTCACACCTGCCATTTAATTGTGTTTCTTATGCCCATTTTTTACCATTTTCAACCATTTTCTAGAGGGAGAGGGAGAGTCTCTAATTTTTACTGCCATAGCTAGCACAATTTAAACCAGCGCTACATGAGAGCTGCTGAAGAGAATGAAGCAGCCATAGCCTCTTTTAAAAGTCTTATTTGCTAACAAATATGTATTTATTTTTGCAAAAGAAAACATTAAACATATCAGGACAGGTAAGAGAGCCTACTACTTTATATATATTTTTTGCCTCCCATACAAAACCTAAGATTATCAACGACAAAGTTTAAATCTGTCTCCAGTGCGGCTTCAGCAGGTGAAGAGAAGGCAGAGTTTAGTGGCTGTTCAAATGCATTTAACCACACGTGTGTTCACACAACAAGAGCAATCCGGTCAAATGCATTTTCGACCACCTCTGGATCCATGGACAAGTGGACAAGCTCAAAAACGTTTCACACCCTGTTCACACCTGTTCTTGGCATTGCCCACTTGTAATCCTATTGATGAATATGCATCTTAATATCAGGTATAAACAGGGCCCAAAGCTACTAAAAACAGTGGTCCTAAACATTAATGCAAATATTAAATAAAATGGCATCTGCCAACAATAAGCTGCAGAAACCTACTCAAAACTAATTTAACATTTCTGAGACTATTTTTATTGACATTGTTTACTTACATTACATTGGTGCAGTGAATGCCTCATGACAATTAACAAAGAAAGTACAGCTAATTAAATTGATATAATTACTATGGACTTGAGATGGTGGACTTAAATAGACTTGAACCTGGTCCTGTTCCCCAATGCACAGGACAATGGTGACACCAGAATATAAACATTCATGATTCTGAAGCTGAATTATTAATAAGGTTAGACACACATGCTTGCACTCTGTCACTGGCTACATATAAACAGGCCCTTTTTACTGGTAAAATCAGACACTCAGCATTAAAAAACTACACCTTACCTTAATAAACATTAGATTTAATGTTTCATGTAGCAGTTTTATTGGTTGCCTCTCATTTCTAATGGAATGAGCAAAGGCAAGCCTTACTTTGTTTATATGCAGTAATTCCTTTTCAAAACTAATTTGAAATGGACTTTATTTAAAATTTTCAATTCAGTTTTGTTACATTTAAATTTCATAAAGGAACGTGCAGCAATAGCCTAATAAAAGGACACAGTTTCTAATGTCTTCAGCCTCATTATGTAAAAAATTGTGAGAAAATTGTGAATCGTATTGAATCGTGAGTTGAGTGAACCGAATGCTTCATTTGATCAATTCATCAATTTTTTAAGGTAACATGGATGTATTATTTGCTGCTTATTATGTCCCACAATCCTGTGCTTTTGATTCAATGTCAGTTGAGATAAACAACAAAGATAACATGTGAAAGTTGTGGCTGGTGGTCCTTTTGTGCATAAATGTATGTTTTGTATTGTTTGTAAATGTATTGTTTTTTAACTTTTGGTGTCATTTTTATAGAGAAATAAGTATTGTAGCTTAGTTCTTATTAGAGCTACACTGCATTTTTGTTTAGTTAAACCAGAAAAGACCTGTCTGATTCGAAAGAATCATGTTTGTGCCCAAATTCTGCCAGCAAAGTAACTTCCTAATAGGGCAACATTAAGTATGTTTACATGGATACCAATACTCTGATTTTAATATGATTAAGACAATACTCTGATTAAGAGTCCATTGTGTAAACAATGCTTTTTGATTACCTTAGTCCAAATAAAGTCATAATTGAACTAAATGAAAATCAAATTAAGACGTGGAGTATTCCTATTTTAGTAGCATTATTGAAGTGCAGTCCAGACATGTAAACACCTTAATCAAACTATTACCGTTTTGTAGTACTTTTCGCTACATTTTCGTGACAAACAAATGAGAATGGCTTTAAGCAAGAGAGCACATTTTTGGTGCAAGTGGGAATGCAGGGGCATGTCACAGGGGCATGGATGAAATGTTAGTGAATGAAATGGCAGAGGTGGCCTGTTTCTTGAGAATTTATATCCACTGTGATCTGTTTGCACGCATAGTGTGACAAATTAATTGCAGTTGAACTTGTCGCAAAATTAAAAACAAATCACATATGGTGCCAGGACGAACACGAACTGTTGTTGCATGAAATGTCGGAGGAAACTGCTGACGTAATGATGTTGATCGAACTATGTACTATAACATGCAAAACGGGAACATGAAAGGAACATTCAAAAAGCAACTCATGTAAACACCTTAATCTTATTATTGTCTTATTTGGATTAAGGCAATTATTAGATTACTGATATCCATGAAAACGTAGTCAGTGCATCAAATCCACAGGTCAAGACTTAATGCATAATCCACATGAATGAAAACCAATAAATAAATAAAAACATTACACCGCAATGTAGTGAGTGCACATTTTTGCTTAGTGCTGTGAAATCCAGATGTCCTGCATTCATCTGTGTACATGACCTGGACCTGATCTGTTCAACTGTCTACATAAAGAGAAATTTTTTACAAGGTTCATGACCAATCATAATGACTGTGACTTCAAAAGTGATTGTGTTTCCTTATGACCGCCTACAGGGCTACAGGACAACTGGATGTCTTTGTGAGTAATGTAATTGTGTTAAATGACAGAGCTAGAAGTGGACATGCACAAACAAGTTCATGTGTTCCTCAAGCAGGTCAAGAATTTTAAAGAAAACAGAAACAGTACCTACACTTAACATGTTTTCATGAAAAGAGTTAATTATTTGAGCAAAAAGCAAAATTTGATAAAAGTCATAATTAAAAAACTACTTTAAATCTCTTTATTAAGTGGTTAAGAATTTACTCAAATTCATATATAGCAACTAATTAATCAAATTAACTACAATTAATTACATATGCTTCAAAAATGGCTGTTGGAAATTCAGCTTTGCAGCCACAGGATAAATTTATTATTAAAATATACCAAAACAGAAAACAGTTATTTCTTTTAAAATGTTATGTTTTAATATTTACATTTCTTTCAAAAATAGTAATAGTATTTTATATTATTAATTACTGTTTTATTTGATCTAATACATGCAGGATTGGGAGACATTAAACAATAAATAAATAAATAAAATAAAAATCAACCCAAATCATTTGAAAGGCAGTGAATCAATACTTTGCAGAGAACCCTAAAAAGATAAACACTTTGTGTTATATATTGTGTTAGTGGAGTAAAGCATTGAATAGACAAAAAGCAGCTTTAGATGTCAATATATTGTTCACAGCAATCCATTTTGCAATCAAGTTTGTCAATGTGTCTTACGTAGACTTGCTGGGTCTAACTGATTTACTTCCTTTTACCATAAATGTGAATCTATTAGGTTAAATAATACAATTGTACTTTACTGTGTTAAATAGTGAGTCTTTATAAATCTCTTTCCATTTAATTCAAGAGTACAGTGCTTAAATAGCATTGTTTCATTATATCATATCATTATATTTTCATTATATCGCAGCATTATATCACTTGATGGATATTGGTTTTGCTGTACACTGAAAAAAATATCCCTAAATTAACACATTTCCATATTTTGTGATTCGTGTTTTTTTATTATTGTTTATTTATGCTTTTGCATTGCATTGTGAGACCTTGATCTTTACTCCAACAACTTTTGATGTTGAAAAGTTTGACTTTTATTGACATTTTTAATAGTTTGATGTGATATATTGTAAATAAACAGTATAAAATGTTTTTTCTTTTATTTTACAGACTTAATGCTCTACATATTATTTATTATACAATATATTGTTTCAAATGTTATAAATTGTAGAATTTTATAATAAGTCAACAGAGCCGAGATCAACATCCCATAACACAATTCACAACCGTAAATAAACAGAAATAAAAAAACTGTAAATCATGAAATACAGAACCTGTTAATTAACAGATATTAATTAGAGTATATAAATGCATCTCTGTGAACACTCTCAGTCTTACTTCTGCCACACATTCAGGAAACGCTTTCCTCTCCACTCTCTCTATTTTAAAAGCAGATAATTGAATTGGACAAGATAGACAAGAATCAGCTGGCAGTTATCAACAGGTTGTTGGCGTGTGAAGTTATCTCACTCACTGTGTTCGGAGAGTGAAAGCCGCACTGGTGATGGAGGTAGGGAGGTTCAGGCCTTTGGTAATCTCGCGCCATATTTTCTTATTGATGACTTCCACTAAGCCGCCTTTTTCTGTGACAAGCTTGTAGAGAGTGTAGAGATCCAACACCTGCTTGGCCATGATAGGAATCCGATTCACTGGAGTCCCTGCAGGAGCCGGGGAAAAAAGCACAATATCCACAATCAATGCCATTAACTCAAGCTCATTGACGGGCCTCTCGGCCGCTTATAAGGCCAATCAGTCAGGCATAAGTAAAACGTCCGACAGCTTCCCACTCCACTTAGCAAAAATATCACTTTTTGCCTTCAGTCAAAGGTCTGCACTGTCTGTTCCAGCACCAGTGAAGAGAAAAACCTTTATATGTGGAGAAAGACTGTGTTTATATACGAGGAAAAGTCAATTGGGCAAAACAATTTCTAGCAATTTGGACTATAAAGAGTAAATAGCTTTTTCAAAAGAGAACAAAAGTTGCCAAACATCTCATATGTCGATGGTTAAACACTGTTCTCCTTCCCTTTGCCAGTTCATTTGCTGAATGAAAAAAAAAACATTGGTGATAATTTGTGCTCACGATTTAATGTTAGGTTGTAATGTGTGAAGAGGATAAGCCCTTTGTGTGCATCTGAGACCCCCTGACCTCAAGATAATTAACCTGTATTTTGCTGATAGAGTTCTATTGTGCCCATTGGATTTGCCATAATAGCAATCAATACGCAGAGAAATATAGAGCAAACAACAGCAAGCCAAGCCACAGTCTGAAAAGAGCAAGGAGAGCAGAGCTATGGTCTATCAAGGTAAAAACACATCAATTAAGACTTGTAATTACGGCTTCATTTTGCCTCTTTGGCATGTGAACTAAGAGACACTATTAAAACTAAAGATTTATCTGCCTTCTCTCTGAGACAATGCTGGCATTAGATCTAAAGTAGCACAAACGTCTAAAACAATCGATTGATGTTTCTAACTTCTCCTCAAACTGACCACACAAATCACCCAAGTAAAAGTAAGTATCAAGGGTCTTGATTTGAAAAAAATTTAGATAGTTCTGAGCAGTAGTTCATAACTGGATTTGATTTAGAGTTCATACTTACACCAACATTTTATTGTACACAAACACAATCAGTAAAATCCTATGAATCATATATGAATATTGATACAATATTAAATAAAATTAGCATGACCAAATGGTTTTTATCCATCCCGTGTTTGTGTACAGTCGTGGCCAAAAGTTTTGAGAATGACACAAATATTAGTTTTCAAAAAGTTTGCTGCTAAACTGCTTTTAGATCTTTGTTTCAGTTGTTTCTGTGATGTACTGAAATATAATTACAAGCACTTCATACGTTTCAAAGACTTTTATCGATAATTATATGACATTTATGCAAAGAGTCAGTATTTGCAGTGTTGGCCCTTCTTTTTCAGGACCTCTGCAATTCGACTGGGCATGCTCTCAATCAACTTCTGGGCCAAATCCTGACTGATAGCAACCCATTCTTTCATAATCACTTCTTGGAGTTTGTCAGAATTAGTGGATTTTTGTTTGTCCACCCGCCTCTTGAGGATTGACCACAAGTTCTCAATGGGATTAAGATCTGGGGAGTTTCCAGGCCATGGACCCAAAATTTCAACGTTTTGGTCCCCGAGCCATTTAGATATCACTTTTGCCTTATGGCACGGTGCTCCATCGTGCTGGAAAATGCATTGTTCTTCACCAAACTGTTGTTGGATTGTTGGAAGAAGTTGCTGTTGGAGGGTGTTTTGGTACCATTCTTTATTCATGGCTGTGTTTTTGGGCAAAATTGTGAGTGAGCCTAGGATGAATGGTCTCAGGATGCTTTACTGTTGGCATAACACAGGACTGATGGTAGCGCTCACCTTTTCTTCTCCGGACAAGCCTTTTTCCAGATGCCCTAAACAATTGGAAAGGGGCTTCATCTGAGAATATGACTTTGCCCCAGTCCTCAGCAGTCCATTCGCCATACTTTTTGCAGAAGATCAATCTGTCCCTGATGTTTTTTTTGGGAGAGAGAAAATGAGGAAGAGAAATGGCTTCTTTGCAGCCCTTCTTGACACCAGGCCATCTTCCAAAAGTCTTCGCCTCACTGTGCGTGCAGATGCGCTCACACCTGCCTGCTGCCATTCCTGAGCAAGCTCTGCACTGGTGGCACTCCGATCCCACAGCTGAATCCTCTTTAGGAGACGATCCTGGCGCTTGCTGGACTTTCTTGGACGCCCTGAAGCCTTCTTAACAAGAATTGAACCTCTTTCCTTGAAGTTCTTGATGATCCTATAAATTGTTGATTTAGGTGCAATTTTAGTAGCCACAATATCCTTGCCTGTGAAGCCATTTTTATGCAACGCAATGATGGCTGCACGCGTTTCTTTGCAGGTCACCATGGTTAACAGTGGAAGAACAATGATTTCAAGCATCACCCTCCTTTTAACATGTCAAGTCTGCCATTCTAACATAATCAGCCTGACATAATGATCTCCAGCCTTGTGCTCGTCAACATTCTCACCTGAGTTAACAAGACGATTACTGAAATGATCTCAGCAGGTCCTTTAATGACAGCAATGAAATGCAGTGGAAAGTTTTTTTCAGGATTAAGTTAATTTTCATGGCAAAGAAGGACTATGCAATTCATCTGATCACTCTTCATAACATTCTGAAGTATATGCAAATTGCTATTATACAAACTTAAGCAGCAACTTTTCCATTTATGTAATTCTCAAAACTTTTGGCCATGACTGTATATATATATATATATATATATATATATATATATATATATATATATATATATATTTCATGTTTGTGAAAAAAAGTCAAAATCTAGCTGAAATAATGTTCCATCATCATCCAGTGTAACATATATTAAAGTAAATATGAAATAACATACTTATTCTGACAGGAACTTACTGAAATGTATTGAAGAATAAGAAATAAAGATACATTTTAAACAAATACAAAATTGTGTCGTCTAGTCCTGCTGAATTTTGTAAGACCAAATTATTTGATTTTTCAAAGTTTGAAAATACAAGCTCCAACAGATCTCCATTGCTTTTTCATTTATTTTACAAAAACTAGCTTAAATAGAATAAAAGGTGATAATTGTAAAATCAAGATACATTTTCTTGAATCCAGTTAAAGACAAATTTTATTATTATTATTATTATTTTTTTTTTACAAAAGTTTACAAAAAAGCATTATTATTTAGTTTTTTCCAATATATAGTAACGTTCATATTTCAATGCTTTAATCAAACCCCTGCACAGGAAATATTGTAAAAAGTATCACCGCTGGATATATATATATATATATATATTCTTCCCTCAACAACTAAACCTTCCCACCTAACACACTTCTCACACCTGTATAATGTACAAAGTTAAATCACAATAATGCACAAATAATTATTTATTCTCAAGCACAAAAGCCTTTACTAAACGAGTCAAAAGCAATAAATAAAACCTGACTCCACAAAAGCCACCTTTGGTCTGAATCTGGATGAGGATAAGCGTCTTTAGAATAAGATTTACGAGCGCTCGATTTCCTGAGGTGATGTATTCACCTCCGCTGCTCCCTTGAATAAGATGCAGTGAATAAAGGCCAGTACGAGCTTTTGTCATCCCAAACAATTTGATCTGGCCATGCATCATTATGACAATGAGTGATTGTGGAAGACAGAGAAACACGTTTGGCCGAGCTCACGTAGCTGGCCGCTGTTAATTGCTCACTGGCCAAAAAGGTTTAATTGAAAATGTGCTGAAGGGAATAAGCTGGTGTTGGGGCCAATCATCTATGTGGCTGCCTTCATCAGCAGTCTGTGTTTTCATCATTCACCTCAGCCAAATAATGGACGGACAGTGCGCCTGCCATTGCTTGCTCTTCCCAAGCATGAAATGAAGGGCTAATTTGTAAACACAATGCTGGAAAATAAAAAAAACTTTATCCATGTGTATAAAACAGGTAAATTGGACTGAACAACAAGCTTGAGTAGGTCCTCTAATAAGTGTTTGTTACGAACAATGGGTAGTTTTACAATACATTCATTCATTAGACAGATGCTTTTATCCAAAGTGACGTTTAAGAGACTCAGTTCTTCAAGTTACATTTTATATTAGCTATCTTTACTATGTTCTTGTATAAAAAGGGTTAAGTACAATGGATTTACTGTACTGCACAACCATTTTGCTGCTAATGACTAATGGTTTTGTAAAATGAAATGGGAAGATTTAACAAAACTACAGAGACAGTCATTTTGACCATTTAAAAATTTTGTAATGTAAGAAGTGTTAAATTAAAACCCATAAAACTATAATACCCAAATTTTTCTACATGTGTGTATATTTCAAACTAACATTATTATTTTATTGAAACTATAAAACACAAAAGCAAGTATTTCTAAGTATTTCTACAGTGAATGGTTATAACTGTCAAATCAACAGCTTACATTTCAGTGTCTGCTACTTTTTCAGCAATTTCTGCTAATAAAAACATCACTTTACTTTAATCTTTTAAATAACATTTTCACTGAAATTAAAACTTCACTCTCCCATTTGCAAGACAAAGTGAGGTACGCATCTTCGGGGGAAGTATAGTAACTCATACAAAATTAGGCTACTATATAAATGACAAAAAAATAAAAAATAAAATTCTGTGTGGAGTGTTGCAGGTTCTCCCCTAGTTCACGTGTAGCTTCATTTGGGTTCTTCAGAAACCTACAAGTGACGTCACTACGTCCATATAGTTCACAGTCTATGGTGTTATGTAGTTTTTTAAAAGTTAATCCTAAAGGTTTATCCTTTATTGACCGTATGCGATTATAAGACATTGGCTAGGGCGTTCTTGATACTTGCAAGTGTGTTGCTATGCAGTTGGTAAGGTATTCTAATAACAGATGTAACTACATGAATTTGTTTTTAAATACAAGTACAATGCAAAAACATGCATGAACACAAGAAGTGCATTTGTATGGAATGATTAATTAAATGTTAGTACAAGTGAATAACCACTGAATATAAAGTGGGTCTATTCTTCCTAAGGATATAGTAACTGTATATTATTAAGACACTGTCACTTTATCATACTTACAAGCTTTTTGCATAATATACTGTTTTGCGTCTGCACAACTCTGGTTTGCACTCCTTGCCATGTGTCCTTAAGTGTAATTGTATTGTTTACAAATTTGTATTTTTACTTATATTTTAGATTATATTATATGTGTAACTGTATTTATTGTAATTTCTTTTTAAAATTCAACTTTTTGTATTAATGTCATATGTTAGGCACCTAGGGTCTGAGTGTAACGCAATTTCAATTCTCTGTATGTCCTGTACATGTGGTTGAACTGACAATAAAGCTGACTAACATGCTACATAATAAGTGATTATAAACTGTATTATATATTTTCAGTGATTTAACATTTCATGCTGACAAATGAGTAAAACCAGTCCTGGATTTTTTTAAGGCACAATGCACAATAGGCGCATTGTGTGAAATGAATAATCTAATTGTTAGTACATAAATGTAACATAAAATGGGTCTATTCTTCCTAAGGAGCGAGTAACAGGTTTGTCTACATGCTTTCCATTTTAAATCTTGTATCTGAGTTTAAAAGGGTGTATAAATTTTAAATACTGAGCTAAAAAATGCCTCAAAACACAGAAACAGACTGAATTTTTGCATTTTATTATTATAAAAATCAATCTGAATACATGAAGGTGCAATAAATAAATCTAGATTATATAGTTAGAATTGCACCAAAGGAGATGATCATGACATGCTTTTTATTTTATTCTGTCTACCTTTAGTATTTAGCATAATGAATAAGGTTTTATACATTTTTTTGCTTAATAAACAGCAAGACACAGTCAAAGAAACCCATTTAGAGTATTTATGTAGATTAAAAATGGCAAGATGTGAATCGGCCCATTGTAGTAAATAAGCAGCATCAAAATTCATAGTTTCATTCATGATGTTTTTACTGTCTGAGCTGAAGTTGTGCTTTGAGAGTGCTATAAGCCTAACTTCGTTTCTCATGGAACAACAAGGAAATTCGAACTGAAAATACCGGAGAAACTCAAAGAGCCATTCTTGGCCTTTCATTCTCTTCATTAGTATTTCAGGTAACTATGAAAGCGTCAAATATTGATTTATTCAAAAGAAAGTGCTGATGCTGCCCTTACATGTGATCAATTTATTGTTGCTTCCCTGTGGGAATCATGAATCAAAGTGGGAATTTATCAGTTTACAATGGGCAATAACACTCGCATTGTTCTATTGCTTAAAGATTAGGGGTCGTAAATGAGCCCATCACTCCAAGTCTCTTCCTCGATGGACGTATTTATTCTTCAGAAGGCAACTTAAAAGAAAAGGACACAATTAAGTGATTTACATCAGTTGTTTAAATCTCATTTCTCTTCATATAATGAGACAACCGTAGTGGAGCCAGCATCGAACAAAGAAGGTTTTCATCCAGCCTCTATAAAGCAACGGCGCATGTTTCGCCAAACTTTCCTGGTATCATATGATATCTCTATTCTGACAGAGGCATAATTTGCAGTGCACGTTTCATTTACAGGTCTTAAACAGCTGGTCATAAATACTTCTCTCTATATAAAGCTCTCTGGGGGAGAAGCGAATATCATCTACATTCCTCCACGAGCGGAGTTAAACACAGGACTGTTTGTGTTGAGCTGTAAGGCACAGGCAGCCATTTTGATGTGAAAAAAGATACGGCCATCTCACTACACAGAGGGGCTCGCGACCAACGATTTTGTATTTGACAGGTTATGATTGATGATGGCGGGGTCCGGGGGACATTGGGAAGGCCAGCGACCTCTGGTCTCAGGCTAGGCCTACAGGGGACAACAGTCCTGGCACGAATTCACTCACAGCGGGAGACAACCTTTCGTCTATTGCTTTTTAATGTGTTCCGGACACATAGTGAAGTCGACAAGATTTTGAGTAAAGTTTTCATTTTCTTACTATCATCAAGTTGATATTTGATCTTGTGATGGAAAGGATGTGGAACGTCACTCTGGAGAGAAATCTTTAGCTTTGAGAATATTTAGCATTTGTGACTATTGACAGATCTCTCTAAACAGTAAGAATTCAGAAATTTCTTTCTATTTGAATGTTTTTCAAAAATTACATATAGGCAGTTGATTTATAACAATCTTTGGCAATTTATTATCAATACTGAAACTGCATAATTGCATACATAACATAAATCTTTTGTAACATTATAAATGGCTTTAGTTTCATTTCTGGTCTATTTAATACGTCATTGGTGAATCAAAGTATTAATTTCATACTGGCTTTGGTGAACCATTGCTTTGTTCATTTACATTTTATACCATTTCTTACATAAAGCTATCGTATGGCTTAAACTGATATAGACTGATATGGATGGACTACTTTTCAAAGTCATTTGCACTGTTTAAATGACATTTTTTTTAAACACAATCAATTTAATTCTTCCCATTGACATAACTGCATGGGGTAAAAAAAAATCAAGTTCAATAGAAGAAAATGTAGGAAAATTATGACAGATTGTTCTTTTGTTAGAACCAAGAACCATTTTTACTCACACAAAGTCAAATATTAAATCTCAAAATTTAGCATTTTGGAAATACGTGCCAGTCAACAAATAAGATGCTTATTTTCAGAGACACATGAAACATACACTGCAGCTCAAAACACATGTAAGATGGTGTGTCCTAATTACATTCTGAAATCTTTATTAGGTTGAAGCTCAGATTGCAGTGTAACCAATACTTGTCAAAGCTCTAAATATGAACTTGGTATCGCTGATCATTGACCTTTCATCTATTATAGTGTACTGCTTAAATTTACCTACCAAAAAAACGGCAGGTGGATTGTTTGCATCCTGTCATTTATCTTACTCATGTTAAAAATAAGGCTATTGATCTCTTTACATTAAACAACCAGTTAAGAGAAATTAAGACAACAAAATGGGCAATTGTTGCCCTAAGAAGATAAAATAATAACAATAAATAAAATAAAATATGTATATATAAAAACTGAGAAAACCCTTATTGTTAACAATTCATTCATTCATTTTCCTTCGGCTTAGTCTTTATTTCAGAGGTCTTTGGACTGTGGGGAAAACCGGAGCACCCGGAGGAAACCCACATCAACACGGGGAGAACATGCAAACTCCACACAGAAATGCCAACTGACCCAGCCGGGACTCGAACCAGCGACTTTCTTGCTGTGAGGCAACAGTGCTAACCACTGAGCCACCGTGCCACCTCTGTTAACAATTAAATTACAAAAAAAAAAACATTCTTACAATTATTATAATAAATCATAATTAAAAAATGGCCATTTAAAATATTTGCATATGTTATTAGGCAAAATAACCAATACTTGGAAAAAGCATTATTACTCATGCCAAAAGTAGGAACAGACAGATGCAAAGAGCAAATACCTGTTGTCAAAGTATCAAAAATCTGCTATAAAATTTAGAAAGGTCAGAAAGTGCAGCTTTTAATAAGAGCTGTAATGTGATAGCAGCTGTTTGTGTTTGCATCTCAGATTGCATCATGGCATTAATCTTATTCAGTCCAAATATGTCTCGAAATGCCATTTATAAAAGGCAGTATGTCATGTGTAATATGATCCTTACCAAGTTTTAAACAAGAAAAACCACTAACGGCATGAGCCAAATTACAAAACCTTTAACCACAGAAAACTGCAGGAAAAAAATATGTCATCTTTCTTTTCCCAATATCACTAATAAATTGAGATTCTTAAAGTCCTCTCTTCCTCACAGTGAAAATCTCCCACACTGCTGACATCTAGTCTTTTCTCTGGCAAAAACATTTCTAAAGTGCATGTCTGCAATGTGTCATGTACAGTCAAAGACAAAGTCAAAACCCTCAATTCTGAAGTGGATCATCTGGCGATATAAATATCTTTGTACCAGTCTGAAATATAGTTGTGGATATCTTTGGAACCCCTCACACATGTGCACATCAATGTGTTCTTTTTCGAACTGTGAAATGAGGCGTAATTAATTAAAAATCAAAAATACATGTGCGAAAAAAGTTGTGCACTTCCAGCATATGCCGAATGTTCTGATGATGAAATTGGGATCAAACACGGCGCACATACTGTGTAAATATACATTGGCAAGTAACGCTGAATAAAATTAATGGACTCTTGAAAATTCTCCTTCATTATGGTCTCATCCCTGATAAGTCACACACAAATCCACATACTGAGTGACAAAACCTAATATAGAGAAGGAGGTTCTCACTCTATTCATGCTGTCAGTTGCAAACTATGATAACAGCAATGAAAGCTACTTGGCTACTTGACACCGCAGGCACATGATTGACAACACAACAGTAAAACGAGTACGGCAGGTAACCTGGATTATGTGCTCAAAGATTCAGTTATGACAAGCAAATCCATAATAGTCTTAATGCAAAAAGGTTTTATTTGAAAAACAATGGGGCAGATGTTTGCACGAACACTAAATATCTGCATGTTTTAGTCAACCCCTGATGAGAGCGCTGGTTTCCTGAGTGCTGGAGTCAATACAGATTTAGACATCAAGCATAAGAACTGAGGCGGTGGGATTTAATTATATTTGATCTCATGCCTGAGCTGACGGGAAGAGCTTCACTTCGCTGCTTTCAGGCATTTTTATGTCATGGCATCAGTAGACTGGGTGACTCCTCGCTGACTGTCTCTCGGGTGGATTAGCCTGTGGCGCAATAACAACAGCGTGAACCACGATAAAACCTGCCCTGCATTCCTGTCATCACAAATTTAAACAGATGAAACGGAGCTAAATGACAACTCGGCCTTCTCTGTCATCTGTTGCCTCTTAGGGCAAATAAATCAGATATCCTGTGACCTGTAACCACCTCCGACACCAAACCAAACCAAACCGCTGAGGTGGAGTTCTGCTTCAAACAAGAAAATCTGTTGCAAAGATGGTTTGACTAGTCAAAAATGGCCACACATGATGTGTAAACAAATATATCACTAAAATGTGTCACTGGCACGGAAAGCTTCAAGAAAAGATTTACTGCGTATATTGTAGAGCAAATAGTCTGGAATAAGGGCTGTCATTATAATTACAGATTATAATTAGCATTGCTTTGACTACATTTCCATAATATTAGACTTTATACTAATATTTTAAACTAAATTCATGACTTAATTCTGAAAATTATTCCAATACTATACATTTTTCAAATATGAGACATCATAGCACTGTTGATATACCGAATAAGCACTAAGTGAGTGAACAGTCAGTTGTCATGATGTTGTGAGCTATTCAGTAATAATATATTGTACTGCTGACAGACTGCAAGGTCAGCAACACACCACAATACATCTGCACATAGATTTTGTGAAATACTGCCAAGTTCCTTCAGCGTAACGTGTAAGGAATCCTTAGCCACAGCTGTTGGAAAGGCACATCTGTCATGATCCATAGTTTCAGTGAGTGTTTCTCTTTCTGACAATTGTGCATGACAAGTTCATAATACAACATTTCAGTCAATCGTGCTCAAATGAAAGTGATTTGATCTTGACTGTATATTATATGTTTAATTTACTTTTTCACAATAAACCACATAAAAAATAGGGGGAAAATGATTATATTTGCTTCATTGTTTAAATACTCTACTGTAGGGCTGCTCGATTATGAAAAATATTAGGGCTGCATGATATTAGAAAAAACTGACATAGCAATATTATTTTCTGCGATATCTATTGTGATATGAATATAATTTCACAAGATGATTTAAATAACTCTATTGGGGAAGAATTCATAATTTTACATTGATAGAGAGTGCAACTGCTTAACATATAATAAACAAATTACAAGCATACATTGATTCATTAGAACAAGTAACACAATCATAAGCCTTAAAAATCTAAATTAAACTCTACGTGTTCTGAACTGTTCTGCTTAATTATAATCCTAACTCAACATTGCAGATCCTGCAAGGTGACTATTGCAGATTTGCACACTGCAATATATATCAATGCTGAAACTTTTGTTTATTGTGCAGTCCTAAAAAAAATCATAATCATGATTATTTTGGTAATTTAAAAAAGAAAATGATACAGTTGCAGTCAAAATATTTCCAGACTGCTCTTTAACAGAGACACAATTTTTTCAACAAATTTCTGAATTCATTCATTCATTCATTCATTTTCTTTTCGGCTTAGTCCCTTTATTAATCTGGGGTCGCCACAGCGGGATGAACCGCCAACTTATCCAGCATATGTTTTACGCAGCGGATGCCCTTCCAGCTGCAACCCATCACTGGGAAACATTCATACACACTCATTCACACACATACACTACGGACAATTTTAGCTTACCCAATTCACCTATACCGCATGTCTTTGGACTTGTGGGGGAAACCGGAGCACCCGGAGGAAACCCACGCGAACACGGGGAGAACATGCAAACTCCACACAGAAATGCCAACTGACCCAGCCGAGGCTCGAACCAGCGACCTTCTTGCTGTGAGGCGAACGTGCTAATTTCTGAATATATTAGTTTAATTACTTTTTTTCATTTTTTCTTTGCCAGTACATAATAGTTTACTAGTTATTTTACAATATACTAGCATTCAGCTTAAGGTGCAATTTAAAGGCTTAACTGGGTTAATTAGGTTAACTAGGCAAGTTAAGTTAATAAGTCTTTGTACAGTCATCTGTAGACAAATGAAATAAATAATTATTTAAGGGGGCAATTGAAATTGACTAAAATAAATAAAATGCTTTTATTCTATCCAAACTAAAAGAAATAAGACTTTCACCAGAAGAAAAAAATATTATAGGAAATATTGTGACACATTCCTTGCTCCATTAAACATCACTTGGGAAATATAAGATATATATAATATAAAAGAATAAAAATATCTAATAATTTTGTCTTCAATAGTATATAAATTTTTCTGAAAAAAAAAGAAAAAAAAAGGTTGCTATTACACCTATACATTTCAGAGATCATGGAATTTATGGGATATGATGCAATAATTGATTTATCTCAATTATTATTATTTTTTTAATTTTCATCATCGTTGGAGGTCAAAATCGAAATCAAAATTTAAGCTCTGTCCAAAGGTCCAAAAAATGCATTTTGTACTAATCTAATGTCTCATGTATTTAATCAAAAATGTAAAAAATTACTATTTTAGATTAGGTTTCTATTGTTTAGTTCTTCATTCATTCATTCATTTTCTTTTCGGCTTAGTCCCTTTATTAATCTGGGGTCGCCACAGCGGAATGAACCGCCAACTTATCCAGCATATGTTTTACACAGCGGATTTCCTTCCAGCTGCAACCCATCACTGGGAAACATCCAAACACACTCATTCACTACGGACAATTTAGCTTTCCCAATTTACCTGTACCGCATATCTTTGGACTTGTGGGGGGAAACTGGAGCACCCGCAGGAAGCCCATGCAAACACAGGGAGAACATGCAAACTCCACACAGAAATGCCAACTGAACCAGCCGAGGCTCGAACCAGCGACCTTCTTGTTGTGAGGCGATCGTGCTACCCACTGTGCCACCGTGACACCCATATTTATTCATATTATCATTATTATTAGCTGTATGTAAAACAAAATGCAAAATTATATGATATAGCACTTTATAGTCAGACAAGTCTGACATTTTTCTTGCGAGACAGTATCTGGGTTTACAACAATCAACATCATATAGACATCTAATTCTAAACATTAAATCTTAACTTTACTACGTTTGTACAACTACATCAAATTACAGTGCATGTGGGTTGAATTATATGGTTAAATAATGATCATACGATTAAAATACACCATGTTACCAAAACAAAGCCACACTAGCGACAAAAACAGCCAGGAGAGCTTAAAATATCTGCCTTGGAAAGTCTTCAAAGGTTGCAAACTTCCTCATGTTATGCAAGGCCTTTAAAGTTCCTCTATGTCCGCTATAAAATATGGAGAGCTGATGTCTGCTGAAGCACCTTGGTGGGAAAAAGCCCTCAGATGATGTACCTCCCTCCTCAATAAAGCTGAAAATTCATTATGCTAACATAATACCAGGATACTGCCTTCCCCACTGTGGCAAGGTCATCCCCTCAGGGATGTTTTCACATAATCTGAGAGTAATTATAATACAAACAGCAGAAGCCGTTGTTTCAGATAGCATCAGGGGCACAAACACACCACGGTGGCAGCAACACTTCAGAGAACTGGACGGGTCAAGCAGGAAACCTGGAAAAGCCTATCACAATAGTATCTACACATTCTCAGCCTTTACCAAACAATAAAGCCTGCATTTCTATTGTTGACTGCAGATGGGTGGCTGGGCATTTATGATGCTTTGTTTTCCAATACAGGTGCCACACATTTATACACAAACATAATTATTCCACTTGTTCAGATGACAGGATCAGATGTTCAGATGCTTCAGAAAAAAGAAAAAAAAACAGTTTAACTCTTACATTACACTGCAGGTAACACAAAACTTGTATCAGAAATATTAGAAATACAAATACTTTTTATAAGTTCTAGTCACAATTTAGGCCATACAGTAAAAAAAACAACAACAACTGCTAACTGCCCTCAGGAGGTAATTACATTTATGCATTCAGCAGACACGTTTGCCCAAACAAATGTACACTGCTTTGAAGGCATTACATTTCTATTTATATCTGTTTAGTCATGGTAATTTTGCTAGGACTAATTGAAGACTAATTACAATTAATAATGAAGACTAATTAAACTGCTGTTTAAGGTTAATTGAAGAAGAAAAAATTAGGTAATAATAAAAATACTAATTTTAAAAACTAATAACAAAAACTAATAATAAAATAAAAAAACACACAGTAATAATAAAATAAAAAACTAAAAATGTCACAGTTACAATTAGTTTTTTTTAAGAAAAGAAAATATAATATATTAAGGGTTTTTGTCTTGTTTCTAGTCCAAATATCTAAAAAAAAATTAAATCAAGAAGCATTTTCTAGATAAGCAACAAATATTGTCTTGTTTTCAGAAATAATGAATCACAATTAAGTGAGTTTTTCCTTAAAACGAACAACATAATCTGCCTATGGGGTAAGCAAAATAAAAGAAAATTGTTTTGGCTTTGAAATAATAATATTTGACTAACCCCACTGGTAGATTATTTTGTTTTGTTTTCAGGAAAAAGTCACCTCATTTTGATTCATTATTTCTGAAAACAAGTCAATGTTTTTTGCTTGTCTAGAAAATGCTTCTTGATTTAAGAATTTTTAGATATTTAGGACTAGAAACAAGACAAAAAACTCAAAGAAAGAAAATCTTTTTTTACAGTGTATGTTCTAATGTTTATTTTTGCAATGTGTGAAAAGTATTAATGTCAAATGTGTTTTTTATGGTGTGGGTAAAATTGACAAGTCAAGTGAAGACAGTATATCCTGTCTTATCTTAACTGGTCATTTTTACTCACACCATTAAAAAAACACACACCCAAATTTCAAACATTAACTGAGAGTTAAAAATGCTTCTTTTGTTATTTGGTGAACACAATTTCACCTGGCTAAAAAAGCATCCACAAATCCAATAATTACCCTTATCTTAACATCACCATCTAAAGCCAACATATGGTTTTGCAGTGTGGGTGTGAAAGGGTGTGTGCTTCTGATATTTGCTATCTGACCAGCTCCACAAAACAAGACTCACCTCTTTTCTGCATGAAACTGAAGAGATCGTCAAGAAACTCCTTCCTTTTTTCATCATCGTCCAGTTCGTACAGCTGTGGAAAGATTAAAAAAAATGATGATTTGTTAGTATTTTGAACAGCACTGTTACACCTCAAAAAAAAGTTTTTGTCTTATTTCTAGTCCAAATACCTACAAATTCTTAAATCAAGATGCATTTTCTAGACAATGCATTTTCTATTCAAAATTTAATAAAGTCACCTAATTTCGATTTCCGAAAACAAGACAACATTTTTTGCTTGTCTAGAAAATGCTTCTTGATTTAAGAATGTTTAGATATTTGGACTAGAAACAAGACAAGAAGCATTTTTTTTACGAAGCTGCGGATTATGACACACATACAATAGACCAAATCTAGCGTTAAATATATTGTATTAAACCTAGAAGCTGATACACTTACACCAGTGGGGAAACCGCATGCATTTTAAGGGCGCTTTTGCCTGTATTGGCATATCCATTATGTTTTCTCATCCTGTCCCCTCTCTCTGAATGGACATGCTCAAAAGAGCCTTTTAAAAGCCGTCTCGTGAAGGAGAAGACTGCAACCTGATGGAAATATGCTCCTCAACCTTCACTTTCAATAAGTCTTAGGCCACGTTAACAGGCGAGCAGGTCGATACAGGAAGACAGAGGGATGACCTTTGGAAACAGCGGGGCACATGGAACAAGGCCCCAGAGATAATAACCGATCATTTAGGAGTGTATTAGCTGTCACCAATATTAAAGGACCAATGCAATCAATGCCTCGGAGAAAAAGGTACAGTGGGTTTAAAGTGTGAATACGACACAACAGGCTTTTACCCATGTGTGACATTTCCGAGACGTTTTAGTCGAAGTATGACATCTCTCATCGGGAACCCAGCTCTGAAATGCAGTAAAGTCAGTCAAGTCACCAGCATATAGATGATATCTGTTAACGTCTATATGCATCATACTTTCGAAACATACAGAAACAAGAGTGACATTTGAATCCGTTTGAGATTGTTTAAAGAAATGCATCAACGTTAAATGGTGTGCAGATACTGATGCACAAGATATGAACCCACAAGGCTAAATGTAAATCCTGAAGAACAAGAATGTGTAACATGAGAATCCTGCTCCTCTTAACATATGGAGATTTAAATGTAGATGTCGCGCAACATTCTGAAGTGGGTGCTGCGTTCAAATCTTTCTGGGAACTTTGTACTTCACAAGTCGTAATTATGACGTCAAGTCACTTTTAACAGCACACAATATCAGTGTACGTTCTTCTGATAAATTACAAGAAAATACAGCAGGGTTTCTATGACTCTGCTTATAGAAAACGAAGAGAAAAGAATTTGCATCAGGTGCATTTTGCATTCTCGTTTTTAAAAAATAATTTATTTACTCGTTTTACGCTAATCGTTTTAAAACTTTTATATTACTATATTACAATCCTGTCATGCTCAAAAAGGTTTTTTTTAGTGAACGCATGACTTTGCATCCTTCAATTTCAATATGCTTCTCATTAACATTAACTCAGAAATAATAAGGGAGACTCATCAAATGGTAATAATAAACGTTTACAAAGCGATGTAATACTTTCAAAAATCACGATCACAATATATATGCCCATGCCTAATATCAGATGGCCAGAATGTGATTAATTTTCTATTAATTGTAAATATTTTGGTATTTGTGATGCAGCAAGCCCAGAGGATGATGTATACACTATGATTTTATATAAAATTCACTTTAATTTGTGATATGACTAAAAAGGTGGTCATAAACGAATGTTTTCTCAATTCTAATGACTAGCGGCTTGGACACGGAAACAGTATTCCATACTTCACCGATAGGTCACGACTTAACAAGAGGATATTTGCTTATTACATGGCTGTCTAGAATACTCCATTCTGATTGGCCAGTCACAACATTCCAAGGTATTGTATTCTGAGATAACAACCACTTAATAACCCATGCTCATCTGAGAACTTCGAATCACCTTGACCGTCAAGGAATACGTTTAAATCCATATACTTACATCCACGTTCATATCTATCTGCTTGCCTGTCACACCACGGTTTTTGACTGTTTGGTGCCGTCGTGTGAATGAATAACACGTAGGTTAGTCTATGCTTTATTTAGCCAGTTTCATTTCTGTCTGCTTTGAGTTTTTTGACTGTTTGCCACCATCTGAATAATGCTTAGGTTATTGTATACTCCATCAGCTGTTTTCGCTTCTGTCAGCATTTCGCTTCTGCTTTGCATTTAATTAAGAGTTAGGTAAGAGTTAATAAACTATTAAGTCTCAGAACAATGTTTTGTGTCTATTTTTTAAATTTTGTAATAAGCAGAATAAAAGTACATCCAGGATGACCAGGATTTCACAGAATAAAGCCCTTCAGTCTAATACAAGACAAGCCTGTCGGGCTTAATTCTGCAATAACAACCTCCTGGATGTACTTTATCCCTAACATATAGAAAGTGAGTCCAGTATGTGATACCTCAAGCGGTCACTGATGCAGAATGGTGCTTCTTGTCCGGTGTCTGACCCATTTGAGATAAATTGGGACTTATATTTTAATATTTCATAATATTCTAAAATAATATGCAAATGTAAACAAGCGAGTTGCTGCTCATCTTATATTCTTTTTTTCCATTCAAACGCCTGCAGTTATACGAGTAAATTAGACATTGATTAAGACTGAGCTGATGTAATTGTGACACTGTCAGTTACAGAGGTCATCAGTGAGCTGGAGTGACCAGTAGAGGGGTAATTAAGTCAAAAGCGTAATGACGTCTACATCATTGCATTAAATATTAACAGATGGAAAATACATTAGAGCTCTGCTTCACCTCTGAGTGGTCCATTACAGTCATATTAGTTCTGTTCCCAGCATTATGACTGCAGGAATGCGAAGCACTGATGCATGTCGTCTCACAAGACTCGCATGAAGCTAAATCTCGATGTGACTGGATTGAATCACAATTTGAATTCACTAATTATATGGTGAATAAAATGAGAATAAAAAATGTATTAATTAATAATAAGGTTACACAGAAATAAAAATATACAAAACAGTAAAACAAACAAACAAACAAACAAACAAACACAAGATAAAAACGCACAAAAAAATAATAAAAACTACTAATAAAAACTGAACTATGACTCAATGTCTCAATTAAACTGCTTATTGATTTAAATGTCACTGTGCACAGAAGTCTAGAGTCATTCACACTTTTACTGATTCAGTTGCTGAACATGTGTTGTGTGTGTGTGTGTGTGTGCACGCGTGTGTATGTGTTTATTATGAAGCATCTCAATGGTTCATCATAGTTTCAAATGACACAAGCTTCTTTTAATGTCAAAGCCCTTGAGGGTGCTGTAACTATGTGATCACACCCTCTCTCAACCTTCAGCAACTATAGGTTCAATGTGTAAGGTAAACAAAAGGAAATGAAATATGCTAAATATGAGGGTAATTTATGAAAGAATTGTAAAAACAATATATGGCATTAAAATATAATGACAACAGTTACATATAATAAGTTACTTACAATTGCAGAGCACAAAAGCAAAAAAATTGTAATTTGTAGACTTTAATTGAGGCTCTAAATATATGACCATATATTTTCAGTGTACATGTTGAAAACAGTATCACGCAAAGATTTCAGTAGAGGGAGCTCTTGACAATACAATATATTCTCACACAGCAGTGAAAAGTTTCACTTCTAGTAAGATATTTTTGTCAGCATTTTCAGAACAAAACCAGACTTGGCCTGATTGACATCGATGGGTCTGACAAACCAAGGACAACGATTCCCTGACTGTTCTCGTGTTTATACAAACAGTCATGCTATAGACATTGTTTCACAATCCTCAAATCAGGTAGGTGGGCCAGTGACAGGGTGACATTCTTTGTGACTGAAAACACACACACACACACACACACACACACACACACACCCCACTCTTTTTGTCAAAGGCGGTGAAGGGGGAGCAGGGATATGACTTTGAACCCAGTTAAAGTGGAGCTTCAGGCAGTCTAGAGCTGCTGCATGTCATACTAAAACCTGGAGGCTCAACAGAGGGACTGACTGTTGACCTTAAAGTTTGGAAATGCTTTTACTTCTATACCTCATAACCTCTGTGACCCTGCAAATAATACACTCCCGGTGTTATACTCGTGGGTGTGCGCATTTAAAGTCTGCCGAACAGCACAGATGAAAGGCAAAAATGCAAGGTATTATTATTTAGAAAAAAAGGGGACAAAGTAAAATAACTTGAATAACAGTAAATATTAGTGCTGGACAAAGATAAATCGTGATTAATTGAATACAAAATAAAAGTTTGTTTTGATATAAGATATGTGTGTGTATTATATATATATATATATTTATTATGTATATAATAAGCACACATACATAAAAACAAAACTATACAATACTTTTTTTGCCATAGATATTTAAACAGTCAATTTAGTCAATTTAAACAATTTAGACAGTCAGACTTTTCCAGGTCTAAAAAAGTTGTTGAGTCGAATTAAAATATCTTGACTTTAGCTAATTTCAGTGCTTGGCTTGTCATTACTTTCCATCATTTTAAGTCATCTTGTGTGGCCTGCCTATTGAGAACTTTCATGCTAAACTGTGTAATTGAGCTTACCCTGACAAATAACTTCCTACACTGGGCAAGTTTCACTGCTCGCAAAGCACTCTGCAGTCTCTTTATTCCCACATTGTAAAATACTTCAAATAAAAATCGATATCTCATGTCCATTTATTCATTCATTTGGTAAACAACTGCATAAAAAGCAAGATCGTATAAAGTAATTTGGTCATTATAGCGAAATAAACCTCTTCACAATGATCTGACCACTCTGTCGGGTTTTTTTTTTTGTGATAATGATATTATCCATCATGTACAGTTGAAATAAGCCTAGAAGCCCAGAATTAGTTTTTTTAGAAAATGCGATTTTATATTTATTATATTTATTTAGATTTTCTATATATATTATAAAATATTATGGTATAATAATTATAATATAATTATATACTTCATTTAATAAATAGTATTATGGACAACTCTAAGAATCAAAACAAAAAGTTAGTGGAAAAAATAATTTCAAAACAACCCATGACAACAGAATCGATCACAAGAAGCTCCCTCGTTGTGTGTGTGTGTGTTCCCAATGTCCCCACAAGAATGAAGTGAAGTGAAGTGAAGTGTAGTGTGGCCAAGTATGGTGTCCCATACTTGGAATTTGTGCTCTGCATTTAACCCATCCAAGTGCACACACACAGTTAGTGAACACACACATACCGTGAACACACACCCGGAGCAGTGGGCAGCCATGCTGCGGCGCCCGGGGAGCAGTTGGGGGGAACGGTGCCTTGCTCAAGGGACTCACCTCAGTCGTGGTATTGAGGGTGGTGGAGAGTGCTGGTCATTCACTCCCCCCACCCCCAATTCCCGCTGGTACCGAGTATCGAACCAGCAACCTTCGGATCACGAGTCCAACACTCTAACCACCAGGCCACGACTGCCCCAAAAATACCAGAATAGCAATACCAGTAAAGTTTTAAATTGTTTTAGTCCCATGAGGAAACAGCTCATAAACTCACACAGAATTAAGTACTTTGAAAAATGTTTCCTGTGAAGGTTAGGGTAGGGGGACCGAATATACTCTCTGTACAGTATAAAAATCATTATGTCTATGTGAAGTCCCCATAAGGATAGCTGTACAAGTGTGTGTAGTATAGTGTATAGTGTGTGTGTGTGTGTGCGCGTGTGTGTGTGTGTGTGTGTGTATGCGCGTGTGTCCTGGAGCTCCTGGGAAACTGCTTAATGTGTCTGTTTGAATACGAGTGTGTGAGAAGCTCAGGCGCAAGGGAGCAGGAGTTAATTAGAGAACAACACGACTGGTCACGCTGGCACTGGTCCAAACTGGCCAACTGCCAGTGCTGCTTCCATTTCTTTACATACACACACACACTCACACACACACACACACACACACACACACACACACACACGCACACGCACACGCACACGCACACGCACACGCACACGCACACGCACACACGCGCACACGCACACGCACACGCACACACACGCACACGCACACACACGCACACGCACACACGTTGTTCCTCAACTGTGTGCAGCTCTGCAGTGAGCTCAGCTGACATAATGAGATGTGTAAGCTAATATGAAGAGCTGATCTTTGTCTTTCCTTGATGGAGTTCCTCCTAATGGGATTTGCCCGGGTACTTGAGCTGACGGACTGGATTAAGTGGCAGTGAGTTGAGCATGTACTGGCAGAGCTAAGTGTTATTTTACAGGGCCGGTGCAGTGTGGCCCTGTGAGGGAGGTGTGAGAAAGGCCCTTCTGTGGTGAGCGTGGACTTTTGCCCAGACTAAATCAGATTGTCAGTGTCACCGTGTACGGCACTGCTGTGGGAATTCAAAAATCTGTGTCGCACCTAACGGTCTGCAATACTGACAAAAATTGATACCACAATTTTTTTCCGGTAACAATATAATTGAACAACGTTTTGCTGTGTGTGCACTTGGGAAGTCGAGGTCTGTCATAGATGAATAAATATGGTACTTAAACTGGCTTTTGGGCTCTCAAGACACATTTTATTTCAATGTTAAAGCCATACTCATTAATGCCAACATGCACGCTGATAAAATATTACAATATTATCATAGATGATAAATATTGCACATCCCAAAACTGCACCTTAAAACTGAATTGCCATAATGTCATCGCATCTATTTTTAATTTGACATGGTTGTATAAAAACTAAAACAAAACTAAAACAAACTTCTTAGTTCTTTTTGAAAGAGCATGACAATACATCAATAATTTGTTTCTTACTTACCTACTTTTCTAATGAGTGCAAGAGCTAAATCAAATACAGCTGTCTTCCCTGAACATTAATGCTAATTATTCTTTTGTGATTTAATAAAATAATAATTTAGAAAAAAATTTACAACTTACAATCATTTACAAAAAAAAACAATACAGTACTTAGATAAATTTATTTCCTATTAGCTTTAACCTGATATGAAATACTGGATAGACAAATAACACCACTGATAAGTAAATAAGCTCATTTCTTTATCTTACATAAATCAAACCGAATCCTGAATACCAGCTACATTCCCAAGGGAAGAGTTAGGAACAGAGCTGTCTGCTGTTCTCTCGCACATTAATCTTGACCACCAAAAACATTCACACTAGGTTCAGGCACTCTTTTGTCATTTAAAGACTCTCTTGATTTAGAGAAGCTGCCTGCCGTCAACTCGAAAACCGTTTTCTCCTGCCTTCACAGGATTCTAGCATGTGTGGATCAAAGTCAAGATTGACATCCAACTCTCCATCTATAATTTACAGTCTAAAGAGAACTCATTCTATTCTGTTCAGTTTACATTTTCACATGTTCACATTGGGTCAGTAGCCCTCATATCATGCAATTCTACATCAGAAATCAACCGCCGCTTCTGCTTTTCATGTGGATGGTGACGCGCCACAATAGAGAACGTGGAAATGGTCCACCAACCGTCCTTCACCATTGTGTTTTACCATGTGATCTGAGGACTAGGAGATTGCAAAAGATGCTTAGAATGACCTTTTACTGAAATTATTGAATGTAAACTGGCAACTATGTAAGACATTTGTTTTTTTGTCTTTGCATCTGTTATATCCTGACATCTGCTTCTGATAATTTTACCTTCGGCGTGAATGAGTTTCACTTCACCAGAGCCACAGACTGACCTCATTCATGCACAGCTAAGAGAAAGAAAAAAGGGAATGCGGGTTGTTTGACAGAATTTAAGACACTTTAATGGCAACCCCCCATAGTGCAATTAAGGGATTAGGTTGAAAACTGCTCGGCACTCACATTTCGCTCTTTAATTACAAGTGAAAAACACAGCAAATCTTCATAGTCACTCAAGTAGAGTTCTATGAATTATACATTGTGGGCTCAGGACGGTTTCTGCATATGTGTTTGTTTTCCATCAATTATTTAATGTGAAAGCATGCATACTGCACATCCATCAAAGATTTGTCTTAGCAGGACGCTGGTCCCGGATTACAGTCAGTGGCTTCGTGTCTGTTTCCTAATCTGACCTTTGAGAGTATGTACAGAGTAAGGTCCAAACTGACAGGTGCTACATGATATATTTATCTGCTTATGTATACAGTATCCTATAGGGGAGATTGTGGGCTTTTTCTTAAAACTGTTAGAAACGATAGGGTCATAAACTTTCTAGTGATGACCAAGGAGCAACTGATAAAGCTTTATTATACAGAATAAAATTGAAATGTATAGTGCATTCTTGATTACAGATTAACTATATAAAACAATAAAATTAGCTTTTTGAAATGGTGGGGAAAATCACAAAGTTTGTGCAGGTCTGAAATTCTGAAAAAATGAAATATACAGGAGTAATGATGTGTTATTGGGAGTGGAGGGTACATGTGTGTTTGTTGTTTCTGTAATCATCTGATTCATCTGAAGCATCTGTGACATTATGTACAAACTGAAAAGCTTGCATGATTTGGCAAGCTCTAATCTGATTGGCTGGCTTTATGCACACAGTTTTTTTATGAGTTCTTCTGAAAACCAAGAATAATTTATAGGTTGTGGGAATGATGAAATAAGTGCTTCAGAGGAAGAGCTTAATTTTGGATTCATAAAAGTTTATTAGATTATATGCACTTAATCTAAATATTGGCTATGAATAATCAGTACTTGGCCTATTACTTAAGGAAGGACAGAAATTGTGATGACTCATCATGTATGCTTTAAAAAGATCTTAATACTATTTGCATCAGAATTGCCCTAATGATCCAGTTAAATCATTTAAACAAATGACTTTGTATTCCCTAGGACTGATTGTTTTATATGTATGTAAACGAGACATTTTCTTAGTAAACATTAGGAATTTGAAAGAAAAAAAAACTAAATAAAAACACACACGTACCAGTTTTTAAAAGAGGTACAATATGGATCCATCGCCAAAAAACATACTCCTTACTCCAGTCATTAACCTTAGTTAACATTCTACACATAAGAGAGAAATGAGAGGCTAAAATTAAAACCACTATTATTCTGGAAATGGAGGAAGTTTGTGGGGACCCACACTATGTGATCACCGCATTCATATGGAGTGAGTTCAAATGTAAAATAACAGACTTTTATTATCATTTTATTTAAATATATTTATTTAAAAATAGAATTTAGATAAGAGTGGGGAAAAAAACACAAATAACAAAACATTATGTATATTTTGTGGCAAAACTGACCAAAACAATGCTGAGTTATAAAGAGTATATACAATGTGTAAAGCAGTCAAAACAACACGTAAAATTTCTCCGTCACACATACAAGTGAAGAAATGTATTTCTGATGCCTCTAATAGACAACATTGAAATTATGATGAAAAAAACAGCTGAGCTTGACCAATCTGTGCTTTTTTTTAGGGTTGCATCTTGGTTTTGGTTCGTTTTAAATGTCTTTGGTCTGATGAGTTCACATTTATTCAAATGAACTACACTAAATGAGCAATCACTCAAGAGTTTGTTTTAATCTAAGCAAAATTCCAACTGTGAACACACCATTAGTTATTGTTCACTAAGATTCCACATTCTGTACAGTGTATTAAATATGTGCTTAATACATAAACAACTGTCAATTAAACTGGAATATAAAAAAACATGTATTAAAGAGCGTTCATGTTTGCCTGCACAAGTATGAAACGGGTTTGACGATGGCTATGTCTGGAAAGGTTAAAGGTTAGCAAAGACTACCAATCTCTCCCACTCATTCATTCTTTTCATTTTTCTAGAGTCGCCTTCAGCTGTTATACAATGACTCAGCCCTATTATTATAAGCTTCCCTTCATCGTAGTTTCTTCAAACCACATGCCCTCTGGTTGCGTAAATACAGATTCAGTCATACACAAAATCATTTGAGGAAATCAGCTTATTATCGCCATCAATTTTGTATCCTGAGAGATATCCTGTCTGATGTTCCCAGTCTTAATAACCAACAAAACAGATTTCTTTCACGTCATTTCTCGCCGCTCCCTTAGAATTAATTACGACCCACGCGAAGCTCTTATGAAACCAGGTTTTACAACATAGCATTCAACCTGTCTCCCATTACCAATAAAAAATGGGACATCTAATCTTGATAGATAAGCAGGCTTCTAGGTATTTAATCCAACTCTTTATGCAGCATTTGTTCAATTATTCAATCTGTCCCCACAAATGGGCTCAAAGGAGCACCTTTTGAACACAATTCATGTGACAAATGCATTGGGCGTGTGTTTGATGGATGTCGTCCACTCCCAAATATTTTCTTTACATGTAAAAAGAAATGCTGATAGGAGTCATGCTTTCAGATGAAATGGCTCATAACACATCAGGCAGTCTGGTGATAAATTACAAATCACAGGTTGGGACTACGCTGAAAAGATAACACAACGACAACAGGAAAAAAAAAAGAAAAAAAAGAATGACTCATTGCACAACTCAATACAGTTAAGTGTTTTGAAGAAGACAATAATTACAAGTATAGATAGGTGAGTCATAGTTTTTAATGTCATAAATATTAGTCGACTTTTGTGGTGCTGATGTGCTGTTTTCTTAAGAGTTTGAATTAGTTTTTGTGTTTTTGACAAAACTAAGTAAACGTGGCACCTTTTTGACATTTTAAACATTTTAAATTCAGGTGAAATGTCATTAGCAGTTTGCAGAACATTCAAATTAATTTCAATCAACAGAGATTATATTTTTGGTTAGCTATAATAACAAACCATTTTTGAAAAACGCATTTACCAAGTCTACAAAATAAAAGTCATGTCCACAAACAAACAGAAAACAGAGCACAAGCCTACAGATGCAAAGTCATGAGAAAATTCATCATATGGATTAGCCTTTAAACGCTAATCGATAATTGCATCATTATGCTGTAGCGATGACCCGCACAGAGATGCTGCTGACATAAAGACTGTACAATTGATATATTGATCGCCTCCTCCAATCATTAATTTATGGAAAAATGGACTCAGCACAGCCTTGTACAATAAAGTGCTTGCGAGAGACGAAGGCGAGGTGATGGGAAAAGACACGGCTCTGTAGTGATAATAATGACATCTGCTGCCCTCATGATCTTCAAGGTCTTCATGGGGAAAAAAGGGCTAGAGGTTTGTGTGTGTGGGATGGGGGAGAGTCCTGATCTCTAATGCAGACATGACATGAGAGGAAGCTGCATCTCTGGCCTTCACCTGTGTTTGAGCCAAGACAAGGGTCAGAGATGATTTATACTATAAACCGTAATGAGGATGCAAGGAGTCTTACAGTCTGCATCTGGAGAAGTCTTTTTTATCTAAAGCTGCAGCATGTTCAAAATTAACTGAAGTATTTCCTTTTGTCTTATCTTGAATCATTTTAGCTAGTTAATAATACATTTTTAGTTTAAGTACTAATTCTCACTATTAACTAGTGGCTTATTACCTGCTTATTATTAAGATACTGGCTGTTTATTATTAACTATAAAGTACACATTCTCCATGATCTTAATTAACATTCCTAATCCAGCTATTAATAAACAGCCTATTTAAAAGGAGTTTATTAAGCTAAAAGCCATAGTTAATGGTTTGTTAATAGTGAGAACTGTACCTTAAAATAAAGTATGACTGTTTTTTTTTTTATTATGACTATTTCAGATGTGCCAGGTTTAAAATATTTTATAAAATTTAATAAGAAAAATGTAGAAGTTTAGAAATTTCAAATATAAATATTCATTATTTACATAATTAAGGAACACTATTAATGTTACCACATTTTCAACAATGCTAAATTTAGTTTGTATTAAAAAAAGAATAGTTTGACAAATAAATAAATATATACAAATAAAATAAGAAGACAATATAATGTGATGACAAGGTAATGTGAAAACTCACATACCACATTCTATTTTTATTAATGTAACTCTTCCTAAACTACAAAACTAATTTAAGATACATATAGATAAAAAAATCAAGTAGAAAACAAAACACACACATACTAAATTCTATTTTTACTAATGTAACTGCTACTGATCTACAAAATTGATTCCCTCACATATTACACCTATCCAAACGATTCATGTTCTTAATAAAAAATAAAAAAAAGTCAAAATGAGTCAAAATTTAAAATAAAATTACCTACAAACTTAACAGGCATTGCGACAACCTTTTCCCCCCATTTCCCCCAGACCACACCAACAGTACAGTAACTGATGCCTTGGTACCATTTTAATTATTTTAAATATAGCATTTACTTAAATCTCTGTCAAGTGTTCCCTGATGTAATAAAGAATTTCAATGACACTCTGAAATGTGATTGGCTGTCCCTTCATTCACAAACCAACAATTCAAACACTGCCTTCAACCACGTAATCATATTTACACCATTCATCTGATACCAAAGACTAACAGCATAAAGCAAATGCATGACAATCAATGGAGTTGAAAAGGCAGCGTATGATCGGCTGACACGGACAGGCCACGCCCAGCTCTGTGTTCAGTGACACCATCAGAAAACAATGCAGAGAATGGCTGTGTGTAATTTTGCTACACAGCACATTTAAAAAAAAAAAAAAAAAAAAAAAAACGATCCTGTAGCTGATAAGAACATCACAGCTACAGCTATGGGGAACATGACAGAACATTCAGTTCTGTTCTGACTCAAACCGTCTCTGTGTGTCTGGACAAAAACACAGGCTTTCATTTTGGAGTTTGGCAGTTAGCAGTGGCGTGAGTTCATAAGATCTCGAATCTTTCCCACACCATCCCGTCATTAAGCGTTTTCTGTCCCTCATCATTTCTTTCGTCCAGTGACTGGGGCCCCTCCTCCATCCTGTTGTAATTGTGTGATGTTTACCCTCCAAGCCCAAGGCCATGTCTCTAATTATCCCCACATGAAAACTGGAATGTCCAGCACTGTCATTAAAAATAGAGCTAATACCCAGAGCCCCGCTAGCAGCAAAAACAGGTGTGATCGTTACAACCAAACCCCGATTCCCTTCCTATTTAACTTCACACTTTATTGTGGGGTCAAGTAATAAATTCAGATTCTCTGTTAATTTTCTATCGCATTTGTAGTTTGTAAAAAAAAGGTTGCTATGCTTACATGCTAAATATTCTGTTTTGTTGGGAGACATTACAGTACGCTTCCTAGCTCAGGTCAATTACGCATGCCGAAGCAGGCAAATGTTTAATCATTGCAATACAACACGAATGGCAGAACGGGGCCACATATCCAGAGAACAGTGCAAATGCAATGTCAGCAAGAGCACTCAATGGCCCAAACAATGAGGCCTTTTGGCCCCAGTTTGCATGGAAGCTGCTCCATATTTCAGTTTTGCTTAACTCTTTCCCCACCATTGACAGAATTTTCTGTCATTTATAACACAACGCTTTCTGCCATTGACAGAATTTTCTTCCAATTCACTGTTATGTGATAGAAGGCACTGTTATGGATCAGTATCATTAGATCAGTATCATTAGATAAAAAAAACAAGTAATAGAACCATTGTTTATGCACATGTAAGCTTATAAAATGTCAAAGTAGAACATGACTGATTAAGCTTTGGCACTGTTGATGTCACTTTAAACTTAGTCTTAGTCTTAAAATGTTTTTCCTCAGCCTTTTTTTCAAAACATTGTTTTACTAAAGTGACCCACACTCAAGTGTAGACAAAAAAATAATACATGATGCTATTGACCTTATTCTACAATGCGTAAGTGCACTCATTATTTGCGATTGTTTTAGAACTTGTTTTTAGAACTTTAGAACTTGCCTATGGGAGAAATTACTAAGAATAATAAATGATAGAAAACGGTCAAACTACTTCCTCAACAAACAAGTGTGTTCATGACTATACATAAAAAGTAGAATAATATAAGAAAAAATCAGTTTCCAACATCAAGCAGCAGAACAAGCTGTTTGTAATGTCTAAAATCAATGGAAGTGAATGAGACCGGAAGTCTCGAGCCAATGGCAGCGGCGCCCGCTTGTACGTGAAGAGGTCAATAGAAAATATATTTATATTTTTATAGCAGAGATCTGTTCTTTTTTTGACTTTGTTTTTAAATAATAAAATATTGTGGGCCCCACAAAGTTATCTGAAAAATTAAAAATCATGATGATGACCGGCAGTTGTTTCAAAACACGCTGAGAGGAAGAGTTAAAACTGGTAATGTAAAGTATGTTAGTATGTGTAAATCACACCGGTGTGATTAAATGTTTAGTGTGTCACGTAATCAACTGCTAAATTTAAACCTGCTTTTCAGCTTTGGCTGGAGCTGAGACAGAGATCGACACAGAGATTCACTCACTCACTATCTTTCGACATAGTCTCTGATTTATCAGGGGTCACCACAGTGGAATGAATCGCCAGTTACTCTGAAATATGTATTTATGCAGCGGTCCAGCCACAACCCAGCACTAAATCGTGAACCCCCAGTGCTGGGAAAGACCCACAAACTCTCTCATTCACACACACTCATACACTACGGCTAATTTCGTTTATCCAATTCACCTATAGCGCATGTGTTTGGACTGTGAGGGAAACTGGAAACCCAGGTTAACACGGGGAGAACATGCAAACTCCACACAAAAATGGCTCCTGGCCCAGCCGGGACTCGAACCAGTGACCTTCTTGCTGTGAGGCAACAATGCTAACCACTGAGTAAATGTACCACCCCCTCAGAGATTCAATCACTTAAAAAAAAAAAATCACTATATTAATTATTTAATAAAACAAACTTTGAATAATTAAATATCCTTTAATGCTGTACAATCCCATGATGCATTGTGAATTCATCACATTAAATGCAATGAAGTAACATGAATTTCCATTGTGCAGCACCACAGGAAATGTAGTTTTTTTCTCTGAAGAAACTCCACCGTTACAAAATTGTTTTAAATATATGTTCAATTACTATGAACAGAAGGAATCAGCAAATGTGTTAATTACCTCTGAGCTTATTTCAAGTCTGTTTTAAAAGGGTTTTCATTTACTGTTTTTGAATTTTTTTTATAATTATTTGTTTGGGGGTTTCACCTTTAATGGATAGGACAGTAGAGAGTGTTGACAGGAAAGCGTGGGGAGCATAGAGAGAGGAAGGATCGCCATAGGACCTCGAGGCAGAAATCGAACTCTGGTCGCAGTGAGCACCGGAATGCATATGTCGACGCACTAACCACTACCCCATTGGCACCGACATCATTTTCTGTTAAATATCTGTTTCCTACTAGTGGTGTATCACTACTCATGAAAATAGTAAAGTAAAAAACAGGGGTCTAAAAAATGAAAAACTAAAACTAAAAATGTAAAACTTACATAAGAAAGGGTCAATCATCTCAATCAACATTCTCTACAATTCTAGTTCATTAACTTTACTGACAAAGCTAAAAGAACTATATTATGAAAGCAACTACACTGTTAAACATTCATTCAGATTTTCAATTATGATATCAAAAAGGCCTAAAGGAGACCCACTGACCATAGATTTTCAAAAATAATCACAAGACTTGGCCAACTAGAGCCTAAGTCACATGCTAAATTATAGTCAGTTCCTCTGAATGACTAACCTGAGCAGGCACAAAGAACACCCTGGCTAAATTAAAATGTTAATAAGTGTCCGAGAATCAACAATTAAGCATTTGATATTGTGATTTGGCTTCACGCTAGCTGCCTGTAAAGAATGCAGGCAGTGCTTAATGTGCTCATTCTGTTAATTCTGTCCCCCCTGACATGCTTCCTGTACTGAATGAACGTGTTGGGACAAAAGAAAAAGGTTAACGCTAAATGAAAAGCATGTGATGTCTGGACAAATGCGGAAAATGCAGAGCTGGTGTTAATGCCTTTCCAGGAACATTGAGAATGTTAAAACATGGTTTTGACATGACATTAGAAATCTTTTTCAACTTTCAGTGTTTTCTGTGCATATTCAAAAATATGAAAAACAAAAACAAAACAATGAAACCGGCTTTAGTCACTCGTTACACCTTATAAATAGGCATGGGCCGGCATAAGATTCTGATGGAATGATAAAATTGGAATAAAAATTTCACGGTTTTATGTGATTACTGCTCTAAAATATATTCTTTTTAAATGTCTGGGTAAAAAACAAAAACTTTTTTCCGCTTTGAACACAATGTATTTTATTTTGAGAGACTTTAAAAATATTTTGGAGGAGTAAACATATCAGGCTAAATAATTCAAATGAATCATTGACTTCTGCTGTCTTCATTAGTTTCACAGATTTCATTACAATTTAAAACGGCATCTTCGGATATCTTTTCTGCTGGAGATACTGTTGTCCTAAAAAACTTAAAACAAAACGTAAAAAAAACAACAACAACAAAAAAAACTTACACATACCTTAGGAACGGTATAGCAGAAAATTTTGGCAGTTTTAAAACCTTGACTTTTCCAAACCGTGGTATACCTTGAAAACGGCTATCGTCCCATGCCTACTTATAAAGGCTCTTTAATAAGCATAAATTAAAATAGTTGATCTATTCTCAGTCTTATTCCTTTTCAGTCATAAAATGTCAATTTAAAATGGAAAAGATCATTTTTTTGTTGCAAAAGAAATAAAAGAAGTGTCTGCATGAGTGAGAGAAACTCCAGTCTGTGGTCATCTTGTCAGTGTCCTTACAGCATGTAACAACTCAGAGGATAAGGTGAGAAACCACTGTGATATGTTTTTCAACATTTATGTTGACAAGCATTACAGTCATGTGAAACCATGATAACGGTAATTATAAATAACGGTTGCAAAAATGAAGAAGTGGGTCAGAAAGTGTCATTGTAGCTATGGCTACATCACATGGTTCAGTTGATAAGGGAGCAGATGTTCTGACCAAATTGGCACTTTTAATAGGTGTTAAAATTGACAAATTTCTGATTGCTGTGATCACATGAATGATAACTCCATGCATAACAGTTTTCTCAAATGCAAAAGAAAAGCTCTGTTCCATCTTTAAGCTGTAGGAATATGTTGTGTCTTATATAACTATATATCATGTCACACAGAGAAATTACAGTATTACATAATGTTTCAAATAACATCTCAAAATATGGGTGAAATAATGATCTGTCATCATTCATCATAAAAACATGTATTGTTAAATGGATAAAAAAATCCTTGATCGAAATATGTCTGACAAGATCTATATAAAACCCTAATTAAAATGTAAGCCTATATTTAATATACAAATAAAATTCCAAAAGTTGTAGAGTGTGACTTTGTCTTTCGTGTAAAAGGCAGTTTTACATACTTTGATTTTAAAAATACTTAAATTTTTAATCCTAAAACTTTCCATAGAACTACTTGTTTCCATTATTCAAAAACATCACAATTCTACCGATGAAAAAAATAACATTTGAAGAGTTTAACAAACTGACAGTGAGCAAGTTTATACCATATACAAACCAGGAGCCTGAAATATCACCCCTCCCCCTCCAGACCGATGTAGCACGTCATACGTCATACACAACCAACAGAGCAGATGTATGAGGTTTTAACTCTGAAACACTTCAACTGGCCCCCTTTCATATTATATAAATATTAGCCTATGTTCAATGGCCTGCGAGGACCTGCATTGGGCCCCTGTTTGCAAAACTTGGGAATGCAGTTGCCTATATTGCTTATATTTAGCCCTCCATTATACGTCTAAATGAAATGTTTCTCTGGCAAAACAGAATAACTAAAACTCAATATGTGATGCAACTATTATTATCTACACAGCTGTATGCAAGCGTTTTATATGCAACACTGCTTTATATAAACATAACAGTCACCAACTTGTAAAGAAACTAAACTCTCTAAAATGAAATACTCGCCGTGAAAGCAAATATGTTCCACTCCACTAATGTATTAATTAATTTTTTTTTGCTAATGAGAGCACAGATCATTTGCTTCTGTTTAAACCCAATGACTCTAGGGATGATTAGTGACATCACTAACAGGCAAAGCCTTCTGCTTTCTATACATACATGTGCTTTTGAGGCCAGTAACATGACGGCATAGCTAAAGCATTCATTCAGCATGCCCCCTAACTCTATCCTTTTTTTAAAAAGACATAATTATAATTAAAATTCTTTGTACTTCATTTTTCAGTCTGATCGCCCTGCCCCAACCACCCAAAAGCCTTGAGATGGATTTTTTTTTTAAACAAATTTACATATAAAGACAATAGTGCCTTCTAAGTTTACATTACACATTTATTTCATCCCCCTCCAGCCAGGCATAAATGTCAACAGCCCATTGTGTATAAGTGGGTTCATTGCTTTAGCAGGCTCCACTTTAACATGTCTAATGTTTTAACTCCTAAATTCAGAAGGTGGCTTAATGTGCTGTGATAAAATATTCATTCGTGTGCTTCATACAGACCATTAAACCTACAAAAAACATGGTTTGTCTTTATCTGTAGTACACAGTGACCTCTGCATCACCTGATACTAACCATACTTTATACTCAAATATTAACCTGGCTGAGCAGAAATAAGACGACTTTCATCGTATTATGCACTGAATTCATGTAAATGTATGCTGAGGCAAGCAGAATGGCTTTCGTTTGATAACACTGGCCGAACGCAAAAATGTTCTGTGAATTAGACCTTTGAATAACAAATTGAAGGTGACTTTTTCTTATTTCAACAGTAAATTCAAAACTAATTGATCAGTGAAATGGGCTCTTTCAGATGGATTGAGAGATCAACTGCTGTGATTAATAACAATCAATCTAGATTACGCACATTTTATACAAGACAAAACAAAATGTTATCTGATAGAATATGCTGAAAAAGGCTGTTGTAGAACAGTAAAGCTGTTTTGTGCATTTCTGCGACAGATGTTTGAGTTTTATAACGTCTGTATAGAGAATGACGTCATTATAAAACATGCCTCACTCCTATCACAATTACTTCTAATGATACATGTTGTTCTCTGGCAAGCCTTACATCATTACCTGATAACAATACACGGCTATTTTCTTATCCTGTCACTCAACAATTTTATCAAAAAAGGAACTCCGAATGAACTTAAACACATACATTAATTCTCATTTTCTCCGACAGGTGAAATTTCAAAAGGAAAAACAAACTGAATTGACAATGATTACAAAGTAGCACGAATGAATAGTCTAGATACTTGTATTTCTGGACAAACCGGGTCTCAATGGACTGCTAAAATCAGTGAAAGAAAAAACGCAAAAAAATAGATGACGTGTCTTTAATTAAATTTGTTTTTAGTAATGTAATGAGTTTTTCTGAACTTATTTTTAAATTGCTTAATAATATGATCACTGACAGCCTATAGATTAAAAGACTTAATCGGATAGGGTATTTGATTGATTCTGTTTTTGCATATTTATATAAATTCAGTCAACTGTGAAGTTTTTCCATAACTCACTTTTTATGCATTCACTTTAGTTTTGTTTTCGTACAAACAGTCAAGTTCTGGCCTGCTCTACTGAAGAGGCACTGAGATAATGTAGTTCTATCACATAATCACAACATTCAGTCAAATCTCTTGACATTTTTCACTGTCTAAAACACATAAAATGGAATTTACTGTGAAATAAATATATTTTATGTAGATGAATATATCAAAAGCTTAAACTGCAACGATAAACTTTTCTCTGTGAATATCAAACCATGTGTGCACATAATCAGTATGAAAACATTCAAGAAATTGTTAAAATTTAGTCTGAATACATTTTAACTAATTAGTATACATTTTTAAGAATTAAAAAAAAACAAAAAACATGGAATTTGAGAAAAAATAAAACTGATTTCACAGGCTTTATACTCACACAACTAAGTTGTTTACCTTAAACAAGGTGTCATTCAACAGAGATTACCTGATAAACTTTGATAAACAATGCTTTATTGATTCATTGTGCATTCAAGTTGATTTATTTTTCGATTTATTGTGCAATAAAATTCTATCCTTTAACATACTCCCAAATAGGTTGCTAAAGAATCATTTTGAGCATCTTACCTCTGTGGTTTTTGATCAGCGCTCTGCATTCTTAAACTATTTACCATTCATGTCTACACAGGAAAAGCTGGACATACAAATTCCTTATCAGCAGCCTAGATAATGTCTTCTGTGGCTGTGCAGAGGATGGAAACCAGTCAATATCCTTCTGTCAGCGCTGGAATGTGAGTAACAGCAATTTACTTCAGTCTAGTGCCGTATCGGCCATGTTAACGCGCAAAAAGCTACAACTACGTACTTCCACAACTAAACCGCCAACACCAACTGCCTCTATAATAATGAAGCAATTCTGTTATCAGAATACACATAATTTTATGGGTTTCTCAAGGCAGACTGAGCTTTGTGTGTGTATGCAATACAAAAGTTTAGGGTGGCATTTAGCCAGACAGAGACAATGAGCCGTCTAAAGAGAAAATAGCTTTAATATCCATCTGAGAGAATTGCTCAGCGCATTAAAGATTAACACACTCGCATTCAGGAAAGCACAAGCCCTCTGTGTGTTTTGGGCAGATTTGGAGAGATTTAATTCCTCAAATGGAATCAAACGGCTGCATGCACATGAATGGGGGACAACTGCAAATGGAGGATGTAAATTGAGGCTACAGGATGAGACTGTGGCTAATTGCACTGCTATAAAAGCCCAGAGCAATAATCCAGAGGCTCGATTTGGTCAGTTTTCCCATTCCTCCAGCAACCACACCCACACACAGGCGAGTCAAATGCTGCCTGCTACAACCATAAACATGCCCCACATGCTTGATTGCTTCTCGGTGAATACTTAACTTAGCAGTGATAATGGAGGTGTCTAGTCTGGAGGTGCAAGCGGGGGATGTGTGTTTGTGTGTGCGGAAAAAGAAGGAATCCTATCAGACTATTGCCTACCACTGCTTTTTATTTCATTGCTTTGATGTTTACGGTTGGACTGTTTTTGGTAAAGCTCAACACAATAATAAAGCATTATGATGTCAGCTGGAAAATGTAAGGCATTCCGACCCACCTCCGACTTGTATAAAAAAATATATACGTCTGGATCTTGTAAAACTATCCTCTGCACACAATACATGCATTGACAGAAGCTTGTAAGTTTGTGGCTTTAAAATTAATAGAGCCTATCAATAATGAAAGTTACTTGTCACGTTGTAAAAAGCTTTCTGAAGTTTAAAATGATCCCCGAACACCTTGGAAGGTTCCACTTGAAGCCCAGAAACACTCAGGTCTTCCTCCCCTGTCTGTCTGCTAGTTTGAACACGCTCTCGCTGCTCCTTATTAGAACACAATAAAAGACAGGAATGGAATGGGAGGCCTCCCCTCACCCAAAAGAGCACTCAAAGCCCTGGAGATGGAGACCAGATAATTAGGTCTTGGTCTTTGATGCTCCACCATGGCAAAAGGTGAGTTACCGGCTCATTTGTAACACAAAAGTTGGCAGAGCAATGCTGGTTGGAGTAGAGCGAGGGTAGAACAACAAATTGAACGGTCATTTAACTGCATCCTGTTCAGGGCCTGACACTAAAACTTCTGACAAGTAAAGGCTAAAGAAGTCCACGTTTCTTCTGTGGTTTAGATGGTGTCATCATCACCCCTTAAGTTCTGCTACCGCTAACCAAACACTCCATGCAGACCACTTCTTTAGAAGTACAAAGATACAAAGCACAAGCAACCGCTGTTTCCTAGAAAACAAAACATGACCGAGAGTGGATCATTTGCTACATTAAAGCCTGAGATGATTTTAATGTTGATTCAATAGGTTGAACATGGAGCTACGCATGAAAATAAATCCTGCAAGTCCTGTGTAGAATTAGATTATAAACCCACAGCATCCCATTTAAGGGCCTCGGGAGTGACTTTAAGACCTGTGCTGTTGGGGCCTTAAAATTTGTGTGTAAATCCAATAAATGTCAGAGTCGTAATTAAGAAAATGTGCAGGGCTTTTCTACGTGGCAATCCTATACTGGTCATCCGTTTTTTTTTTTTTTCTAGTAAAGAGCCTGAGATGTTCAAAGCATGCAAACGTATCAGAAAACTCACCCAAATCCAAAAGCAGACAAACAAATCTGCGAAGCAGGAATGCAAACCGAAAGGCATGCAAACAAATCACAAAACACCAAAAGCAAATCCAAAAAACAAACAACCTCACTCGTCTGTTGTGGCCCACAAACTCCATTAACCAATTACACTAAGCCATATTTCTTAACAAACAGGCTACATCAAGATACATTATTTTTAGAACATTGTTAAAATCTTACTTTAATATGTTATTTTTTGGGGATTTTTGTGAAAATCTACTTTGATAATCTCTGTGCGATCTTTGATTTGTTTGCTTGCCTGCCTCAACTACACCGAATACTATACTAGACCAAAAAAAAAAAGTCAGAGGGAAAGTCCAAGTATTTGAGGAAAAAGTGAACTCTGAAATGATTACACACATTTCCAAGCCACGCCTTCACAGCACCTCTCTTTACAGGCTTCTCGTAAAGACAAAGAGCAGCAATCCATAACCCTCCACCTCTGTGTGTCTCTGCATGTATTTACTCAGATGAACAGCCAAGACTCAATGTTTTTCTTTTTCTGCCTCTGCTGACAGGTCCTTCGACAAAAGGAGCCCGCCATGGTGGGAGGTCTACTGTGGTAAGTGGCTTCCCCTGCCTCTGTGCTGTCAGCCTTAGCGACATGTCCGCTCGCCCCCTGACACCCGGGAATAATGATATTAGTGGAGGGTGGAGGAGACAGGACGTCAATGGGCAGATTTGTTCAATTTAACCCCTCTGACCCCGTACGGCCCTTCAATCCGTCAGCCAGACCCTTCCCTCTCGTGCTAAGCAGCTACACAGGGACAGGAACAGAGAAGGAAAGGGAAAGAAATAAAAACCCAAAAAATACAGGAGATGGTGAAAAAAAATTATAACATTTAAAGTGAGAGGAAAAGAGACTGAATGAAAGGAAAGGACAGGAAGGAATGCTAGGATGTAAAAACAAAAAAGGCACAGGGCAGCAAAAACTGTCATTATTTACTCACCCTCATGCTGTTACCTGTATGTTCCACTACAAATCAGATTCAACGTACTCGCTAATCCTGTCAAACGGTTAATAGCTTAAGGGGAAGATTTTCACTCAGTGAATCAGGATTTAAATTTGAGCCTGTTTTTCATACAAAGCTGCTGTATGACTTTAGAAGAATTTGAATACAGGAGATTGTCTCTGTTGAATAAAAGTAATAATAAATAAATCTATTTACCATTAGTAACCCAAATCCTCTGAAGAAGGGCTGTGTGATATTGAAGAAAAATGTGATTTGTGATAGCATGCTAAATAATGGGATATTTGATATGCGACGTGATAATAAAAAAAAAAAATACATATATATAGCCAACATATGTTTCATATTATTTCAGGGAAAAGAAAGCATCACTGCAATTTCTGTAGTGAACAGCCATGTTTTACTGTAAATCAGGCATTTTAACAATGTACACAAACCAAATAAATAAAATAAGTTTGACCACCTCTTTGCTCCAACTGGTATAGATTTATCAATCTGAAAACATCATGAACAATCAGAAAACGTATTATTGCTTTCTTAAATTGGCTTGATCATATTTCAGTATACATACTAAAAGTATTTTTATTATTTATTTATTTATTTATTTATTTTTTACCAAAAACATGTTTACTAAAAGAAATGTGCTGAAATTTGCTGAAAAGCAGAGAAGCACCAAAAAGACAATTCTGGGCCAAAACCACAACCAAAAACCAAAAATGCTTTGTAATAATTGTTTATTTTATTAAGTAATATAATTTTGTAAGACCTTTTAAATTGAACTCCTTATATTTGACCGATTTCAATAAAATGCCAATAAAATAACCACATTTTATTGACAGTGAACAAGTTGAGAGGAGTCACTTTACCAGCGTTGCCATGGCAGCACAATAGCACTCTTGCAAACAGCAAGAACAAGTAAAATACATAGAAATGTCCAGTCAGCCCGTTATTTGAGTGGACTTTGCTTTTCCAGTGAGAATGTGAGGTTCACAGATAGATATGTATAGGGGTTCATTAACAGAATACATAAAGAGCGGAGGGTGACGCGGTGGCGCAGTGGGTAGCACAATCGCCTCACAGCAAGAAGGTCGCTGGTTCGAGCCTCGGCTGGGTCAGTTGGCATTTCTGTGTGGAGTTTGCATGTTCTCCCCGTGTTCGCGTGGGTTTCCTCCGGGTGCTTCGGGTTCCCCCACAAGTCCAAAGACATGCGGTATAGGTGAATTGGGTAAGCTAAATTGTCCGTAGTGTATGTGTGAATGAGTGTGTATGGATGTTTCCCAGTGATGGGTTGCGGCTGGAAGGGCATCCGCTGCATAAAACATATGCTGGATAAGTTGGTGGTTCATCCCGCTGTGGCGACCCCAGATTAATAAAGGTACTAAGCCAAAAAGAAAATGAATGAATGAATGAATGAATACAGTGCGGAATATTGAGCTATTGTGAACTTTGACTGCGGCATGCGTTCTTCGATGCTCTTGTGCTTTGAAAGCTGCTTCACTATATGAAGCGACTGACTATGGCTAGAGGAGAGTGAAACCAGTATGCTGGGCAGTGTGGCGCAGCATAAACTTTTTTCAGCTCATATTTTCAGGTCTTTCTCTGTTTCAGCCATAATGAGAAAATGCAATTTCGATCCCTTTTGGTTACTGAAAATTTGGTGCATCCTACTGAAAAGTCTTTCAGGGGGTGCACTAGTAGCAGCCACACAAATATATTTTGTAATTATTTATTTCAAACCATTGTGATATGCATATCGTGATATGCACATTTGCATATATTACACAGTCGAGTCGAGCATATCTGCAAAAACAAACTACTGTTCCGAACAAGACAAAGCAAATGCGCAAAACATGTGCCCAAGTATGACTTTTCGGATGTGTTTTCTAAAAGTCAAATTTCAAGTCAGGTCAAGTCAAATATATTTGTATATTGCTTTTCACAATGCACAATGTTTCAAAATAGCTTCGCCAAAAATCATTGTAATAATGTTTCAAACATTGTCATACCATATCGTCTTCCAAGTTTAGATTAAAGGTCATGATACAAGGAATCAAGCAGTTTTAGAGGTTTACTACATGGTATATCAGCCATCACATGAACACTACATGAGGATAAATACATCCAACTTTATATAAAGAGCAAAGTGATAGTTTGTAATTAAATACATTCACCTTTCTCAAAGAGCTATGGTCAAAAGTATTTGAATGAACCAAAACAATATTAAGGTATTGGATTGCTGATTGTGTACTCAAATGAAGCAGTGCACCTTGCTCACGCTGCTGTGCTTGCTTCCTCTCCATTCTTGCTTTGCTCATTTGTAAAGCATGAATCTTGCTCCAGACATCTGTAAGAGATTGTCTGCATGCTGCTGCAGCACCGTCAGCCAGCTGGAGCCAGGCCAAGTAAACGCTGCCAGAAAAGTCAGCAGGCCACGCGTGTGAACAAACAGTATGGGAAGAGGTCAGTGAAAGTGTTGTGTGACGCAGACCTTGGAAAAAGAGGGGGATTGAAGGGCGGGAGTGGGGGGATGACAGAGAATCTCGGCACATGAGCCTGCTTTATTTCCCCTATTATGACGAATGGCTTCTTCATACGACGGCAGCTGCAGCTGCTTTTGGAGAAGCTGAGCAAACATGACACTATTGAAGAGGACGGACCAAGATAACAGCCTGAAACAACAAGGAGCGCAAAATTACGGTTATCTCTGTTGGACACTACTTAAGGCCAGATCGATATGGACATGATTGACAAGAGCACATACAGTTTAAACAAAATTATTAGCCTTCCTGTAAAATTATGATTATTTTTTATATATATTTCCCAAGTGATTTTTAACAGAGCAAGGACATTTTTTCACAGTGCCGAGAGTCTTCTTTTAGTTTAGCTGGAATAAAAAAATAGATATTTAAAAAAAATGTAAAAACTGCTAAGGTCAATATTATTATTATTATTATTATAACTATTATAAAAATGTGTTGGGAAAAAAATCTTCTCTCTGTTAAACAGCACTTGAGAAATATCTGAAAATAAATTTGGTCTTCAACTGCATGCACATGTAGACTGGATGGCATTATTTTTGGCATATGTGTCAAAAAAAAGTTTTATATAGATAAGTGTTAAGAATTATCATAATTTTTGCCTTATTCTATAGACTACTGAAGATGTTTCTTCCAATTGTAAAATAAAAATTTTGACATTTAGAGCATTTTATGCATAAAATAACAGAAAAGAGGCATGTTTTCAGACATATATGCTTATATTAATTTTAGACAATGCAATACCAATGTTATATTTGGTGGAATAATCCTGATTTTTAATCACAACAAATAAAAACAATCACAAAAAGTGCTCTATATGACAATATTATTTTTTTTAATGTGGAAGAAATTTTATCAGATCTTTATAAAATAAATAAACAAATAATAACAATTTACTCAAACCTACAGCCAATAAATACAGAAAACTGTGAATTTTCAAGTGGTCTCTTTTCATAGCATAGTTTTTTCTTTTTTTTTGTATTTTTATGATATTTCAAATATTTTTCATTCTCTTTTCTTTTTTGAAAACAATTAAATTCAAATAATTGGTTGTGCAGCTAGGGGAACTAAAACACTTGTTTATAATGTTTATAATTATTTTAATTTTAATTAGGACTTTACCATTTTTTTCAAAAGCGTCTATTTCATATCAATGCGTGATTTTGTGAATTGCAGAAACATCAGTGAACACTGGCAGCGTGACTATTTGTTATTTAGGAAGTACTGAGGAAAATTGTCCCACTCTGGGTCATGCATATGCATCTTGAGAGCTTCTCAAATATATAAAACCCCATTTGTTCTAATGCTACCAAATATTTCTAATATTAGGTAAAAACCTAATTCTTAACAAGAAACTGTGGTCTTTAAAATCCATTATTGAAACAATATATCTCTGAGATCTGTAGGTTATTAGCAGAAACTGATTTCTCAATTCAGCACTCAGAGTGGATTAGTCATTAGATTTTCCTCTTCCTGACCAGCATATGGCTCTAATACTCTTGGGTCCATGAACAGTTAATCAAAACGGTAGTATAACTCAGACTCCACAGATGGAAATGCACATATCCGCCTCTAAACCAATATAAAGCTGCGTGAATAAATCATAGGTAACCAATGTGAGGCAGTTGGAAACTGTTCTCTCTGTACAAATAAATAATGCAAAGCAACATGACCAAGCAGTAAAACCAAGAAATTCAGACGCATGGATTCATGTTCAAAAAATTAAGATGGCTCTATAACGATGTTTTTGAATTTAATCCTTGCTCAGGTCTACAATCATAATGAAAACTGCACTGGAAAAGATCAAAAGCAGTTAATCATTTTCATTAGTACATTTATGCATGCACTAATCTAAGGCTGCATGCACAATACATTAGTTGTAGGTCAGTTTATCCTAATTTTCCCTTTTGGAAAAATGTAGAAAAATGCTTGCTTTCTGAGAAATCGTCTCAGTTTTTCAAAGGTGCCCCGTATGTTTTGAGGAATATAAACTATATTTTTTCATACTTTTGACAATATTTGTAAAGTAGCCATAAAATAAATAAAGTATTATGTGCAGTTTGGTGGTATTTGGTTTGAATTTAGCCTCTAAAAACATCTCGATTGCTGTAGCAAAGTAATGCTTTAATAAACTCAAACTGATTCAAATAAATACATAGATGTTGCTCAGTAATATCTATCAAAAAAAGGAATGGAAACTTTACATTTTAAGCTTTCGAATGATATATAGTTTGTCATGATCTGACAACATGATGACAACATACCTGGCAATAAAGCTCTTTCTGATTCTGATTCTGATGATGATTGCATTATGTTTATACTACAATATTATGGTTTAAAAATGTTATCGTAAATTGTCCCACAGGCTGTAAATGTGTTTTAATCTATTACTCTTTTTTTACGTAACAAAAAACTGTGGTAAAATTTGTATTCAGAAGTCTTCAACTTTTCCAACAATATATAGTTTGTCATGATTTAATTTCAAAAAAGTGATGTAAACTTAAGTGTTCCGGTGGCGGGATGGGAACCTTTACCTGAACTTCAACTGAACTGAATGAGTTTTAATTGATCTAAAACCAGCATTCTACCACTAATCTCCTGACTCTGCCTGGCATGCTGGAAAGTTCCACTATCTGAAATATTGTTATGGTATTTTATTCTCTTTTCTCCATCTATGTTAAGCTCCTATGACACAATTAAAAACTGTAAAAGCACTATAAAAATAAAGATTGACATTTGAGGGAAGAAAATCTGTAAAGATTCAGGCAACCAGACTGCATAATCTATTACGATTTAAAATGCAGCCAGATTTCATAATTAAAAACTTCAGTATTGTAAGCCTGAATTTAGATATCTAGCTAGAGCAAGGCATTTAGTGGAGTCTGATATAATCTTTGTGAGGGACTAGACATGCAAATCTTCGATTTCGGTTACAATGTCATCTTTTTTAATTTGACCACATACTCAGGGAAACTGAGTGATGCCAGTACTTGGACAGTGAAAGCGTCCATTTACAAGTACCAACGAGCAGCAGCACTACAGCATCAGTACAGTTTATTACCCCGAGACCACCAGCAGTAAGTTCATATCATTTTCACCCACAGTACTGCTGGCCAACAACAGCAAACAAAGAAGGAGCCAGAGCCCTGAAAAGATCTGTGATGGATGAGCTTGTGTTGACTGCCCTGTGCAATAAGATTTGCTGTGTTTGTGTGTGTGTTTTGTGTATGTATGAGTGTGTCAGGAGGGGCTGGTGTTTCCCACAGTTTGTGTGCACTGAAGGCAATGGGCTCTGTCATATCAACAGTGCAGCTCCTGTGTGAGAAAACCTTTTATGGTCTTTGACAGCCAGGCTCAAGATGGCTCCCATACCACACAGAGCCGTCTGTATTAACCAAATGTTAAACCTGACCGTGTTACATTAGCCAAAATACCAAACAACCATTCCAGCAAGCATCCAGATACAATTCAGCTCACAAGCCACTGATATTTTATGCTCCATGACTGTTGTTAGCGGTATTAGCACTATAAGTAGATACTACACACATATGAATAAAATTTTAGCAAGGTCTACAATACGTCAGAGCTGGGTAGATCACTTATGAATTGTAATCAGTAAGTGATTACAACTTGCATGACAAAATTTGTAGTCAGTAATACAATCTCTTAGATTAAACATTTATGGTAACGTAACCTAACTAATTTTGGATTACATTTAGATTACTTTTGTGCTTACCCTTATTTGATGTCACATATAGTAGGACAATCTTGTACTATTTTGACAGATACAAACAAAAATATATAGTCCATTCAAACAACAACCAACAAAAACCTCAACAGCTTCTTTTAAAGATCAATGTATACAGCAGCAACTTTGCAAACTTGAAGAAACGTGAACATAAGCAGCAAGCTTAATATTAAAAAAAATATAAACATTATAAAAAAGAGAAAAATCAGGAGAATCAATGACTTGTAAACAATTGTAAACAATATGTAATCATGTACCCCTTTAAAAAAGTAAATGTAGTCTGATTATTAGTATTTAAAAAAGTAATTCATTTTAATTACAACAAATTGGTTTTAGGAATCTGACCTCGTAATCTAGATTGCTGTACATATACTCTGTTACTACCCGGCTCTGTGTGCTATCTAACCTTCTAATAACCAGAATGTTTGGTTTAAAGGATTTGGAGTTTCATTTCTTTCCACGCAAGGCTTATTGTTTGTATTGTCAGCTCCGACAGACACATTTTTCACGTAGGCTACAGTGTATATCCCTTGGTCATGTCTTGTTTGGTTTAGCAGACCTTATAAGTGGGCGAAATATGTGGCAGTGTGTGTGTGTGTTCGGTGAAGCTCAGCAATTCATACAATAATGCTGACGTTAACAGTGCACTAGTGGAATAAAAGATGACGGGGCACATGACTGTCTACATGTCTAGTCTAAAAATGACTACTCCTCATTTTGAATCCTACAAAATCCCAAACTAAACTGCAAGTCTAATTTGTAAAGCAGTACCTTTAATACCGTGTATCAAGGTAAATTTACTGAGTATTTTCGGAAGCTTATATTGTGCTGACATGCACAGTTAAATGTAAACAAAACAAACAGTGTCGGAGTATGTTTTAAATTCAAAAATACATATTTTAGATTATCTATTTCAAAACTGCATGGTTAATTCAATCTACTACTTGCAGGTTTTTTTTCTTTTTGTGTTTGTGAAATGTACTAATAAAAATGTTTTTCCACTTTTTTATTTTGAGATCTGTTTAAACTATATTTTATTTTTTAACAGGATAGTTAACTTGTTCTATTTATATATAAATTCTCAGGCCATTCCAAACTTTGAAAAAAAAGTTCAAACAACATTGAACTTAATGACATCCACTAAATGTAAAAAAGTATTTTTCAAAATATGTTCTTTTGTTCTTATTTCCATGAAAAAAGCCAAACAGGTTTAAAAAGACATGAGGGTAAATGAGTGTGTTAACATACATGTTTTTACCCTATCAGGTTAATTATGTTTGATAAGCCAAGACTTTTGAAGAGGAATATAGCTTAAAAAAATAATTGTATATATATAATATATATATAAAAAATTCTCATCCAATTTTTTGGGAATTTTAGATTTTGTTAATGTTTCACTTAACATTTAAACTAACATAACAAATGTAATATTCTATGTAAAATACAAGGATCTTTACGTTTTGCCATCAGCAGCACCAGGAAATAACCTGATTTTTAATAATAAAGTTATATGAAGGCAGTTTATGTACATTGTTGGCTTTTTGATTAGCACACAAACTGGTTAAACGGGTTATATAATTAATCAGCTGATTTTTGATAGCTATCAGCATACTAGTGAGCATCAGCGACACTTACAATTTTTGTCTGAACTGCCCCCTTAAGGTATATTTCATCATTCTATACAAGCTCTATTAGAAAAGCATGCATCTCATCTAATTGCTATCTAGTTTCCAAATCTGTACCTAACCTGCTTTGGCAATAGTTTAACTTCATTATAATAACCTAATTTATATAACAGATGATCACGAACCACGCTATAAATCAACGGACATATGGAGCAAGTCTTTAAATGGCAGGAAATCACTGGCTTCTTCTCATCAATTCTCTTCACCTGTCAGCGATCACAAAGGGAGGACTGCACTGTCACATCACAGCATGCGGCAAGAGGGGGCGGGGCTTAAAACAACACATCCAATGGGCTCTTTTGTAACAAATTCTTGCTGTACAAGTAAGATGGATAAATAATTAAAGGGATAAGGTCAGTCCTGAGAGAGAGGAAAGAGAGGAAGGGGACTATGAAGGGATGGAGAAGCAGGAGTGGGGAAACGAGGAGGGGGTCAGGCTATTAAATTTATGACTCAAAGTGCCACATCATCAGTGGGGGATGCCATTTCCTGCCAGAGGAGGGGGGCCAACTAACATTGCAAAAACAGATGGTAAAGATATCACCACAATTTATACCTTCAAACACAACTCGCACATTATCTCCTGTGACAAAACAACAAGGGTCTTATTTAAGAGAAGAGAAATATAAATAATTCTAATCAATAATATATTTGTTACAGCTCATATATATGTTGAAGTAACAATAACATTCATGGTTACAGTGTTACTTTAACGAGATTATATAAGTCAAAAACACACAGTTCAAATCTCAGGAAAGGTTTCTTTCGGTAAAATTGCATAAGTTATGACATAATTATGACATAACAGTTGTGAATAATGTAGAAGCCAAACATGTAATAAAGAACACATCGGAGAGAGATTGCTGGGAAATGTGTATTTGTGTTTAGTTGTGTTGACAATGTCTCAAGTCAAAAATATGTCCGTAATTTAATGCTAACCAAACCCATTTCTTGTACTGTAAAGATGCTGATATCAGTGGAATCATGATGCCACAGGCTAAACTGAAATATTTGGTGTTAAAACCCATATTATCACAACTTCTTTAGCATATCTTATTCAGGCAAAAATAGAGAAGTGCAATTAACCATAGTCCTTATTTGAAGGCATTGCCGAGAATCATCGCTGCTCGTCTGATCCACACCCATCATTGCTTTTCGGTACATTTTGTTCATTTATAAATTGCCTTTTTAAGAAAACGCTTTCTTTTATTAGCCTCTGACGCTCACCAAGGCTGCATTTATTTGATCCAAAATATGTCTTTGATATTTTAATGTATTGTAAAAGATCAAAATATTAGATGTTATTCCTGTGATGAAAAATCCACATTTTTAAGAGTCGTTAACAGCGTTTATTGGAAACAAATGTAAAAGTCTTTACTGTCATTTTTTATCAGTTAAATGCATCTTTGCTAAATAAAACTATTTATTTCTTTAACAAAATAAATCCTACTGGCCTTAAACTTTGAAACAACAGTATATATAGTAGTAATTCTAAGCACTGCATACAGTAGTAGCTAAAACATTAGCAGTGTGTTTACTTGTTATAATCTTAAATAAATAGATCTATATATCTCCAGAATGCATGTCACGCTCGCTTCTGCTTGTAAAGGCCATCTGGAAATGATCTGCTGCACAGCATTGGCCTGTCAAATTTACTGTTGATCATAAAACATTTGTCTAAGCAGATGATACACAGCAGGAGTGCAACGTATAAGCCAACAAAACGACACTGACGGAAGAGGCCTTTAAGTAACAGCTTTACGGCACTGCCTCTGAATTATTAAAGAAAGGGAATATGAGTCGTGGTCAGCTCTGAGCAATACGGCACATTTCTCCAGCATTCAACAAAGAAGTGGAACAAACACGAGCTAGTCAGAACGTGGAGACGCAGTTGAGCGGTGAGTGATGAGAGGTGAAAGGTGAGCACTATATATACACACGTCCATGCACACACACAACACGCCATCGACAGACATCACACCCTCCTAAGAAAGGCATGTGGGATTATTCCTACATTACACACTCGATATATTTTCATGGTCAAATGGCACACTAGTAGGCTTGAAGAAGGCGAGGATTGTTCTGCCGATCACCTTACGGAACAGTGTGTGCCGCGTTGGGCTGATCGTTTCCCTAAAACCCTTTGATCTCCTTAATGATCAATGACCGAGTGAGGAATCTATGCGCAGCAAGCCTGGTTTTATGGCGATGAGAGGGGGCGAGCTCCACAAATAGGTCAAAGGTCATCAGATTCTGCTTATGCTAAACAGAAACGAAGAGTCAGCAAGCCCATGTTAGATTTCACAGAGGCAAATGCTGATTAGAGAGGATCATGTTTCTCTGGGAGCCATCTTAAAGTGACAGTAACAGTTTATTTTTTTCTGAGTCTGGTTTAACACCTAAAATTACAGGCACAGTTCACGCAAAAATGCTTTATTGTTTTTTACTCACCCTCCACTTGTTCAAAACTTCGTCTGTGGAACATAAAAGATATTCTGAACAATGCTGAAAAGTGGCAGCCATTGACTTTTTGTTTTCCTATACGGATATCAATGGATGCCACTTTCCAATATCCTCCAAAAAGTCTTTTTGTGTGTGTATGTGTGTGTGTTCAATAGTAAAAAGAAACACATAAAGGTTTGGAAGCACTTGGGGTTAAGTAAACGGGGAATGATATTTCATTTTTGTCCAAACTATCCATTTAATAACAAAACAACATAGAATAATAGAGATTACTGATATTAAATAAATGCAACAATCCAAATAATCTAATATTTCTTCAAAATAAATCAATTTTTTTAACACTTTTAAATAGTAAAATAAATATTATTTTGAATAAAAGCTGAATATATCATAATGTTCAAAACTTAATATATTCATATTAAAATTACTGTACAAAGAACAGATTAAATTGATCAAAGGTAACAGTAAAGTATTTAGATGTTTCAAAAGTTCAAATAGGTTTGGTTCTTTAGAACTTTCTAATCATTAAAATCTCATTTCAATTTTCACAGAAATATTAAGCAGCAATAGATGTTTCCAAAACTGATAATCAAAAGAAATATCAAAAGCAAAATGTTAAGAATCATGTGACTCTCAACACTGGAGTAATGACTGCTGAAAATTCTGCTTTGCCATAAAATGTACCATTTTACATTTGAAATTCTCATGAAATCAAACCTTTGAAAAGTAGTGTGCCTCAACACGTAATTGTGTAGTAAGGTTTCTGCACAAGCTACTTCCTCTCTGCTATGTGCTGTAAATTTTTATTGGTCAGCGTTCACCCCCCAAGGACAGGCCAGATCCTGCACACAAGCCTTATGGTTTCTCTGATGCCAAGAAAAAAAAATCTGTTTCTAACTTCAACCCAAACTATAGAGGCCTTTGCTGGATGTTTCCTTTTTTCTCAAAAAGCTTCATTATTGATCTTTCATCCCCCTCACGAGCAGCCTTGAATAATCCTTTCCCTCTCAGTTCTTTTCTACACAGTTTATCATGAGCACTGAGGGGGAGCGAATGGAATCAAGGAAGGTAAACAAATCCATTATCTTGTCAAAATTCTATTTAACTTCATTAGGGCTCATCCTAGGAGAAGTGGATAATGTCCTCCGTTGATAACATTGGCTGCTTTTTAACAGTGCGGTCAATCATGATTGGACATGTTTCGACCCAAACGACTTCATCAATATGCAAAAATTATGCATGGCTGCACTTTTATTTGTGTACGGCCAAAAATCGTCTGACATTATCTGTAATTTCAGCAGGACAACTTTTACTCCTTTTTGTTTATTGGATAAACGTGTTGTGGACAGATACACAAATCGCTCTGTCGCCCGATTTAATGTGCTGTTCGGTTAAAGATAGGCAGTACAAACCACACTGAGGATGTACAGCTCTCTAGGTCAGCGATGGATCTATGGCATTACGAGATACATCTGGTTTGTATTGATTTAGCGAGGACTTCAATCAGAATTTACTGATTGCTTCCCTGTACCTCTTTGAGGGAGGAAGGGGCCAGAAAGGATCTAGAGTATAACACGGATATGACTTTTAGCTCTATTAATCCAATTGTGTTCACCTATATATAAACTAGATACATGCTGCCAGACTATTTGAAGAAATTAATTCTCACTTGTTAAACAAAGGAGACGATGAAGCTAACAAACACAGATCAAATTTGAGGGGAAATTAAGGGGGATAATATGCATGTAGATTTTTTTATTTAACGTATATGAACTTTTTTACATACTCAGCTAAATATCTACTATACACAATAAGCCTGTTTAATGCTGTCTCTTCCTATGCAGAATTGCCATTATTTCATGTAAATACTAAACAGAGTGAGGCACAAAAAGAAGTGCAATTGGTAAACACAGGCATACAAACATTCAATAGATGCAATCACAGGATCCCGACACGCTTACTTAAGACTCTTACACAATATTGAAATCTTCCACAAATGCTGTGGACAAAAGCAGGCTCTGCTCTTTACTTTATTGTGAACTGAAGGTCAGAGTCCACTTTCTTTTTGCGCTGCTGACAGTTGGCATTTGATTGGTTCAAAAAAGTCTGTTGTTACCATAATTCACATTTAAATCTTTATATTCTTAGAAATAATTTGTGTTCCTCGATTTCCTGCTGAAGTCTTCATTAGCGTTCATACAGCTATATTACATGATATATGATATATTACATGATATATGTTACCTATAAGGCCATATTTCACTTCGCTTCTACAATCTTTGGGTAGATAAAAACCATGTTTATAGCATATTCCTGATACAATCTTGCTCTCTCATCATTTTGTTTTCTATCTGTCACAAAAAAGTGCAACATAATATTAATAATAAAAAAATAATAAATAAAAACATTTGAACTTGCACTAGCTAGATATATGTTCATATATAAAAATGTTATATATTATACAGTTAAATATTAACAGCAATATAGTGAGTAACGCTAGGAGATTTGACCTAATCAAAACATTGATTAATTGAATGATTATGTTGAATGATTATATTCATTCACAATTATTGAATGTATAAGTTATTTTAAATACAAAATTTATTTTCTTTTTTTTTTTTTTTAACTTTTTTTTCCTCTTATAATTTATTAAAGGGTTTGTACTGTGAATATACTCAAACATTAAACATGGGATTTTACACATTTCTCATCTTTGTAATATTAGAACAGTTGAACAAAATAAACGGTTTATGGTTATTTGTTGAACATACTGAGCAATTTAAAACTAAGCACACATTTATTGTAATGAATATGTCTTGTGAAAAAAAACTTCACATTTCATTTTTATTTTAAAAAGCAAATTACCTAAAAAATAAATACATTTGTGTAAAAAGTGTGCTACTTTGAAAATAACCAGCATGTGAAAAGTATAAAATAACTTGTATCACTTGTAAATTAACTTATTTTAAATAATGCAATGTTAAAAGTAAATGTGCTTCTCTTCACAACAAACTATTCATATGACACAATTTAAAACCATAAAAACAATATTTATAACAAAAGTTCAGTCAATTGCCCATTTTTTATTATAGACCTTAGAACAAATTATTTTTGTTAGAGGTTCTGAATTTCAGTTAATCTTTTTTTTTTTTAATTAATTGTTTTTTAAAGACCATTAGAGGTTTACTCTAAAATAACCAGTGCATGTCAGAAAAACCTATAGATAATAATATTAGGAAATAATTTCTAAAAACTAATAACAATCAGAACAGTTCTTTTTAAAAAAAAAAACCTTATTTTTGGTCAGAAAAAAATAATGAATGACCTTCTTTTTTAAGCATCGTGTGAAACAATGCATTCACTCAAACTGACAAACTGGAGGAAATTAACCTTCCTGCTTCTGGGGATATATGTGCTTGAGGAATTCTCTCCACAGTAAAAAAATAATATAAATAAAAATTAAACTATGGACATTTCATATTAATTAAAAAATACCCCATGTCTCTTATTTTTCTTCACAAAATTTATCTGCCTGTTTTCCCCCTGTGGGTGTTCACTGTTGCTTTTTATTTCAGAGTGTAAATATTTTAGGTTACGGCCATCTTTAACAACTGAACCAGACAGAAAAAACACAAACCCTCTGAGCAAAACGCAACACAAGCTTGTTTTCATTTCAAATATTTCATAGCTCCCTTCAGACCTGATAAATCATCTTTACAGCAGGCGGAAAGGGACTGGGTGCAGGGCAAAATCTGTAAAATAAATAATCCCTTGGATGCAGAGGCAACTGATGCCGTTTCAACTATTAATTGTTCCCTGTTCCTCCTCTGTCGTGGAGGAGCAAGCGGGTCTGCTTTACTGACCTGCAAATCTTTTAGCACGGAGGTGTGGACCCCAGTTGGAAGTCAATGAAGTACCAAAATTGCTCTTCTTAAATGAGTGAAATGATCAACGGCTGGAAAACCGAGCTGTCATCTGCATTAAAGCGCCCGCTGTAATTGAGCCCTCTTTCATGAAGGTGGGGAATGCTGTATCACATGCCTGTGGAATTCAGGGTCTAATTGACCCTTGAATTCATTGCTGGCCATTAAAAACAAAGCAGGCCTTCTATGCCGCATGTGGGTTGTGAACTATGTAGGGCACTGGCCGGTCAGTTGAGTAGCACTTATTCATGAATGCAGCAACTGGATTAAATTGGACCTTGATAGTATCACACTTTGGAGTTAAGACAAACATTACATTGTCTCACAAGCAGCTTGTTAACGTATTTGCTCCTGAATTAATACTTGACTGGAATGAAAGAATCATGTTTGTGTTCATGCATGTGTTTTACATCTACTTCTGAAAACCAGAAGTTAACAAACCACACCACATCCAAATATGAACATTCTGTCATCATTTACTCATCTTGATTTCCAAAATATATTTTTCCACTTTTACAAATTAATTAAAATGTAACAATTTGAGTTCTATTTTTTTTTTCAAATTGAGAAAATGTAGTGTGAAACTTGAATTTGAGTCTGACATCTTTTGGAGCATCTAGTGCATGAAACAGCATTCTAAAAGTGTGGATGAAGTTAAAACTAGTGTATCATGAGCTTTTTTAATTACAAAAAATTTAATACATACAATCAAACCTAATTTTTTAGAGTAACTTTCTAAGGCCAAATGCTGCGAAAGACACAAGACACAAATGTATGTGTCTTACATTACATCAAAAGACACATAGCATGTGTTTACATAGAAAAACAATAGGAAAGCTATGTAGTGAAATAAATAAAAGACATTTTGTCTCAACATCCTCTTATTGTTTTTTTGTTTTTTTGTCCTAACCAAAAAGCCAATGGGCTTCAAAACCACACTGGATAGGGCTGCACGATCATCGAAACTAAATCTAAATGAATTCTGAATCACAATTAATCAAAAGCTGCAACTGTCATGTACATCTTGTCAGGGAAGCATGCTTGTATGATCAGCAGTAAATGTCATCTGAAGGCCAGAGGTTGCTCTCACGTGGAAAACTCCAAATACCCACAAAGAAGAAACCCAGGAAATCCCCATGGTGGTGCATTATAAACAGAAGATTTAACTGATTTAGCATGACTAATTATCACAGGACTACAGATTCATCTCACAGAAGGATTTATTTCAAACACTCGACTGAAGTTATGAGTTTGGAGAAACAAAACATGTTATTAAATGGGGTATTTCCACATGCTTTCAGATGTAGCAGAAAGACAGCCATAATTCATTGAATCATTGTCATTATCACAGAATGATTATCTTCAACTTTATCATCGCTCAATTAAATTGTATACGATTATGAATGCATTTTTGCATGGCTTGTCAGTAAACTACAGCTCTGTGTAGTCTGAAAGCACATGCTGGAGATTTACTGCTGATATCAGAACCGGCTTTACTGATAAAATACGCACACAATCGCCTTCGATTAATCGTGCAGCCACTGGATACCACTGAATTTCACTCTATGGACAAAAAAACACTTTCTTGTTTGAGTCCCTTTAAAAGACTGTAGTATGAACAAAGATTGCACACTATTATTTGATCTGCAGCAAGAAGGAAAAAAAGGTCTTTGTTTTTATAACGTTGTCATCAGGACAGACTTAAGTTCTCCAGACTGTCACTACTGTTTGGGTGAAAGGGTTATTACAGAGAGGCCCGGGGCCAGTAAAAGGGGGTGTGAGTGCAATTTGAACGAAGCAGAAATGAAGAATGGGGGGTGGGGGTGATTACTGACCTCCTGAATCAGAGACGAAGAGCCACCGCCACCGAAAGCAACACTCGAATCTTTCAGCTTCCTTCCTGGCCCGCTTCCTTGGCCTGACTGAACACATGTCAAGGGCACAACTCAAATCACAGGCTGAGACGTACAAACAACTACATTTGACTTATGCTAATGAAGCTGGCAAAGAAAGAGAGCATTTGTTTTAAACAAAGTAAAGTTCACAACACAAAACATTCTGGTGTTAGTTGCTTTAGTAGCAGAGGTTGCGCTAACAGGCAAGTGAGTTGGATTAGGCATAAAAATGTTGATTTTGCATTCACATTAACAGACAACAAGGCTTTCTTTTTTTTTCTTTCCACCCCTAATTTTGCTCTAACATTCTTCTCCATCTCTATTCACTTAATACGTCTAGTTTTTCAGCCCCAAAAAGCTCCCCTCTGTGCTCCATTATCCAAAAGTCTCCTGTGGGATTAAGCAACAAGCTAATTTACTAATGTTACATGTGATTTTTAGCCCCGTGTGTGTTTCTGAATCCGACTGAATGGGTCAGGCTGTGATTGCCCTCCATCTCATAAATGGTTCAACAGCCGAGGAAAAGGGTGTTACCACTACCGCTACACTTTTACAAAGAAATACAAAACTAACATAATGATATGTCAAAGAGACTCAGATAAATAAACAGATGGCTTGACAATGCTATTCTGTTTAGAGTGCAAAATCTCTTTAAATTCTGTATTTTGATATTCCCCACAAATTAAAAGATAGTACATCCTAGAGAGAATATCCTAATTAGGTGCGATGCAAAAAAAGTAAAAGCAAAAATAATTTTTTTTTCTGTTGTTATTCTAAAAAGCCAAGACCACAACAAGTGATAGAACCTTTTATCAATTTTTTTCTTCTAGCTTCCGTTCCTAAGGCCTGAACTATTTGTGATAAATAAATAAATATACATTAAATAAATAAATATACATTAAATAAATTAAAAAAATAAATGCAATAATAAAAAAGGATTTGCTGTATAAATGCACAATTTGGTCAAATATTTTTGACAACGATTTATATGATCTATATTATAAAATGTATTTTATGATTACAATGTATTGTTAATTTTAATATTAATTTTATTATTTAAGTTATGAAGGGTTTAACTTAATATTTTGAGATGACTAGAAAAGTTCATTTGATTCTTTTATGTAAAACAGCACACACGCACATACATATATATATATATATATATATATATATTGTAACAACCACTGTAAAATAAATATTATATAATAATTCATTTTCATATGTCATATAGTGAACTTATATTCTGGAAGTAAACCACTAAAAGCCCCTAAACCTTTTCATTTGTTGCCAATGGTCAGTTTGTAACCACTTCATTACAAGTATGGCCAAATTATACAGCAAACTAACCTTTGAGCCAAGCCACCAACTAGTCAGTTTTACACATCCCTAACATTAAGCACATCTTCAGGATATGATTGTGTTACATTACGCAGCCGTTTCATGCTCAGTGTGGTCAGAAAAACAGTGTGTCACTGCAAACTTGTTGCATCACACCTAGATATACGATTGTGTACTATATAGATGTGTCTAAATGCTTGACCAAAGCAACTATGCACTAATAAACTCATATAAACACAAGGAACGTGCGTGTGTGTGTGTGTGTATGGGCGATCATTAAGATGGGGGATGTGCAGAAGAAGCTAATCCTGTAAAGAGAGTATCTGATTCTGACCGTAAGCCTAAGTCACTCAATGCTTGATTCCTCGCTATCTTTCATTACAACTCTTCACCTTAATGAACGCTGACACGTGAGGCCATATGGGCCAGGACTGATGACATGAGACCTCAGCTGCTGCCTGCTGCCATCTAACACTCACTGCACTGACACTGACACAAGCAGAAATTACAACACTTTAAGTAGCACCGAAAACCAAAACACAAAGCCGCTGCTGCAATATGATCTAAACTGCTGAGCTTCAGATTAGCCTAAACGCACTGCAAAAGATTACACATTCCTTCACTGGCAATTACTCTCGAACTGAGGGTAAAACGTCTCTGTGCATCCATTAATAGCTAATTTAATTCAACTACCATGAGAAATGTATGATGAACCTTGCACAGTGTGTGCAGTGAATGACCTTAAAACAATACATCACATGCACAGCTAATGATTGTATATGACATTTCTGCACTCAATACGAAAAAGAAAAAAACCTGCACAATTATTGCACCATTCATGGATGTCAAAGTTCAGCAACCATACAATCAGAAAATGTTTTTATTGGCTCAGGTAATGTATATAGACTAGCTGAAGGGAACAGAATGTTTTGTTTATATCCTGGACATAATGTTTGCATAGACTATGTCTGGTAACCATGATCACAAAGTGTATTGTGAAATCAATCTACAATGATTCACTGCTAATAAATGAGCAATGATATTCCTATGTTTTAGATAACAGTGACTGAACATTTCTCAAACTTTGTGAAGCTATGTGCGATGCTGTTTTGAACTAATCTTTAAAATAAGTGTATAAAATTACACCCTTTACTGTTTGGACTAGTTGTTATTCAATACAAAATCCACATCATATGGGCCACCTTCTGATCACTTGACTCTCGCGTACAGGAAATCACGCAGGGCAAATACACTCTAAATTGTGTGTCTAAATGATGCCATGTGGTCTGAACACAACTGCTTGAAATCACACCTCATTCTTCAGATTAAGGGCAAAGTGTTGAAAAGCTATGGAGACCATTAACAGAGTAATGACATTTATTACAGTGCACTGCAAAACAGTAATAGTATGCTCTTACTCTAAGAAGGCGTTACTTCTTATAAACGCAACGGAAGTCAGTGTGTGTGTTGAGCAGGAGGTTCATACTAGTATTTGCTGAGTTTGTTCACTGTGTTGTAACTTCTGCTCTTAAAATGTGATATATGCATTAAAGGAACAAGGCAAACATATTCTTTAATATGCATTGTAAGAAATGTATTAACCTAAAAATGTGCTTCAGGTGGGGCTTCACGGTGGCGCAGTGGGTAGCACAATCGCCTCACAGCAAGAAGGTCACTGGTTCGAGCCTCGGCTAGGTCAGTTGGCATTTCTGTGTGGAGTTTGCATGTTATTCCCGTGTTCGCGTGGGTTTCCTCCAGGTGCTCCGGTTTCCCCTACATTCCAAAGACATGCGCTATAGGTGAATTGAATAAGCTAAATTGTCCGTAGTGTGTGTGCATATATTGCAAGAGTGTATGGGTGTTTCCCAGTGTTGGGTTGTGACTGGAAGGGCATCCGCTGCGTAAAACATATGCTGGATAAGTTGACGGTTCATTCCGCTGTGGCGACCCCTGATTAATAAAGGGACTAAGCCAAAAGGAAAATGAATGAATGAATGTGCTTCAGGTAGTAAACTTCATATAATAAAATGAGTCAATATGACCATATTAACCTGAATATTTGCAACGCATGGATAATAAAATGTAAATTAAAAAGGACCTGCTATTGTAATCAATGCTAGCTGTGCACTGATTATATTACTTACCCACCATAGAAATATAAACATTTAGCTCAGTTAAACAACACACTACAATTCTAAACTGAAGGCATCTGCTTTTGAATTTGTGAGGTCAGAACTATAGAGCTAAGTGATTCATTGAAAGGAAAATCGTGATTTTAAAAGTTGTGTTTAGCTAATCATCAAGAATGCAATAAGAATGCAATATAAATATATAAATAAACTAACGCCCATTTCTTGCTAACATTTGAGGACTGCTGAGGATGTTCTTAAACACCACAGATTGGCCACTGTGTTCACATGCTCAACAGTGGTGAAGAGTGGCGAAGCAATAATTTTCAGAGCCAATCACAGTAATATCTGTTGCACGTGAGCACAATGGCCAATCAGCAATGTTTAAGAACATGCTCAACAGTGCTCAAATGTTAGCGGGAAATAGACATTTTTTAAAATTCCAGTATTGATCATTGATCAAAGTCGATCACTTTGACAACCCCACTATATGCTATAGTAAGCAATCATGCATACTATTTCTCCCTGTAGTATGACTGATTGTGATTTTTAAAGTGAAAGTAAAATGTGTGCGTGCATTCAAAAAATTATTTTAACACCCTGCATGTCGATTACTGTTTCCTGGTCCACAAACATTATATAATATGGATAAGATGTCATTCACATGCAACTCAATGACACACTGAATCTGTCACTCTGACTGGTTAAAACCAGAAATATAATGCAGATTTCTCCGAAATATAATACTAGTGTTTTTTGAATTTTTGTAATGTAAAATAAATGTTTGTCTGTGTAAGCTTTGCATATGCTTTGCTTGCTTAATTTGAACTGCATTATAAGTCGCTTTAGAATATAACTTACAGGAAACTTCAGATGAAAAAAATAAGTCACACTTTACAAACACTTTTCATCAGCTGAACAATACTCATCCCGCATTTATTAATCATAGTTCAACATTTACTAATGCATTATTAAAGTCCGTATTCATGCTTGTTAACATTAGTTAATGTACTAAAGAAAATTTTTCATGAATTAACGTTAATAAAGATGAATAGCTACTGTTATAAATGTAAATACATTAACTAACATCAAAGTTACAGTTTGCATTCTGGTTCATATGGTACAATCAGAATCTGATTCTGAATGCACACATTTATTAACATCTCTGGCTTGAAAAAAACAACAAAAACAACCTGCAATCACTCACTACCAGAATATGAGTAATGACTGAGGCAAAAACAAACACAGGATTAAAGTGGGGGAAAACATGTGTCACCGTTTCTGTTAGTACAGTCAGTGAGCAAGATGATGATGTAGCGCTAGCTGTGGGTCTGTGACCCGTTCTGAATGTTCAGTATGTTTAATGCTCAGAGGAGGATTATCAGATCTCTTCAAAACTGGCAGCTGATGACATGTTCAACATGGATTTTATAACAGCCCACCAAGTGGACACTAAAGCAGGTGATCTAAAACTGAGACGATTGGAATTCTATTAAATATTTCCACTGACAGCACACGTCCAAAATGAACCTGCCACAGCTGTCGGAAGGCCTGCCTTAGTGTTACACCGCACAAGGCTAACGATAGTGCTGCTGGGTAAAAAAATAAAAATCACAACCTTTGTGCCATATGGAGAACTGGCTCCATGCATGTGTTTTAGCTTGAGACTGCATGCTGTGGAACTTAATGGCTCTCCAGACCCCAAAACATATGAGCAAAGCAGTGCAATCAAACAGAAGGGGAGACCATAGGGGTGGAGCAGGCCTGTAAAGTTAAGGAATGTCTTGTGTTGACACTGGAGTTACTGTGTGTGCTGTGTGTGTGTATGAGAGAGAGAGAGCGTGCGCATGCGTGTCCATTTCAAAGAAGGGGCTCCAAGCATTTTTATGATGGTATTAATGGGCTTGAATTGAGGTGTGTTACTTGAGAAGAATTCAGGACAGGACATACAAGTATATCAACAGACTAACCGTAGAGGCATGTTTCATGTAGCCTCTCTGTCTCCCACTTCCACAAGTTTTTGTGTGTGTCCAGCAAAACAAAGAGGTGCATATCTTTAAACCCTCTTCCCAATGACAACGTTTGTTTAACCACAAAGACTGCTTCACCTTCCTGGTGGTTGGGGGGGACTTTGTCTTCCTTTCAGTGATTTCACAATTGCCTCATTTCCTATTTTTTTTCCAAGAGATGTTTTGCTTTACGCGAGTGACTACGAGTAAATTAGGTCACTATTAGGTGCTCTGATACTGGATAATCAGCCCTGAACTACATTTTTAAAATGTAAAAGCGGGTTTCTAACTGTTAATTGTATAGGATTCAGTGCCTGAACTGCCTCTTCTGAGAACAAACAGAGTTCAGTGATTATTTGCCAAAAAACAATACATTAGACTAATTTTACTAAAACGGGCTGGATAAGGAAAGAGAAACCTTTTTTTCTACAAGCTTATGTAGTGAAACCAAACACCACCACCGGGTTTCCTCCACCCCATTCAGCCCTCCCCAGCCCCCTCTATAGCCCTGTAAAAGCCTTGTTATGGGAAAAAGCCATTCTGTGAGTTTTTTATGTTTGCAAAACATGGCAAAGGGAAAGAGAAGAGGGATCAAACATACGCCCAGAAACCAAAGTGGAGGTCATACTGAGTAATCAAAAGAGTGATATTTGCTGAGGGAAAAGTACACTCTGTATTTTAGCCAACATTTGATATGTGTTTCAAATAGGTTGATAAAACCTGCTGCTCGCGCTTTTAGCTTATATAAATATTAACTAGCATTAATACTAATCTTTAAATAATATCATTTTATTTATTAGGCATGCTTAATTGATCAAAGGTGACTGTAATGACTTTATACTGTAAAATAATGAATAACAAAATTTTAAACGATCTATTCTGAGAATCCTGTATATCATGGTTTATACAAAAAATATCAAGCAGCAATAGTTGTTTCCATATTTCTTGAGCAACAAATTATATTATAATAAATTCTTAAGTATGGTTTGACCACGTGTTTGACCACTTGAGTAATGATTCCTGATAATTCAGTTTTGCAATAGCCTGAATGAATTAAATTTTAAGTTACACTAAGATAAAATAAAAATGTAATTGTACTTACTAATATAAAAAAAATACACTTTTACTGTATTTTTGATACTTAGTGAGAATAAAAGACTTCTTCTGCTTTCAAAAACATTAATTTTGTTTTAAAACTCTACCTCAGTTATAATAATAATGCTACAGAAACTAAGAACACTTATTTTGCAATCCAATGCAAAAAAAACCTCATCTATGCATGTGCAAACATTTAAACATTACATAAGTATAAACAGAAAACTGCAATAAATATTTTAAAGTAAAGCAATGTTGGTATAAAATGTAATTCTCTTTGTAGACACACGCGCACGCCGTGCTCAGATATATTTGTCTGGCTAGACTGTACTGAAGTATGCAGTTTGTTCCTATTTCGTAATGGCTTGGCTTGAAGCCGACCCATACGCAGCCTGAGAGGGATATCCCAGCATTATTGGGAGGGAGCCAGGTTGGAATGCCACCAGGTCTAGTTTCCTGCATTCCTGCCAAAACTCTACGCAACTACTTGCTTTTTTTCCCTCTCCCCTCACTGTTTCTTTGACAATAAATGGCCATATGGCAGCCGGTTTAACTTCGCCTCTTCCGATCCTTCCCTGTCTGGCTGGCTCTCTCCTATCTATTCTGTTTTTCTTTGATGAATGACTCATTTGTAATACCAGTGCAAATAGAAGTACTACACACATCCAGCGGAGGCTTGACTAAAAAAAGAAATGCACTGCAAGCCATGTTGCACAACACATACAGCCTTTCATAATTAAGAGTCATTTATTTATTTTGGCTTTAGTTTTGATTAAACAATTTAAAAAAATGAAACATAATGAGCTGGCTTATAAAGCTCTTTCAAAGCTAACCACTAGTCTGTATTTGGAGTTTAATTACTTTCCTAAATACAGACACCAGGAATTTGGTCACAAGCGAGTTTAATGCCTCAGTCTATTTTTACATTCCTCTAAACAGCCTTTCTTACTTCAAGAAGGCATTTATAGCATTTAGACATTTTTTTTTTTTAAGTGTTGAAAACAGGCAGTACACTGGCTCCAGTCAGTCTACCAAATGCCATCGGCATCCTTTCATTGTTTCTGCATTTCACTTGATTTGTCTAAATAGCTCAAGAGCGATTACAAAATGCATGTCCTAGACTTCTGCAAAACAACATTAATTGTGTTGCGTAACAATGTTCTCAGAGTTTCTTCTTTTTTTAACGCAAACATTGTAGTTGACATTTATTTTTTATGATCAAAAATGAATGCACCAATGTTTCTTTTGTCCATTATAAAGATAAAAATAACTAAAAACTGATACATGCATTATTAAAGTACCTTTGCATTGAACTCGTTTACCTTTGCATTGACTTTAAATGAACAATTTTTCTCAGTTTCGTGACATTCGATCAAAGCAGCTGTTCTTATTCAAACTACATTGTACACCTTACGTTAAGCCAGTGCTTACACTAATGCAGCCGCTAATGTGCATGTCTCATTTGGCCTCTGAATGATCTATCATAAATAAGGAATGACAAGTCCATCCAGACTCATTCTGTATAGATCTGTGTTTGCTTAAGAGGCTCACTCTCAGTGTATCACTCTAAATTATCCCCTGAGAAAACAGTGGAACTAAACTGCTGCAGCATAACTCTGAAACATTCTTGCACTTAAACCTGAATGTTCACAAACAGTAAGTAATCGGAAAGCATTTGTTCTCTGTGCACTCCCCAAAGCACATTTTAGACCTAAATCATAAAAAGGCTGTAATCCTTTAAATATTTTAGCAAACTTCTGAAATGAACAGTAAACTAAAAATGTGATGTTTAACTTGCAACTTGCTGTTACAGGTTGTGAGTTAAATTTGTGTGATATTGTGTGCTGATGCAGTAATTAAACCTGATATTTAATATAATGTCAATGCATAATGAAAGTGTCTGGACCTTAAATATTATATTAGGATAAAGCATTGATGTTCATTGAAGAAAAAAAAGGCTGCTTCAATTTTTTCCCTATTGATGATGACTAACTGTGTAACATTAGTTCTGGAAGATGTTGGAACTTCAGCATGTAGTTTCTCAAAGAACTGAACCCAATCTCACTTCATGCTTTTAAACTTTGCACATTAGTAATCACCAAACAGTTCACCAGGGTGCACATTCACTGGTTATGGGAGGACATTACTAAACTATAGATCTCAACGATGGACATACCTGTTTGAACTGTTCCTCATAAGTCCATTCGTGGTGCTGCGACTGTGCTTGTGGAGCCAAAGCACTCGGCGATTCCGCCTGTCTGGGAGCTGGATACAGAGGCTGGACTCTGGACAGATGTATCGGGGTACTTTTTGGACTCTGACCGGCACCCGGATAAACAGCATGGCGAGGTGGGTAATGAGCAAGGGGTCCTTCCAAGTCTTCATCCCCTCCACCCTCGTTCATACTGTCATCTTCGTCCATGTCCCGCTCTTCATCGTCCATGCCGCGGTCCAGTTCCGGGTCTTCATCCTCATCATCTTCATCATCGATGTCGGACTCGGCTGCGCGCTCAAGCGGGTGTCCGGAGCTCGAGTTCGGGACTCCCGCGGCGAACGCTCCCCTGACGGCTGCTTGGTAGTGGCGGAAAGCCAAAGCTTGCTGTTGAATCTGTGACTCCACCATAGACCTGATGTCTTTCTCCTTTTCGGCTTGCCGGAGCTTCTCCTCCAGGGCGAGTCGAGCCGCCTGCTGCCGCTGCAGGTTCTCCATGACCGCCTCCAGCTTCATCCCGCCGCCGCCCGACTGACCGTGCGCGCCGGGGGAGCTGACCAGCAAAGGAAGGCTGCTTGCCGACGAGAACGCGGCTTGCTGTGGACAACACAAAGCTAATGTTACTATCGTTTTTGGCTGAATTATGGCAAATTTTAAGAGGAGTGTGCGAATTTTGGGACGTTATGGAGAGTCATTTTGAATAGCTTGACCCCCCCGCCACAAATTATGGGGATGGAAGAGAAAAGTAGCTGTTACATATTGTTTTTCATATTAAAGTACACATCGATTGTCATAAAATAAGATAGCTCTTTTAACAAGTATAATTAAGTTGATTTTAAGTTAGCCAAAGCTCCTGTACATCCCAAAACAGTATAAGGACTAGTTTGCTAGTATTGACGTTTCTCACGCAATGTCAATTTCCGTTTCAGGCGGTACAGTAAGAATACAAACATTATATAGTACCTACTTTATTGTAGTTTAACATACCACATAATATCTAGATGTTTGGTTTAAAAATAATTTTAGATAGGCCTAATTGTTGTTTAGCTAATGCTAAACTAGTGGCGCCAAATGACCTTTTGAGAGAGCATCGACGTGCCTAGACAGAATACACACGACAAGTATACATTTTTATGGTTCAGCAGTATTTCTTTAAAATGTGTGCATAAAAAGTGTAAATGCAAATCTTTACAAGTATTGATCAAATCTTTAGTCGAGGATAGCCTTTATACTATTGTAATATCCATATTATAATGGTTTAATAACCTAGGCCTAAAAACTTGGCTTATTTAAACATTGAAAAGGAAAAAAACCACAAGACTGAGTGTGGATAAAAATATTGTCCTAGCTGTCATAACTTTGTTTTCATCTATTCATTTTGTCACTAATTTGCCCTTTTTCTTCTTCTTTTTATTTTTTTTGCTTTTTGTTTCGTAATTAAAACAAATTAGTCGGGAAAAGTGAACTCATCTGCCAATTCGGCACCAGTTTAATACATCAAATGACGCAACTAAACATTAGTGAACTGTAAAAATATTGTTTCTAATATTAGCGTACACCAATCAAATTAGTTATTCACAACTTATAGGAGAAAAGAACTTTGCAGGTACAGTCTCCGGGCAAGAATCGTGATTTCTCATGGGAAATTATACCACAAAAAAAGTTCAATTACACAAACTACCTGGCGGTCATCATCAATGAAGCTGTAAATAAATGCAAGCTAACATTTCAGAAACGACCTCGAATTATTCAGTGACAGAAATATGACAGTTGTATGTATGTATGTAGCCTATGTATATTCGCTGTTGCTACAGTAGCTATAGGTCGAAGGGCAGCGTGTGTATCGTAGCCCAACACAACATTCGTTAGGCTAAAACAGCTGATAAGTGCACTAAACAATGAAATACAGTATATAAACTAATGCAACACACTAAACATAACGTTCCCTCAGTTCTACCCAAGGAGCAAAAGCGCGTGCTTACCAGTGCAGATTTAGTTGCTATGCTTGTGTTGTCAACCATGCTTCTCCCGTCAAATCCGACGAATGTGCTCAAAAGTGACCTTTTTTCCCCAAACAAAGTCAGAAGTGGTTGTAGTCCCGTCTTAACATCTAGATGTGTGCCGCGAACGCAAAGAAATCGCTCTTTTTGACAACGGTTTCGCGACGCGCTCGCGCTCTCGGAGCGATTTGGCAACAAGTGGCTGTAACTGTAGCGAGAATGACCTCTGAGGACTAGAGATCAGATCAGTCCCTCTGCCTCCATCTGCTCTCTACACGTCAATAGACATGGATATAAGGCAATCAGGGCAGGGTCTGCCCTCAGCCAACAGAAATACAGCTGAGCCGCTTCCTGCGCGCTCTTCTCTTCAAACGCGCCGCTTTAAACTTTATTTCAAGCGAACTCAACGTTTTGACAATGTTCACGTTTTAACTTAAAACAAATGCTCCCACGTTGACAGTTCAAAGAGTCAATATGTAGAAAGATATATTTAGATGTCTGAGATTAATTGTAGCTTTTTGTGCGTAAAGGGCAAATTATAAAGTGGACTATTACCTATAGCCTATGTAAAACTTAATGAAACAATCTGTTCCTAAAAAGAAATGTATGTTTACATTTATAGCCTACGTATTATATATGTGTTACTGGGCAAGACAGTTCCTATATACATATGGACTGCGGAAATTTGTATTCATATAGGGTACTTTTTTTTACATTTTCATCTTACTGGTAACTGGTATTAAAATGATATGTGCTTCTGATCTGTTGCCATTTTAGTGCTATTTGAGGAATTGTGCGAAAACAGAATGATTAACATTTCACTGTAAGCAACAGCTCACTGAAAATACAAGAACTCCAGATTTAATTTTAAGATGTGCAATTTAGGCACCAAGTTAAATACTTTTTTATCATTAATGTTTGCTCATCATACTGAGTAAAAAAACCTATCCTTTGAATTACACCAGCATCTACACAGACTTAAATAGTATAGATAAATATCACTATGAGTGTTGGTCTTCTGTAAATACACCCTTCTGACTGCAGAACATATAATTGCCATTTACCCTGCAATTATCCAAGATTTGTAATTATATGAACCGATGAACAGACCTACAAATGAATTCCATATAATTTCAGAAAAGTACATTAGTCATTACCACAGTTCTTAGGGATTTAAACTATTATGTGGTGATGAAGCCAAAGGTGCATTCGTAGCATCATCTGAATCATGGCTGAGAGACAGGCACATATATAGATAGATAGATAGATAGATAGATAGATAGATAGATAGATAGATAGATAGATAGATAGATAGA
>CAIGQV010016645.1:664292-717612 GCA_903798115.1 Danio jaintianensis
AGATAGATAGATAGATAGATAGATAGATAGATAGATAGATAGATAGACAGACTGACTGACAGAATTTGACCGTCAGACTCATACATTTGATGTCTGAATTAGTCCAGATAGCACTGAACTAGGCAGCTAGCACCGAACAGCAGGTAATTTCTCCCATGACCCCTGCTCTCTTATTATGATGAAATAACCCATTATCTATTGACCTCAATAACTCCTGCAAGAATTCTGTGTTGCTTTGTGCCCTCGAACTGTTGAGCAAAATTGATAATCATTCCACAGTTACAATCCATTCAAGTTAATGCAAGGCTAAGGTCTTGCACTGGCACTGATTAGCCTAGAATGATGGTTAATATGTTTGACACAGTGAACTACGCACAGAGAGATTTCTCAACGACAGGATTGAATTCACACATTTGACTCAAAAAATAATAACGTTTGCATATCTGATAGCGCCAGTATTTTCAATTATAACTATGAGAAAGAAAGTATGCTGGGACACATGGCAGAAATGCAGCATTGTAGTTACAAAACAAAAAGAGTACCACGTAAAATTGCAAACATCCCAGTGGATTAAAATAGTGAAAATGAACCGAAATGTTTCTTGTGAGTGGGAGAAATGCTTTGTATAACATCGCCACCTGCTGTTCATTATGTGTAAATACATTTCAACAGTGCTCTGCAGAGATGCATGGGTTCATTTGAGACGTTTTAGTAAGGCACACTCTTAAAAATAAAGGTTCTGTATTGGCATTGATGGTTCCATTAAGAGGCTTTAACATCCATGGAACCTTTTCATTCCACAGAATGTTCGTCAGGTAAAGACAATTTCCTTCCCACTATGAACAAAAAAGTTCTTTAAAGATCTTTTGAGCAAAAAGCCACTTTGGGTTATTTTACTGTAAAAACCCATTTTTAGTACTTTTTTTTTTTCAAGAGTGCAAGAGTAACGTTAGTAATAATAAAAACCAGGGTTGTACTGTTGTTTAACTATACACCAATTATTCCGCTTACAAAACACGTTTCTTAAATATTTTTTAAACTTTACTTCACAAAAATTCACTTCACAAACAAATGAAGAATTATTGAAATTTGTTGTAAAAATGTGTATAAATTCATGAGAGCTAGAACCTTTATAAACACTGTGTACCAGATTGCCAGTCTGTCCCTCGCAATCTGTGTCTAATTCAATATGGTGTCTAACCTGTAAGGTGCTGTAAGAAATGAATGCCAAAATCTTTTAAGAGGATAAATGTAGCCTTCCCTAATGCTGATCATAATAGTTATTCGTTATCGAGTTTCAGCTTTAAAATGATGCTATAAAAATGACTCAGCATAAAACGTTCTGTCAGATTATTTTTCATTGCACTCGCGTCTTTGGAAACACTTAGCTAATGAAAACATGAAAGTGTTTGTGCTTGGCATCAGCTCTAAGCAACGGTGAATTCAATAACAGTAATACGTTGGGTTGCTTGATCACATAAAGCAAAATGGTAAGAGTGAGAGAAAAACAATAGCATCTCCACCAATTCAACATGGCAGATTCACTTACATTCCTTATGACCACAAAATGATGTCTCTATTAAAAATTTTAGTGAAAAGTGCCACTTATTTTCATGTATTTTATCTTCAGCTAAAACTTGACGAAAAATGTCATTGTAAGTTCGGAAATTTAATTGAAAGATTGTGTAGGTCAAAATGTTATCTGAACAAATTCTACACCTGCTTGGTTTGGTTTTATTGAGAATCAATTTGCTAAAATCAAGCCAAATGTTAAGTGCATTTCAAGTTAAGGTATTTTTTTATGTATATTTTATTCTTTGACGTTAATATATCTTTCTTTCTCTCTTTTTTATAGGATGATGACTAAATTAGACTCAAAAATGACACTTGCTGTTTGCTTAATTCATCATTTAAATCATAAATTGAGCTGAAACAACACAATCCTAGTTTTTTCCTAGGCAACTTAATTGTTTTATGTTCAATCAACATAGATTTGTAAAAAACGAATAAGTTAACTTAATTCCTTCATATTGTTCCAACACAAATCGATTGTGTGGAACCCAGCATTTTTACAGTGTACTCTAAATAACTGAATAAATAGAATATATATAAGACGAAACCCTTGACATCTGTTTTTTTGTAGGCTATTCAATAGGCTAACTCAAAACCATCCTTTAAAATGCAATTTATAAGGCTTGTACAACATCATTTGTGTATCAGTGTGTGCAGTAGGTACAAACGTGAAGTAAACTTAAACAAATTAACTCACAATGAAAGTATAATAATCAGCAATAAGTGTTTACATTGTCTATTAACCAGAAGCTATCTACAGCAGTTTTGAGGGACATTTTGGAACAGACAGCAAGTACAAACAGACAGCTTATTCAGGTGAAAATGCTTATTTTCTTAACAGTAAAAGTTTGGAAATGTATTTATAAGTAGAAAAACAATGATGATGTGGATTTGGTTTTATAGTTGAAATGCCTGAAAGTTTCGACAGGTATGTCAATTATTTTAAAAGCAATCTTTGCAGCCAGAAAAACCTGTATTGTACTGTAAATGAATCTGGGTGGTGCATGACCAAACATTCTTTATGTTAGAGCTCATCTGAAGGCAGTCCACATCATAGTTTATTGAAAGTGTTTTGGATGCTGCTCTGCTGTATTCTGTTGTGAACTTTCACTTGTAACTAGCCAACTACAGCAGTCACATGATAAGGGTTCCAAAATTTATGCTTCGAATGTTACAATTGACGAATAGTTCTATAGCATAATTTAATTACAGATATATGCATGCTACTGATAATTGCAAAGTCCATTTTTAGAACAAACTGATTAAATTATGATCCAACATATTTTACAGGAATAATAATTACTTGTCTTGTAGATAACATATAATCATGCCTGAGCATGATTATAGCCACCTACAAAATGAAATATGTGATGTGTTGCATGGTTATATTTGTGGAAATAGCCAAAATACACTAAATGTAAATTTTTTCTACTGTTAATATTTCAAAACTTAATTTTCGGTTAGTAACGTGCATTGCTAAGCACTTCATATAAACAACTTTGAATGCAATTTTATCAGTATTACGATTTTTTAAAAAATTTCCAAATAGTTGTATCTGAACCAAATGTTGTCCTATCCTAACAAACCACACAGTACATCAGTGTAAATCTCAATTTCCCCACAAATCGGACAAATATGACTGGTTTTGTGGTCCAGGGTCAAATACGACAGTGGATAAATCTGTTTAGAAAGGAGATGCAGTAATGCTAAATATACTTTTTTGACAATCTACTAGAAAATAGCTAAAGGATAATAAGAAAATAACAGATCACAATCGTGTATTGACACAAATAAGAGAGGAAGCCAATGTGTTGACCCAGACCTGCATATTCAAGTTAACAGTTGGATGATTCAATCAATACTGATCAGGGAAATTGATCCTTGAAAGCATGGCTCAGTCTAACAATTATTGTGGATCTCACTTTTTTCTAATGTGTTCCAATAACTCTTTCGCATCGAATGCAATGCAAGCATCACTGAATAATGTTGACAAAATCCATTTTTTCAATTCAAATGACATGCGGCACATAACTGATAATGAACACATTAACTCATTCGTGTTATGTTACAAGTTTTTGAAACGTTATTGTTCCAATCAATTTCAGCAAGCGTGTTCCTTCATAAAGCTACGTCCAATAAACCTGTTCCCCAATTTACGCAAATACTGTGTTACACATGTGTGTGCAAATGTGTAATGGTAGGTCTACAAATGTGTGGAACACAGCCTTAATTAGACAGTATTGATGTCATTGTGTTGAAAAGTCTGTGGGTTAAAAGGAAGCCCTGCTACTGTAATTACATCTCCTGTCCTCTATCTGAGCACATTTTGGCTAATTATTCCCACCTCATGACTGCAGTAGCATCTCATTTAAAACTGTGCTCTAGGTATTCATCACACAGGTGATGTTTTGAGAAAAAAGCACTATTGTGTGCTAGGGCTGGGCGATATGTCAAAAAACTTATATCATGGTAGAAGTCATCTCATATCTTGATAATGATATATATTATATAGTACCATTTCTGAAATTCAATCAATTAATAGTTTAGAAATATATATATATATATTGACCACATGTAAAGAACTATTTATTTTTTACATTTTAATTTATATACTCAGAAATTTACTCATTCATACTGCATGTGATTATATTTCTCACTTTATTTAGAACTTCAGGGCAAATGTTTGGTTTAAAATGTGGAAATATAAAATAAATATTAATAAAATATAAAACACTTTTCAAAAACTAATTACAGGTTGCATATTAAAAAAATATACAATAATAACTCTAAATAAAATGCAAAATGTAAACATTGTGTATTCACAATGGCAACTTTCTCATGATGCTGTTATTCATGTTTCCGTTTGCAAATTATGAAAAAAGTATTAAAGTAAACAATGTATTTTATGACACCACAAAATTACAAAAGTGCATATTTTGTCCATTCCATATATAGTCATATTGCACAGCCATATAGTGTACAGTACTGGGAAACGCAACCAAATACAAAAGAGTTAATGATATATTAACGCAAACAAAATATTTGCAATTAAACATGTTCAAAGTCTGCATGTGTACAGGTTTGCTTGTGCTCCTTATGCAGGCCAAATGCATTTATTCTGCTCAGCTTTATTCAAACTGAAAAATCAGAGGTTCAGTCTGAAATAAATGAATGAAAGTATAAGAGAAATGTATCGTACTCATGCACATTGATGTTCAGAAAACTAGTAACCTGACACTATGCTCATCATCTAATATGACATATACAGACAGTCATGATTAAAAAAAATCCACAAGTGAGGATGTGTGACTGATCATGTTTTATCAACAAAACCTATAATGAAAAAAAGACAGTTGACAGAATTTTGTCCAACTCTATGCCATCTCTGTATCATAATAACTAATATGTCTGAGTCGATTTCAAAAATATATATTTTTTTCCCTCTGAGGCATTGAGTAGATTATTGAGAATCGATTCCAAAGTTCAGAATTGATTCCATCAAGGGGAATCGAGTCTTCTTTCAGTTTTAATGAACAACTGAATCATTTGACTCTCTGTTGCTAATAATGATCAGAAGTTTCGTGCTAATAATGATTAGCTTGCCGTACATTTCTGCAAACAGATTCAGATTGGTTGCTTCAATGAACTGGTTTGAGTGACCATATCTGCAGTTCACCTTCATTTAATCTCTAACTGCTAGTTAATAGACAATGTAAACATGCATCGCCGATTATTATACTTTCATCATGAGTTCATGGTGTTTGTTTAAGTTTAGGTTTACTTCATTTTTGTACCTACTGCACACATTGATACACAAATGGTGTTGTACGTGTCTAATAAATTGCATTTTAATGGATGGTTTTGAGCTCTATTCTGAATAGCCTACAAAAAACAGATGTGAAGGGTTTCATCTTATTTTTGTGACTTTTTTTCTTTTGTTTGTGCAGAAATTGTGTTCAAAGCCAGCTGTTGTTATAGCAAAACCTCCATGCACATCTGATAAATGGCATGCTCCTATTTCGGTGTTGTAAAGCTATAGTTATTTAAGTATACAATTTGCTATTTCTATTTCTATTTGACAGTTGTGCACATGCATTTGAGACACAACATGTGCCATGCACGCAATAAAAGTTTTGTGCTTGATTTGCTACTGGCGGGGTTTGAGTAAAAAATAAATAAATAAATAAAAATCCCAACAACAGTTAAGAATCGATTTGCAGAATCGGGTCCATCAATCCCAGAACTAGGGATCTGAGAAAAAGGGACCCTACGGTCTAACCCTACTGTTGCATCATTAACAAGACACATCACTTACAAAAATATATGAGACTATAATGCAGTAAAATAAAAAACAAATTAGAATTGCTCTTAAGGAAGAAAATAATCAAAATATTATATAAAATAATATACAAAATACTATATAAATATAGTTTAATCCAATGGTTCTCAACTCCAGTTCTAAGGACCCACCACTCTTCCATATTTAACTAGGGCTGTAGTCAAGTCCACATTTGTCAAATTCAAAGTTCAAGTTCAAAGAGGCCTAAGTCCAAGTCAAATACAAGTATACATGAGACAGGCAAGACAGAGATAGGTAAAAAAAAAAGAATCCTCCATGTAATTTATTGTTGATAGTTTATGTGATGCAAGAGACGTCTTCTATTCTAAGATAATCATTTTGCATTATAATTTGTAATGGTCAAAAAGAATGTGCAGAGTAACAAGAGTGTACAATCACCCACAATTGACCCACTACAAAATTCAAATTAAAACAATTGTTACAATAATAATAATAACAACAAGAAGCGAACACAAAAATCTCAGTTAACATGATATTAACATTTATATAAAAACAGGGACTATTTAATAAACAATCAATTGTGCTGTTCCTAAAACATGCAAAGAGCTAAATTATATTTTTTTTGGTCAATTAATTTTCATTTTAGCACTCAATTAAACTTTGTTTCAGTGCAGTACAGCTGCTTAGAAATACATGGTGTAAAAAGTACAATGTAAATAAACTTGACTTGATTTATTTGTGTAAATACAAAATATGGGCGACGCGGTGGCGCAGTGGTATAGCACAATCGCCTCACAGCAAGAAGGTCGCTGGTTCGAGCCTCGGCTGGATCAGTTGGCATTTCTGTGTGGAGTTTGCATGTTCTCCCTGTGTTCGCGTGGGTTTCCTCCGGGTGCTCCGGTTTCCGGTATAGGTGAATTGGGTAAGCTAAATTGTCCGTAGTGTATGTGTGTATGGATGTTTCCCAGTGATATGTTGCGGCCGGAAGGGCATCCGCTGCGTAAAACATATGCTGGATAAGTTGGCGGTTCATTCCGCTGTGGCGACCCCAGATTAATAAAGGGACTAAGCCGAAAAGAAAATGGATGGATGGAATACAGTGTTGTGTTTTACAACAAAAGTGAAGCCAAAAAATGTCAAACGCCCCCTGGTGACCCTCTCTATATGAACAGGACATGAGCCAAACTGAAAAAGAATCTAATTACACTTCAACTCATTTTTAAACAAAAAAGTTTTTGGCAATTTTAGGTATTTTTTATTACTTATTGCTCAGGTGTTAATTTTTCTAGTGTTTTTTTTTGTCAGGTGTTTTTTTTTTCCAGGTAAGCTCCTCACAAACATTAAAAAATTACTGCCTTGTTTCTGTATTACAGTGAGATGAGATAAAAGTATAATAACCATTAAGATTAAACCATGACAGGACAAGTTATTTTACATAACCTGTAAGCCCGAAGACTTTGGAGATCTTGGAGATTATAGTTTTCAGACTTACAACTTAACTTAACTATGACTTGGTTATGACATTTCAAGCACTTTCTAGGTGTGTTTTCAAACTTTTCCAGCATTTAGAAAATGTCAAAATACATATTTGCATACATATCCATACTTTATCACATTATATCAGGTACTATTTGTTAGATTGCTATACTATACTATAGAATACTAGAGGATTTTTGTTTTTTTTGATGTCATGTTTGCCTCAAGACCAACATTGAGTTACTGTCATTTTCTCGCTTAAACGTCATTTGCTCACATTTTAAATGTGTCATCTTTCATTTTAAATGTAGATTTATTCTAATTGCATGCATTGTTCACTCATGAAGTAGTATTCTCTATGCATTCTCCCAATAATTACTTAATGCAAAAGCAAAAAAATTTTTTATTTTAAGTTAATTACTATTGCCTATTTAATAACAACATTTGACCACAACAATTGCAATTACATTTTCAAGCACTTTATCCAAAATCGAAGCGCTTTACAAACCTGGAAAACACTAGATTAATACTCAAGGATTTCCAGCACCCATAAGAAAACTGAATGATGAGATTCAAAGTAAATAATGTTTACATTGAACTAACTTACCGACTCGTTCGTTCAGTGTCTGCATATGTCTGATACCTTTCAACATTTAAAATGTAGGCCTATAGGAGGTAATAAAAGTGACAACACCACTGTGAACTGATGACGCAAATGCAACTTGCCATTGCTAAATGTCCAAAAAACATTACCAAACTCCAAGTGCGAGTAAACATCAAGCCATCCACTCAAAGGCTTCAGTCACCTCTAGAAACCGAGAGGATGAGGTGGCACTTTCTGCATGACATCCCATGGCTATTGGAAACCATGACTTTGCCAGCCAGGAGCTGGAGACATTAATCTAGCATAATCAGGATTAATGCAGAACACAGCCCTCTTACTCGCACTGACAGATGGCTTCAATTACGTGAGCACTTTAATACATTTAAGTGAGCACAAGTCATAAACTCATCGATTAGATTAACTACCCAAAACAAGTACAGATCTGTTCCAGGAATTACACAAAAAAAAAGAAAGATTTCCTTCATGAAAACGATAAATCTCAAAATCTAAGACTTCGGGATGTCAGCTTACACAAGCAGCATTTGGAACTGCAAAAAGATGCAAGAACGTAAACATAATTATCAGCCTTTTAATGGCCTGGGAGTATTTTGGAACAACTTTGGGGTAAGTAACCAGTCTCACGAGAGAACTACACCCAGGATCGTGAAATAAAAGACACTCTCAGCATATTGCATCTCAGGAAAAGCGGGGGTCTGATATTTATGTGGGAGTACAGTATAGGTCTGCCAGGGCTGTCGTTGTACTTTGGCCATTAGATAATTACAGGGGCTGCAGTTCTCTGAATGGATCTTTCAGTCGCTGTTATCTTTATATCCATTTTGTTTATTCAGCCTGAATGTGTAATGCCTATGGGGGCAATCAAAGGAGCTGGGATCCAGAACAATCTCATTGACTGAAGCCACAGACTCAGCGCACCATTTGGCAGTGACGTGAATAAGAAATATTTTGTCTGGACAGTTTGGCTGAGTCATTTTTAATCTGCTGCTAATTCTGTCCTGCTATAATGCCTTCTTATTCTAAAATGTGCACACTTTTACTCTCAATTTTGCTATTAAATTGACTACTTATATAAAATAAAACACTATATGTTGATTTTTTTTTTTACAAAATGTAATTACTCAATTTGATTACAGAGCTATATTTTAGATGCATCATATATACATAGAATTAGTATTCTAAACTTCATTACATACATTTTTAAAATCCTGTAAATAATGTGATATGTGTTGACGTGTGTCTACCACTAGATGTCACTATGATAGTGCTTGGAAACTTTAGGGAAAAAAAGTTGCATGTAGATGGACATGCAGTCCAGACATAGAGAAAATTAGACACTCGAAAATCTTACATGAATCAAGATTATGGATTGATGATTTAATGTTTCTTTAATTTGCATATTGCTTAATCACTGGAGAATCAAAGTCCACGGTTTACAGATGTGAACCACGATGTGGTGGATTTTAATACTGGTCAGAAGTTGGTATTAGGAACATTTGATAGACATTATGTCTTGTTTGTGTAATTGCTGTACAGACCTTTTTTTCATATACACCAAAGAAAGTGTGGAATCTGAAGGCACAGACAAACCAATATAGGGCAGCTCTTTAGATTACAGAACACATAACTATGTTTTTTCCTGAATAAGCTCCAAATTTGTCTACTGCTTATTTATAGGAAGTAAGATAATTGTAATTTTGTATGGTAGTTTAGGTTTGGGCTGGGTTTAAGGGATATGTTATGGTTATTCAGAACAAGATGTTAATATAACTGAGGCACATTTAGTTTACTAGAACTTCATCTATGTTAAGCTTTTTGGACACAATCCACATTGTAAAAAGTGCTATAGAAATAAAGTTGATTTGAATTGATAAGAACTAATATATCGCCAGCTAATAATATGAATGCTAATAAGAATCTGTTCATAAACACGTGTTCCTTAATCTAAAGGGTTAATAATTAGTAAAAAAATAAATAAAACAGACTCTTATACTGGTTCAGCTCAAACATAAAATTTGACCAAAAACAACAACAAACAAACAAACAGGAGGAAGGGGGAAACAGTTGATGTGCCAAAAAGTGTTGATTCGTTCACTATTCCCTCATTTAGTCCACAGTACAGATAATACGTATAATTTTAGATCATTTAAAGTATGTATTACTGTTTTTGTTACTACGAACTGTGATGTTTCTGATTTAATTCAGATGTAAATGCACTGTGATTCAGTACTAACTACTGTATCTTGCTGTACACAATTTGGACATATACATTTGGCATGACATTTATGCTAGGGCCAGACTTCTAACAGGAAAATTAAGCACTTGTGAAATGAAGCACAACACCAGAGGCACATAATACAGTTATATTTATTGTTTGTTAAACTTCAGTGAAGGGTCAGTTGCAGAGCTTGTTAAAATATATCCATATATCATACAGGTGTCACTTCTTCACTGGATGCCTCTGAAAACGTGTATGATATATGGTCTTAGTCATAGTTGCCCACTAATACATCTGTTACCTTTACTTTACAGATTTCGCCTTGATATGGGTCTCATCTTGCAGTGAACTTTCTTTTAGCCTGTAAATACAAGTCCAAGAGCCGTTTCAGTGTAACCCCCAATTTGTGAAATTTCTAGTCAAATTTAAACTTTGTGTTGTGTGGCTTTTATTGCTGATTAAACTGATGCTTTCACTTTATTGTTGGGTTAATGTCTTTGTTGCATTGAATAGTATACAACTGCATAATTAATAATTAACAGCGATGTTATATTGCACAACTCTGCATCAGGAAGTTTTTTTTAATGTGTTTCATAATTTAATAATTGCATTATTGCGTAAAAGTGATATTAGCATCATTAATTAGCAAAAATCGTAATGCAAGGACTGTACCTCTACCGCTTGATCCAAACTGAAGTTGTGGGCTGTCATGATTTGCGGCACTGTCGCTTTAAGGAGAGGGCGGGTAGCGCAGCGATGACGCAGGAATAATAATGAAAGGATGCTTGAAAATTCCTCCTAGACTGCAGCATGTGTGGTGACCAGCCGAGCCGCACACTTCACACATCCTAACAAGAGTAATTACACAGGCAAGCGGAGAGTTAGACAGAGACCCAGAGAAGACTCCAAACAGGGGAAGAGAAAGAGAGAGTGAGAGAGAGAAGGGCTCTGGACACACTTGCAGCAGAGAGATACACACGACACAACTCACTTATAAACTGAAAGAGTGGGGTTTTGTCATACTAGGTTCAATTAAGGATACGTCTTAATTGATATAACAATCAACTTGGGAGAGAAGGCAAGAGAGAGAAAGAGAGGAAAAAAAAAACTTTCAACAGCTTTGACAGAAAAAAGACACACTGTCAGTTACTTCGTTCATTGGTGTTAAAGATGTCATGTTTCATGCCACTCTGTCTGTCCATTTGGGCAGTGCTCATGATGCCTGGCAGGACAAGTGCACTGAATGACAACATCGACGTGATGGTCATGTTGCCTCGCAACAACACATACCTGTTCTCGTACACAAGAGTTTCTCCGGCTATTGAGTACGCGAGAAAAGCCCTCAGAAAAGCAGACGCGTATGCGGGACTGAGATTTAATGTGCGCTATGAGAACTCCGCGTGCGGGATGGACGCTCTCTACGCGCTCGTGGACCAGCAGAAAGACGAGCGTCCCGACCTGGTCATCGGTCCGGTGTGCGAGTACGCGGCCTCGTCGGTCACGAGGGTGGCATCGCACTGGAACATCCCGGTGATCTCGGCAGGTGCTCTGGCCACCGGATTCAACGTCAAAACCCCCGAGTACTCGCATCTGACACGAATCGCACCAACATACCTGAAGATGGCTGAGACGTTTCAGGCGATATTCGGACATTTCGGCTGGAGAACCGCGTATTTGATTTACGACGATGATAAAGATGAGAGAAACTGTTACTTTACGATGGAGGGAGTTTTTACGGTGCTCTCGGAGTACCACATCTCAACAGATTATTCCGTGTTGAATTCCAACGAGGAGAGAGTAGACCCCGACGGGATCATCACCTCCGTCTACGGGAGCGAAGGTAAAGTCCGTCATTAGTTCACGTTTCATGGCAAGCCATAGTAACATTTATTTTTTTACGAACCTTTTTGTTCAGTTGCTCTTTCGTTAGCCATTTGCTTTTAATACTCCTAACCCATGTGGGCTATTTATATACTTAGGTGTACATATGATTTATATTGCATGTTTTGTGCAGTGAATTATTTGGAGATGCAAGACCTGTTTGATATCAACCACTTCATACAAGCATGCGTTACAGCTGTTGCTGGACCTCTTGCAGTTTTATATGTGTTTACTATTCAGATTTGTTTCTATCACATACTCTGGTACTGAATATTAGCTTAAAAACATAAAATAAAATGGCTTGCCATAAATAGCTAAAGTTTCTTTTGGTATTTGTTTAAAGAGGAATCTCCTAGAGAATCTTCTTTCCAGGAGGTGTTAGTCTGCACAAGTGAAATAGATGGCAGCTTGCAGAGCATATTACTTTTCATTTACCAGCCTAGACCCTAACTATTAGACTACACCAGTGGTAGCAATCCACACTGATAGGGATACATCAATATAACTCATTTCCATTGCAAATAAAGGATGTATTAAGAACATGGGAGTGGGTCTTGGGATCAAATCTGTCATAGAACCCCTCTGATATTCAAAGCAGAGTTATATTTTTCCTTTCCTTTGACATTTTACATTCCTGGTTACCTGTCAAACCCTATTAAGGATACATGCCTGACTAGATGTTTGGACAACATTGTAGAGAATAATAGCTTGAAAAACATTCAGAAAATTCAGTGTAGTCACATATTTTTCACCAGCAGGTTGTTTTCTGCAGTAAGCTGTGACTCAGCTCGGGTATTTGCAGGTCAAGAGGGTGGATTTTGCAAAGTATTGCCCCGGGTCAACACATTTCCTAATGTTATTAAGCCTTTTTTTTTTTTTTACTGGAAATTATTTTTGTCTCTAAGTTTTTTTTCAACATTACATGATAATTCGTGAAAAAGAACATCAAATGTTAGGGAAGGTTACATTCAGAAAATATACAAAAATTTTCCTAACTAGGGGTGTTTTAATCGCCCTCTGATCTCCTTGAGGTTCCCATCAATACAGATAGGCAAGAGGTCAGTTGAAAAGAAAGCTTGTGGAAAAAATGATCAGAATTTTGACAGACAGTCAACACTGAGCAAGAGCTGTAGGAATTTTGGGGAGCACTTGTAGGCTTTAGCACTCCTCTAGACATCCTCCAGCACTTTTTAACAGCTTTTCTCATGGAGAGTAAAGTCATGCGCTGTCTGCCTGGCTGATTCTTAATAACCAGAGAGGATACGCCCTCCCTGGAGCTCACTGCTACTATTGCTGTTGGACACATTGTGGCGCTAAAAGATATGCCTGCTGTCAAAATTATGAACTGTCTGCTGTTTTAGCCTGCTTTCAAACATCATATCTGTCTGCCCCAAATCTGTGGCATTTCACAGCAATTCTGACTGTGCACCTCCTTACTGATCCTGTTTCATAAACAGTGCATTTCTCACATTCCTAGCAAGGATGTTGTCGATTTTAGAAAATATACAGATATCCCTTAATACAGGGGCCCTGCACAAGGCCTAGTCCCCTGTATTGCTTTCCTAAGACAGTCTTGTGCGCCGAAACGAACATCTTAGGTTTCTTAAGCTAAAGCATATTGCCTGAACGCTGGTCACTAAAGGAATGTTCCACCAATTCTGAAAATGTCAGTATGGAATGACTGAAACGGGGTAGAAGGTTAATGCTGTCTTGGGGCTGTTTTGACACCAACAATGTCAGGGTTACAGCTCTCGAGGCCTTTTTATATCATTATTTCCCTCTTTAACTAGTTCACAGCAGCTAGAGGTCCTCAACATGTTCTGATCCCCAACAGTAGCTGTAAAGAAACAAGTATGGAATACCCTTCGTATGATGACACGTACTTCCTTTGATCTGTCCATGCAGAGGTTGGAAAGTGGAATCTCAGTGATGGGATGCATTTTTCAGGCCACCACCCAAACACTCAGGGCAAAATCTGACAGCTGTTTCAAGGCTTTTCTGAAATCCAAAAATGAAATGCACATTTATCTTCACAGAATCCATTTAAAGGTGTGATTTCTCTGCATAATTCAGAGTATTTTATAAGGAAAGTCTCAATAGATGAAACTTATATTTGCGAATTTTGTATATCCCCTAGCCTGTCTGTGTTCCTGCTGTGCTGCAAGTATCACGCAATCAACATTTCACAAATTTTTAAATCCACCTTTATTAATCTACTAACTGTAGAGTATTGGTTTGTTTGTTGTGCATAACGGCATGTGACAGCAGAAGCACATAATACAGTCATATTTATTGTTTGTTAAACTTCAGTGAAGGGTCAGTTGCAGAGCTCGTTCAAATATATCCATATCATTACGATCAGACTCTTTCTTGTTTGTCATTTTTGTTGTGTGTGTGTGTGTGTGTGCAAATTGTTAATAAAAGTAAAGGTCACAGCACACTTTAGATATTAAAGTCCCTGTGAAATCAGAAGTAAAGTCTTTTAGGTGTTACAGTAGTATACAGTAGTAGTTATTTAAAAGCTAGTGTACACTAAAACCGAGGTATGTACCCAACCATGACTTTAGTGTATCATTACATCACTACTATACAGATGGAAAGAGCCATCACTACTTACATAACATCAGTTGAAACAGAAGCACAGTCGCCCATGTTAACCAACTGAGTTCAATTTGTGCCCAAATACTACAGTTACAAATGTCAGAATCAATATTATTCTACCAATGAATGGTTCTATGTTAAGTTACATTGTATTGCTTGCATTTAGCATTGTTACCAAAATAGATGTGCAACCAGTAATATTATTTTATTTGAGAAACGTGTGATCAGTACTAAAGCAGCCATTTTCCAAAATAAAATTGGGAAAACTTTTTTTTTCTGCTAGAAGAATTTTTTAAAAACGTTTTTACAAAGTTGTAACCAGCTCGCTGTAGCTCTATAGTCATAAAAGTTAGTGTTTATATTAGCATAAATTATAGACATAGCCACTGTATAAATTAGCATATATTTTGAATGCTAAATGGTGCAGCCTGTTCCATGAGGTAGATTGCTGTCATCCAAATTAGTATTCTAGGCATGGTAGACACTTCATTGTTTTGTTTTGAAGGGCTCATGAAAAGTAGAATCGCTGTATGTACTGTACTAGTGAGTATTAATACAGTACAGATGCCAAAAGTGCACGCATCTAGATTTTAAACGGATACATTTTGTACATAGAGTATTTTTTAATAACTACTGCCATTCACTTCAGATGCAATATTTATTTCCCAGTTATTATTTTAACTTCAAAATGCATGCTGCAACAGTGTTCAGTGTTTGTCCCTGAAGTGGTCAGTGACACAATAGTGTAAGCAAGCTGATTTATGTGGCTGCTTATAATATCAGCATTCATTGTTATCTACTCTCTCACACAGTTTATCATAAAAAGATTCCAGCACAGATTGGCAATAATTTTTTTGCCTGCAGTCATCTTTAGAGAACGTCACTGGGACTTTCTCCAGCGCCCATGACGGCTGATTTGATTCAGTGGCCATTGCGGTGCCCTTGTTTTTGTTGTTGTCAGTCTTGGTCTTGCCAGTTTTGAACCTGCTGCATAAAGCCGTGGCCTGCCTGTTGGCATGGCTGAGGCAAACGTAATAAAATACAGATAAGTTTAATGACGCAGCCCAGTCTGCAAATGAACGCTGATTTAAAATGATATTTTAGTGGCTGTTTCTTGAAAGACTGTGGACTGAGTATGCTTTGTGCTCAATATCAGGTACAAAAATCTAATTTTGAACGTTAGAGATAATAAGGTTGGGCTAGTTTAAATGGTCCATGTAAAACAAGTGAAAACAAAAAGACTTAGGCCACAGCTTAAAGGGCCAATATTTATAAAAGTTTATTTTACGATAAGGTACGATTTTAGGTATTAATTCAAACTATAATCTCACAAAGCTAGATCTATGTAGTCTCGTCTCAAGTGTATTATTCAAACCATTATAACAGTTTAATTACATTTACAATTGACATTTAATTATATTTAATGACAGGCATCCATATCACTATGATCAGATGCTTTCTATCTTCTGCTGTGTTCTCACAGTAGGGGAACATTTTGAGAAAATGTATTTTTAAGCACTGCGTCTGAATTAAAAGAACTAATTAAAGAAAACAGTGAGTTGATTTTCCCAGTAGTGGCTGTTTGTTTACATCAGTGTTCCAACCCTGTGTGAGAGTAACTTTTGCATAATTCATAACATAAAATACTAAGTTATTATTATCTGCATCTAAAATATAGCTTTTGGCCTTGATGTGCACTCTGCTTTGTATGCAGATATAATACCAGATGACTTATCCCCCACTTGTTTAACTTATATGATCTTTTTTAACATCTTATGTCCAAGCTAAACATAAACATGGACATCTCCACACCAAAGCAGGATGTTAGACGTTAACACTCCTTATTGAGGATGGCGTATGGTGTGGCAATGTTTTGACAGTGAATGACGTGAGCACCGAAGCACAAACTGGCAGTGCCGTGGCCCTCGGGGAGTGAATTTACCAAGCCAGAGATATGTCATTATACAACAGCTTATTTTGCATTCTGTGCCATGCTGCCAGAGTTGGACAGAAAAACGAGACAGTAAACCCTTATGCTCGGTAGCGATATAGCATGAGTTTGCACAGCGATATTATTTCCATGTGCACGTTCACACTATGCTTCCATACAGACCCCCAGGTGCATTAAATGTGGCGCAACCAACGGTAAGTGTGCCATGTGTTGCCCCTTTGCATTCCTCAGCTCATTTGTAACTAGTGTCAGTGGGAAAATCCAGATTTTTGAAATATTGCTGGCTGGAGTTGTACCCCATGGAATCGCTGGAGAGCCAACACAGGGACTGTAGTGTGCTGCACGCTCTGTAATTAAAGGGTGCTATAGTGCAGGAGTACTGAGGTGAAGTTTGTCCCACTCAGCGGAGGATATTTCAAGCGGCGCATTACACTGACTGAGCTGTGGGGAAAGTTCCAATCCTCTGAATCTTCCTATTTATGGGACACTTTGCGACTTAAAAAAAAAAAAAACTCTGTTTGCTTTCTTGTTTGTTTATTTATTTTTGACCCCCTTGCTCCATGGGAAAATATTTTGTGCCTCAGACGGTGTTTCTGCAGACCGGGTCAAAAAGAAGTGATTCTATGGTGCATATGGGCATATGCTTACATAATTGAATCAATGCCACATGTTCTTGTAAATCTGGCCGGTAGTGTAAAGGTCAAAATTCATCTTAAATGAACAGCCCTGAGCCCGTTCTCAGAATCAAGACGATAATACTTTAATGTGCATGTCGGATTCGTGGCCTGTAAAAATCCTACAAGAACACAGTGCTTTATTTTGTCTGCTGTAAAGAAAATTGGTATATGCAAGGAAATGAATGATTCTGGTTGTGGTGCACTTGATATTATCATAGAGACAACCGAAAAGTAATGGAAGTCTTACGTACATCTTGAAGTCAGTGATCAGGAAGTTGCTGAGCCTTTTATTTCAGTATGTTGATGTAATTCCAACTGAATCGGAATATTAAGTAGGGGGCAGGGCATTCTTTTTGAGCATCATCAATCTAACGTTGAGAGGGCGTGTTTAAAAATACTGCAATTGAAGCCATAAAACTGATGTCAACAAAGAAGGACTGCCTCTCCAGAATTGAACTGAACTGGTTGTGCTGTATGGTTTTGATTCAGCAAAAAGAACTGACTCGAATGAGTCTTTCTCTCTGGAATTGTAATTTACTGGTTGCACTGTATGCAACTGATTGGAGTGGCATTTTTTAAATTACAAAGTTCTTTCCTTGCAATAATCATTAACCATCATGAAAATCACTCAGTTTTAACATTTTTGCTCATTATTTGCTTCCCCACCAAAGACATAATTGCTTTTTTGACATTTTTAAAGGTGAACCAGGAGGCAATTTGATCCTAAAGTAACACTCCTAAAGTTTTAAATGACAAGTAACACTCTGTTCCTTGTTGTTTTGCAGTGGTGATCATGTGCTCTAAGGCGGACATAGTACGAGACCTCATGCTGGCAGCACATCGGCGAAAATTAACCAGCGGCAGCCACATCTTCTTCAACATCGAGCTATTCAACTCCTCATCCTATGGTAAAGCTCCACCAATGTACACACCGTTAAGTGCACTGATTACAGAGCTTATCTCTATTCCCAAGATGAGCCATAGTGAGACGAGATTGTCCTATGACCCTGTAGCACAATGAAGCTATCTGAAGTGAACTGAGAGAGGCCCAGCTCTCCTGCTTTATAGAGATTACATTCAAGAGACATTTGGCTCAACACAATAGAGCCTGGATATTGTTCGGCGCACAAGTCCAGGATGTTCCACTGATGTTCATATCTGAAAGGCCCATTGTCACAGAAGTAATCAAGTAGATATTTCAGCCATGCTCTTTCAGGGTTTATCAGCAGATACAGGCAAACGTGCATATCTTGAGAGACATTCTTTTCTCATTATGTGAACATGATTGTTATTTTTTTATTTACGTTAAAAACTCACTTTTTTTTTTTTTACAGGGGATGGATCCTGGAGGAGAGGAGACAAATATGATGATGAAGCCAGGGCTGCCTACAGCTTTCTCAACACTGTAACGCTGCTCAGGTCCACCAAGCCAGAGTTTGAAGACTTCTCCATAGAAATGAAAAAGTCACTACAGCAGTCCAACATCCCTATTTGCGAAGATTGCAGTGCTGTACGTGAGTCTTTGAAACTAAATTATAGAATATAAAGTTGATAACATATAAAAGTCATATTCTTTAGTCAAACTGTCCAATTTAAAAGGGAAATGAAAATCAAATTATTTCGGTCTGGCATTTTATAAGTGATGAATGAAAATATTTTGGTGCCATATTACGATATGTGATATACATAACTTCATAATTAGTTATGAAAAACATGTTATTTTAACACGTTTAATGAATCACGTCTAACTGAATTGATTGGTAATGAAAATGCAAAACAACTACTACAGTAACTGCATGATTTAGCTTATACAATGCCGGGAATAATTACCCCTGTATTAGTTTTTGTGTCATATTTATATCGTATGATAAATAATGACAATATTTGAAAAATTAGTGCAGTATCAGGCAAGTGCTGTTTTGGGGTCATTTCTCAGCCGAAAGATATGCTTAATTAAATTGCAATTAATCAAATTAATTAAACATCACACCATGTAATTGATTAGATTGGAAAAAATACAAATACTTTTTGATAAATGTAATATAGGTTTATGTAATGCAAAATATATAAATCAAAAAGCTCTGTAAAGCGACAATGTTGAAAAAACTACATGTATATTTTCATACACAGTGTTCCATGTTTTACAGTATATATACACAGGCAAATCAGTCAGTCAAACAATCAAATGCTTTTTACAGTCCCCTTCTTTTTGTGGCCTGCAATAGTTAGAGAGCAACCAATTCACTTATTCACCTAGTTTAAGGTCAGAATACAGCGCACTCACACTATAAGTGCTTTTGAATGGAGTTCCTTGGCTTTCCATACAGGCCCCATATTTTGGTCTGGCTCTTTGTCCCCATCATTTCAGCTTCTTTTGAGAAGCCGTCAGAGCTTTTCTAAAGAAGACAGCAGGAACTGTCTTTCTGAAACAAACAATTGTGCACGAATCGAAGTGCCAAGGTTAATAACCTCAGTGGGGGCCCTGCCACTTTTGACTGGCTCAATTGCTGTATCAACAGGGACCACAAAAGACTGGAGCTGGACCTTTGTGGGGGTCCACCACCATGCAGAATGAAACATTCAGACAAAGGCCATTCTCGTTCCAAATATGAATGTCAATACTGGTACAATGAAATAATTGTGCTGAGTACACTTCCCAAGAAGCCATACCTGATAGAAGCACAGGCTAATGTGATGTTTCACAAACTTGGCCTTCTCCTTGTAGCTGCTGCATGTATCTGACAGCGGTGTTCATGCTGAATTAATGAGCTGGATGAAGAATGCTCACTTTATTCATTAAGGAAGGTGATACATTTTTGGAATTGGCTTGGAGTGAGTGGTGTTCTTATAAGCATCCACACAGAGTTTTAGCAATTCATACTGGCTGCCAGGAAATGCAGCCATACTCATTTGCAAAAGAACCTCCCATTTGCAGAACATAAATCTGCTGGATAAACGACAGTTTCCACTGTTAACATTCTAGAGGTTGACTGTATAATCCATCTAGAAAGTAAGACCTTTGAAAGATTGGTGAAATATGGATATTGAAAAACTGCTGTTTTAGATCTAAAGGCTCTGTCAACTGTATGATCTTAGCGACTCTAAAATGAGCCAGTCTGTAAAAAATGCTAAGTATTTTTATGCACCGATGACCAGTAGGTGGGTGTGTTGGATTACCACAGTCATTAAAGAACATCTTTTATGTATTACACTATGAAGTATTTTATGTTATGTCATGTTCGATTGGATTTCTCCAAAAGTTTCCTGTTGCTTTGTTGCTTTCAAAATGCTTTGAAATGATCCTAAAAGCAGACTACATTCTTCAGCATCATTAACCGTTTACTAGCTGAGAAAAGATAAGTTAACCGAAAAAATTATTTCATGGTACTTAGTAATAGATGTCATCTGTTGGCCCTTCTGTTACTTATTTTCCTCTTCACTGTGCATCAAGTTATCAAATTCATGCATGACAAAACTTCTGAGGCTCAATTAATCTCCAGAAGTTTTAATCACACAGATTTAGCATTTCTAAAATTCCAGTCTCCTCAGGTCTGTATAATTCAATCATAACTTCTTAAATCAGGTGATTTTTGTTTAAGTGGAGGGTCAAGTTTCAACTAATGATGTTTTAATGCTTGCTGATGTACATTTCTACCTGTACTTGAGCAGAACAGCTTCAATGTTATAAAAACCTGAAAAGGAGAATCAGTGAAGTGACTGGGCACATATATTATAGATGTTGAAACTCAATGCACTAGACTGCATATGAATTTATGGCCACCCATGATTGCCTCTTTCCTTTTCTTCTTGACAACTCTTATCTAGAACATGATAGGCAGTCAACCGTGTTGCTGACCATTAAGGGCCCCTAAAACCATCTCACAGGATCTGAACACACTGTGGCCGATTGGCTACACTGAGACAAACAAAGGAAGTCTCAGACTTATTACAGACAGTTTGTTCTGCTTCAGTCAACTCCATTGATCAACAATGGACGGTTTTGCTGTTTTCCAGAACAGACACTTCACACACAAGTTTGACTGAACCTGCAAATACAACCATTGAAATGCAAAAACTTGACTACATTTCTCTATATAATCTAGTGATTCATTATAATTAATTAATTACGAATGCAAGATATAAAGGACTTAAACATAAAACCATTTATTACCGTTTATTTTAACTTATTTGCTTTTCTAACATCATATACTTATCTGATGTTCATTAATTTAATTCTCTTATCAATGAATAATTAATTAATTCTATAATTAATTTCTGTTGTAATGTTTGTTTGTTGTTTCTGTATTTCTTTATCCAGTATGATAAGAGATGTATGTATTTTTAATTACATTGTTATAGTAAATTTCTAATTTCTATTTTTTAAAGAAATATTCAGTAGATTTATTTATTCTATTGTTACTTTAGTATTTACTTATTAAAAGATCAAAAAGTTTTTATATGTTGAATTTTTATTTCAGTTTTTTTTTTTATTAAATATATTTAATTCTAAATATTTCCATGGGAATAAGCTGAAATAAAAAGTTACATTTTATTTAATATATTTATTTAGTTTCAGTTAATATTTATTTTATTTTAAATGGAAAGTTCACCCAAAAATTCTGCCATAATTTATTCACCCTTGTTTACTTGTTGAACACAGAATAAAGGTTTGGAACCACTTAAGTGTGAAAAAATGGTGAGTAACAAAAACAATGATAATCTTACTATTTTAGTTTATGGTATGTCTTGCTGCCTCATGTCTTGTTTTTTTAAGTAGTGCCGTAAAGATTAAAGGGATGGTTTACTTAAAAATTACAATTTGCTGTTAATTTACTCACCCTCAGGCCATCCAAGATGTATGTGACTTATTTCTTCAGTGGAATATTCAATAAAATTTTTATCTGAAACTGTTGTTCTTGGTGATTGATAAAATGTAAGTTAAAGACTAAAAAAACATATGCAGATTAATTAAAATTAATATCCATGGCTACTTAAGGTCAAATGAAGTTATGTGTTTGATCTGTGACAACAGATCAGTGACAACAGTCACAAGACAACAGTCAGTGGCAAAACAATCCAAAGTGCCTTATCAATTGTCTGGAGTGTGAGTTTTCCTGATGGCAAAAGTGCTGTTGACTTGCATTTAGAATCACCAAGAACCATGGTTTCAGCTAAAAAAACAACTTTATTGTGGTGAAGGCTTTCATGCCAGTCATCACAAAATATATGACTCAATTGGACTTTGATTTTCATCATCTGAAGAGGTTTTGCCACTCAACATAAAGGCTTCATCATGTAAGCTTTTGAGTGGGCTTCAATCAAAGAGAACAAGTCCTGCATCAACCACTGAATCCTAAATGACTAGAATCTCTTCACATACAACAGATGATGATGTCCCAACAGTTGCTCACCTTTCATTCTATCATTGCAGTCCATTTGAAGTCATTGCAAACCCTACAGATATAAATAAGTGAAAGACTTAAATGTTTATATATTTATGAGTAAATAAAGTACATTTAAAAACGGGGTGAAATAAACATTATTCCCAAGGGTCTATATTTGTTTTTCTACCAGTAGATGGAAAAGTTTGGTTCTGGGCTTTCTATCATTGCAGTATTGCCTAGTAGTGACAGTGAGACTTCAGTGGGTCATTTTTCACCGGGGTGAGGAAACTGACATGCGGTTGCACCTTTTCATGCCAGAGCCTGAAGTTAATCAGCCCAAATAAACAGAAAGAGGTTGATTGGTAAAAACAGTGAGTCCAGTGAGCCCTGAGGATGAGTTACTGTACATTCACTCTAGTGATGCAGGACTTGTGCTGGTTTAATCACAGCAGCTAAGACCACTGGGAATTACTGTCATTATACAGCTCTCTCTTGCCTCCAATTAAAGAGTTCACCTCAGAAATGTATATAATGTGGGCAGCACGTTGGCGCAGTGGGTAGTACAATCGCCTCACAGCAAGAAGGTCGCTGGTTCGAGCCCCGGGTGGGTCAGTTGACGTTTCTGTGTGGAGTTTGCATGTTCTCCCTGTGTTTGCGTGGGTTTCCGCCGGATGCTCCGGTTTCCCCCACAGTCCAAAGACATGCGCTACAGGTGAATTGGGTAAGCTAAATTGTCCGTAGTGTATGTGTGTGAATGAGTGTGTATGGATATTTCCCAGTGATAGGTTGCAGCTAGAAGGGCATCTGCTGCTTAAAACATATGCTGAATAAGTTGGCGGTTCATTCCGCTGTGGTAACCCCAGATTTATAAAGGGATTAAGCCGAAAAGAAAATGAATAAATGAATGTATATAATGTTTATTAAAATGTTGGTTACACTGATAACAAATTTTGGCCATTACAGATTCTGATACCAGAATGTCTTGCGTACTTATTTGAACCTTTCAGATTTCTGTAAAAAACAACCCAAGTACTTCACATAAGAATCAGTCAGCAGGCTTTCATAGACAACCTAGGAAGTTGTGGAAGGTCTTATTTTCTTATTACAATTTGTTGACACGTTTGCATTGAAACAGAAAATAATACATGAAAATTCATACATATAACCCCTTTATTAAATTCTTTTATCATATTCCAGATATTACGATTTGGACTGGTTCTCTGTCCACAACAACATACTCTATAGCAAGTGTTAGTCTAGCCTTCTCATTTTGGTCACTGCTGCCAAGTGGTTTGGTCACTCATAGTGGGCTTGCAATCCAGATTCTCTTAGGGCCAGGACACACCATGCCAATGATCGGTCATTGGGCAGTGTTGGACCATTGGTAAGCATCTGTCAAGCTAGTCTGCTTGGTGTGTTTCACATGTCGACAAATCAGAACACACAGACAAAAAAAATGAAAGAGACAAAACCAAGCAAACAATGCAAGTCAAGAGGAAACACTCAGGGCTCTATCATACACCCAGCGCAATACGGTGCCAGGCGTGTAAGGACGTGATTTGTTGCTATTTTCAGTCATTTTCTGTCATTTTCACGTTTTGTGCCACGTTGTTTAAATAGCAAATCCTTTTGCACCACTTTGTGGACTCATGGGCGTGCTGGTCTGAAGGGAAAGCATGCTAAGGTGCATTGTTGGCCCATTGCTATTTTATAGCAACTGAAATAGACCGCGCCATTGACCAACTAAAAGCTGGTCTAAAGTCTAGCGCAGAGTTTTTGTAATTTAAAAATGCATATTTTTATGCATATTTATATTTGTTTTAATAAAAACAAGTTTAGATTTGTACACCTGTCAGGTTTTGATTACGTATGCATGACCATATGGGGCATAAGAATAGAACGTGTATTTGGATATAATGTTTTTTTTGTACCACATTTCGTTATTATTGTTCATTTGTTCATTGTTGGAAATTAGAACTGAATTTAGAAATAGTTTTGAAACAAATCTTTGTGAAATTATATATGTAGGCTAATAGATTTCTTCAGTGGAGTGTGTACAACATTTCTTTACACCACAAAAGTAAAGGAGTAAAATAAAGAGTATAAGTAAAGTAAAGAGAACGTAAAGAGGCCGAATGTAGGAGACTCATTCTTTATCCTCGCGCTGCAGATGGTCTGTTTAACTGTTTTCTCGCTAGTGAAGCATTCAGTTTTTCCACTTCCACTTCCACAAGTCTGCCATGTAAATAGCAAATGCGCCATGGCGTGATGCAACTGACTCTTAAAGGGAATGGGAGATGAGACACTGATTGGTTTAATGCACGTTATGCTCAAAACACACCCATAACTCATTATGAGAATAAGCACAACCATTTTAGACCGTGCTCCAGCGCAAAGACTGTATTTTTCCATCCTTAAAATAGCATAAGGATTTGAGCACTAAAAAAGTGGATTTGCCCTTAATGCTTTTGCACCATGTACTTTAGACTTTGCGCTTAGATTGTTAAAATAGAGCCCAAAGAAGCCAGCTGTCATTTCATTGCATTTCTCAAATACTTGCAAACTATATGCAGACCCCCTAGTTTTTCGTGTTTTAACAATAGCTGAATCCAACGCAAAATATACAAAATTCAAATTTTTTTGGGATCCTGCAAAATTCTTAATTTAAATGCATAATAATCGCAAAAAAATGTAAATAATCTCATAAAACATCCAATTCTAAACCATATAATCAAATTATATTTATTTATTATATTTATTAATATGGTAAAAAAATAAAAAAATAAAAATAAATGTGTGTATATATATATAAAAATATTTTTTATACTTATTTATTTAATTGCGCAAATTTCTGGGAATTACCACCAAAATTAGTAATTTTTAATTGCAAAAATCACAAAAAAAAAAAAATCTTGAAAAACTAGAGGTCTGTATATGGATTGGATGGATATAGAAAAGTACATCCTCTCAAACACAGCAGGTGTTCATCACCACTAGTTTTATGATGTTGGCTTGGTGCGTCCCGGGCTTTAAACATTGAGACACTGTATGCTAAGACACAATATTAGCCAGTTCAGTACAAAACGTGATCAATTCCTGCTGCACTGTTGAACCAACTGACCATTGGCATTCTCCTGTTCTCTTGTGCCATTTGCTTTTGTGGACAACCACTCTTTATGGGGAACTTGAATGAGTTGGTGACATTGTAAAGCTGCAATATTTCTAGAAATCACGTTTTTTGCATGCCCATATTCTTTTTCTGTGGATAAACGGTACAACCCTTTGACCAGAAATTTGTGGGACGTCAGCAATATGAACAAAAAGAAGTGAAGAAACAGTGAACAGTGAAACTTTACAGCAAATTTATTTATTTTTGTTACATAAGAAATCACTTTATCATTAAAAGGTGCTGCAAACTTTGATGGAAAATCCCAAATCTCAACGTGGGTGACAGACCTTAAGCTCTCTTCTTTGACTCCTGAGTTAAAGCAATAGAAATTTAATCAAAATCCCCTCTATATCCCTTTCATATCGCATTCTTGAGCCGAGATGGCATCAGTTTTACACAAACTGTTACCAATAATGCCTGATCTTAAATATCAGCGGGGTTTGTTTCGCAATGAGAAAGCATGATATTTTTTGCATAAGGAATGTTCAGGCCGATACATTGTGTTGCTGAATCACAAGCTGTGCTCTGTATGAAAACACGGCAGGGTTTGTTATGCTCCGAATGCTTGGAGATTTCACTTCTGTTCACGCTTCCAAAAATGAATATGTATATAAACATTCATATGACTATATCAGCTTTTCCTGCTGTTTCACTCTTATTAGGCAGTTGAGGGTGAATGTAAATATACAGTAATCTTGGCAGCCGGTTATCGAATCTCCCCACGGGCTGCAGACTGACTAAGCCCCAGGTTTTACTATTGTTTGCCTTGGGCTGCGCACATGCTACAAACAGCTCTGCGGCAGGAACAGACCATTAATCCGTATCATAACATGATTATCTATTAGTTCGTGCTTTTCAGTATTCATGGCAGCTGGGTAGTTATTTTTTAATTAGTTAACATTTCATTGAACAACACAGTGCTGTTCATGGGTCCATCTTTTTCACTGCTTGTGTCCTGAATACAGTGAATGCAGTTGTTCATTAATTTTTCAGCTTAACTCAAATTTTGAGGGCCAAATGATAAATAAATGCATGTGTACTGTATAATAATGAAGACAAATATGTATTTTTAATTACATTTGTTATAGTAAATCTCTAATTTATAAATATTTCATTAAATGTATTTATTTCAGTGATATTTTAGTGTTGTTCATGAAAGGTTTTCTATTTTTATTTTAATTTGAGTTCACCGTTTTGTATTTTGTTTTTCTTTTTTGTTTTGTAGCAAAGTTTAAGTTATTTTAACTAAATTACTAGTTAAATTTAACTAAATTAAAATATATTTTCTTTCAAATTTTCTTTTAAGCTGAAAATATTTCCTGTTATAAGCTGAAATAAAATAAGTTACAATTTTATTTGATATATTTTATTTTATTTAAGTTTTTATTCAATTTAAGTAACAAAACATCATAAATTATAATTTTATGATTTAGCCAAAAAAACACAAATTTATTTTTTATATTTGTACATTTTATTTATTAACATGATCTATGAAAAATATTTATTATTTATTTCTTATGAATATTTAAATAAATTAAACATTTTATATTCCAAAAACCATTTTATTACTCTCTTTCAACTCTTTCATTGCATCATAATACAAGATTAAAGCTTGGAAATTTCCCTTTTTCAATGATGAAAACATCTTCCTCTGACGCAAGCATTATTGACTGCAAAATCTCTGCCTTTGCCTTTTGTTCCTCAGACCTTGCTCTTCTATTTTATTACAGGTCAACATGTTTATGGAGGGATTCCATGATGCTTTGCTTCTGTATGCAATTGCCTTACGTGAGGTAAAAAGTAAAGGTCTGACGAAAAAGAATGGACTGGAAATCACACACAGCATGTGGAACAGAACATTCGAAGGTAATTCAATTTAAAAAAATGTAGTCTCAAAATCAGACAGCAAAGTGTAGACACCAGATTTTATTTACATTTATAACACAACACATCCAAAATGAAAAGAAGCGATTGTGTTAAAGTTGGTAATGGTAAACAGTTGGCAAAGGGAAACAGTGGCAGCAAGCTCATCAGTAATCAAATAAAAGCACCTAATTAGCATGTCTGAATGATGTGTCAGCCAGACGGAGTCAGAACATGATGATTAACATGAACAAACAAACATTGTATCCCTCCAGTTAATCAGGCTGGTGTTATGTCTGAGCATCTCGGATAAAGGTGTAGCATTAATTAAATGTAATAAATGTGTGCACTGAATATGGTTATTAATAGTCTTCATGTGCAAATAAAGCAAAATGCATTTAAAAGGGTGAACACAAGCTTTAGCATTACTAAGATTGAAGGGACTTGAAATGTTACTATGCCGATTGTAGTATGATCCTCTTTATTTAGCACTAGGACTTTTATGACAGTCCTTTTTTGAAATTTTGTGGGGGGGTTGGGGATGTAGTAACTCATACACTATTATAGGCTATGTTACAAAAAAAGTAAAAATATTAAAAAGTAATGTTTTTTTTTATGGGCCGACACAGTGGTTCAGTGGTTACCACTGTCACCTCACAGCAAGAATGTTGCTGGTTTGAGTCCTGGCTGGGTCAGTTGGTATTTCTGTGTGGAGTTTGCATGTTCTCCCCGTGTTCGTGTGGGTTTCCTCCGGGTGCTCCGGTTTCCCCCACAGTCCAAAGGCATGTGCAATAAGTGAACTGAATAAACTAAATTGGCCGTAGTGTATGTGTGTGCATGTGAGAGTGTATAGGTGTTTCCCAGTACTGGGTTGCAGCTGGAAGGGCATCCGCTGTGTAAAACATATGCTGGATAATTTGGCGGTTCATTCCGCTGTGGCGACCACTGATGAATAAAGGGACTAAGCTGAAGGAAAATGAATGAATGAATGTATTTTTATGGTATGATAAATTTAACATTTTACAGTTTTTAAAATCTTCAAGGTGCATAAACTAAACCTCTCTAAGTGAAGTTTATTTATAAACTAATTTCGAGAGGATCACATGCTTATGATTGAACACAGCTAGTCCTGCATTAGCCATTCATGATTCACCAATCAGACAATTCCTAAGACACCATAAATACCCTAAGTTCCATACCAAAGCCATCTTCGTCTTGAAGAATCCCCCCTCCCACCCCTACTCCTCCTCCTTTCCTAGATGGGTGGCATGGTAGCTCAGTGGTTAGCACTGTTGCCTCACAGCAAGAACGTCACTGGTTCTAGTCCTTACCAAGCCAGGCAGCGTTTCTGTGCGGAGTTTGCGCGTTCTCCCCGTGCTCACGTGGGTTTCCCCCGGGTCCCCCGGTTTCCTCCCACCGTCCAAAAACTTGCAACGTAAGCTAATTGATTAATCCAATCGGCACCATAGACGTGCTCCTAGTTAATAGTTACCTCTTCATAGCAATCCCTATTTTTTCATTAGCCACAACAGCAGGGGAGTTCTCGAGATCTACCTGAGCTCAAACTCCCCTCTCGCCCTGCAACGGGAGTGAGCCCTGGGCTCGAGGATCTTATGAGCTCAGGCCTCTCTCCCGGGACAGCATGCCAAACTCGCTTTATAATCAATCATCAGCTAAGTGTGAACTCTTGAAACTGCATTTAAAACTTTTGTTGATCAAAGAATACAGAAAAAATATTACAATTTCCACAAAAATGTTTTTCAACATGCAGTATAACAGTTAAAACGAACATTAAGAAATGCCTTACTATTTACATATTATAACTTATTAATAAGTTATTATTTTTAGAAATTAAGATTTCTGAAAGATCATGTGACTCTGAACACTGGAGTAATGATGCCAAATCATTACTCCAAATCATTAAAGAGTCAAATCACTAAAGAGTTAACACCAGCCTGTCTAAAATCCTGTGCTGACCAACTGGCCCCCATCTTCACCCTGATCTTCAACAGATCACTGGAGCTGTGTGAAGTGCCCTCCTGCTTCAAACGCTCCACCATCATCCCCATCCCAAAGAAACCCAAACTTACAGGACTAAATGACTACAGACCGGTGGCACTAACATCTGTGGTCATGAAGTCTTTTGAAAAAATGGTGCTGGCCCACCTGAAGGACATCACTGAACCCTCACTGGACTCTCTTCAGTTTGCCTACAGAGCAAACAGGTCTGTGGATGATGCAGTCAATATGGGACTGCATTATGTTCTGCAACACCTAGACAGACCAGGGACCTATGTGAGGATCTTGTTTGTTGACTTCAGCTCGGCTTTCAACACTATCATCCCAAAACTTCTCCTGCCCAAATTAACTCAGCTCTTCGTGCCCAACTCTGTCTGTCAGTGGATCAACAGCTTCCTAACGGACAGGCAGCAGCTGGTGAAGCTGGGAAAATTCTCATCCAGTACCCGCACAATCAGCACTGGCGCCCCCCAGGGGTGTGTCCTTTCCCCTCTGCTCTTCTCACTGTACACAAATGACTGCACCTCAAAGGACGCCTCTGTCAAAATCCTGAAGTTTGCAGACGACACCACACTTATCGGCCTCATTCAGGACGGTGACGAGTCTGCTTACAGACAGGAGGTTAAGGAGCTGGCTGTCTGGTGCAGTCACAACAACCTGGAGCTGAACACGCTCAAAACAGTGGAGATGATAGTGGACTTCGGGAGAACCCCCCCTGCTCTCCCCCCACTGAGCATCATGGACAGCATTGTGGCAGCAGTGGAGTCATTCAGGTTCCTGGGCACCACCATCTCTCAGGATCTGAAGTGGGACACTCACATTGACTCCATTGTCAAAAAAGCTCAACAGAGGTTGTACTTCCTTCGTCAGCTGAGGAAGTTCAACCTTCCAAAGGAGCTGCTGAAACCGTTCTACACTTACATCATTGAATCAGTCCTCTTCACTTCAATAACTGTCTGGTTTAGCTCAGCTACGAAATCCGACCTCCGAAGACTACGTCGAATAGTTCGGACTGCTGAGCGAATCACTGGTACAACCCTCCCTACTCTCCAAGAACTGTACTTATCCAGAGCAAGCAGAAGGGCTGCCAAAATCACTCTGGACCCTTCACACCCAGCACACTGCCTCTTTGAACTTTTACCTTCTGGTCGACGCTACAGAGCACTGTGCACCAGAACAGCCCGACACAGAAACAGTTTCTTCCCTCAGGCAATCCATCTCATGAACACTTGAATGATAGTAATTATGGAACAAACATCACTACTTGCAATACACTTTTTATACACATAAACACTTATTTAACAACATATTTTACATGCTAATTTGCACATAACAGCTGCTGTTGTATATAGTAACATTCCTGTACATACACTTGTCAATTTGTATATTTGCATTCACTACAACTTTTATTTTTAAAATATATTTATTATCTGTTTTTTGTCCTGTCTCTGTAATTTTGTTGCACTGTAGAAGCTCTGTCACGAAAACAAATTCCTCGTATGTGTGAACATACCTGGCAATAAAGCTCTTTCTGATTCTGATTCTGATTCAAAAATTATACTAATAAAATTATAAGTAAGAGGCATCGTTACTGCGTGGTTGACCTTCTGTGCATAGGTTATCATTAAAACAAAAACAACACAAAATTGACTTAAAATGGTTTCAAGAAGATCATTTAACCAAAGAAGTTGGTGCAACATTTTTTTTCATACAGTGCAAGTTAAAGAGTTAAATATAGGGTTAATATTCAGAATTGTACTAGATATATTTTTATTCTAATAATATTCCATGATATTACATTCTTAATTTTTAAATGGAAATGTATGCAGAATTTTGTTAGATGGGTAACATTTTGTTCCTTAACATTTAGACATCCTATTAAATTTTGCACACTAAGTTCATTACTAGAAAAACAGTAATGCATATTTTGTGAAAAAAGCAAGTTGGAATCCTAAGACTGACCAAGCCCCATTTGATTCCCATTATTGAAGTCGTGAACAGAGGTCTCGCCAGTGTTCTTGCCACTGTAATTCATTAAACTTCCCTTACAAAATAAGTACTCAGACATGTCTGCGGCCCAGACCCGTCTCAATGACCACAGCAGGACAACTAAACGTGAAATAACAATGTTCCACTCAGCCAGAATCATCAGGAACAGGGTCATGTTTTCCTGTTAAATGAAATAATATTTTAAAAATCTCAAGAATTCAGCAACACAGATGTACAGATGAAATTACCATTTCTGCAGTCAAAGCCAACAAAAACGGCAGGAGGCGAATGAGATTTCCTGTTGTATTGCCCACCCGGAATTTGTCGACTCTTGCCGGTGTTTTCCTTGGAATGTCTGACTCTTCAAACTAATTAATTTTTTCATTCCTCACATTCCGTTATACAGGCATTGCTGGCCAGGTGTCTTTGGATGCCAATGGCGACCGGAATGGGGATTTCTCTGTTGTGAGGATGACCGATCCAGAGTCAGGAAAACACGAGGTATTTTACAAAAACCTCTGGACAGTTCAGTCATTTGAAACTAAGTTGTTTACTGTATTTGAGTCAGAATTGAGGAGAAAGTTAATACAGGTAATCACCATAATGAATGTCTTTTTTTATCATCAGACTGTCATGAACTACTTTGGCACTAATGGAAGTTTCCAGATCTTGCCGGGCTTTAAGAGGGAATGGTTCTCCTTGCGAACACTACCACCTCCAAAACCTGTCGACCCATCATGTAAATTATCTCTGCTGCTTTAAGACTGACACTTGTTTGTTTTTCTTTCTGTAACAGCATGGATTTAGGGTGTACTCACACTAGGCTATCCAAACCATTCCCGGGCATTCCCGAACATTTCCTAATCCTCCTAATCGTGCCCGGGGTTGGTTCAGTTGGCCAGCCCTGGTCCGGTTGGAAGAGGTGGTCTGGAGCGGGTGGGCTTTGGTGCGGTACGCTTGTAGTATAAGTGCAAAGCGCGCCTAAGCGCAAAACTAAAGACGCAACGTCACTTTTAAGGGACTGTTTTATATGTATTTATTAATCATTCTTACTTTTCAATGAATGTAAACTGTCATAGTTGATTAAATATGCAAACCCCCCATTGTACGTTAGCTGTCACCTTAAGCAAACCTCCTAATACATGCAGCACGATTACTTTCATGAAAATTTTCGAACGTCAAAAGTGATGGATCTGTTCAGCTAAATATTTGACTGTGTGTCATCACATCCCAAATGACTTAAAACAATATAACTAAAGCAATCTTCATTCTACTGAGCGCTTCTCTTCAAAACTGAACAGTCTCATCATTGATGATGTAAGCGGGATCGTGCTCGGAAGGTAAAATTGCAGTGTGAGTGCGGCCCGAAGGGAAGAGGGGATGGGGGACAATCGCACCTGGGCACGGTTCAAGGCAAACGTGCCTAGTGTGAGTACACCCTTAGACTCATCTGGGTCCATTTGGATTTAGATGGTCTTAGTTAAAATTAATAGTCCATTTCCACTGAGTGGTATGGTTTGGTACTGTACACTACGATACACATTTATTTCCGTTTCCACTGTCAAAGGTACCAAAATACCATTTCCTAAGGGTGTACAAGTACAGTATAGTATGGTACCAAAAGGGCGGAGCTAAACTGAATGATATTGGTTTACAGAGAATTGTCACCAGTGCATGCAACAAGACAAGTGGAACGTCAACACAGGAAGTGACATTTTTAAATACACAGCCAAAACTCAACACTGTAATACAATGACCACATGCAGCAATAAACCCTGCCCAACCCCAAGCTCAAACAAACTGTCATATGCCAAGAAGCAGAACAGGATCTGCTGTATGTCCTCTATTGTTGTTTAAGGGACTGTTCACATGTTGCGTCTAAACGTGTGGAAATCGCAAAAGGCCCGGTTCTTCTGTCTAACTGTGCAGGCCTGCCACGTGTCTACATTTGAAATAATGAACTTGAAGTCACAAAAGATGCGATATGTGAACAGTCAATGGTGTTGATCACAACTTTCTGGCATACACAATGACTACCAAGTAAGTGTATTGTTCCCAAGGGAAATGCAAGCCTGATCAGGTTAACTCGTACTGTACTGTACAGAAAAATACCGCTCAATAGAAACAAGACATTATACCTTATACATGCCTTGCCAAGAACGTTGTTTTTATATTGTTTAATTAATATTTTTAATAATCATTTATTATTATTATGATAACTCCTGTATTAAATAGATAGAGAGCTTTCCTTATAAATGGTTTTATTTTCTCTCCTAAGCAGGTGGACTAGGTGTATCAGCGGTGACTGGGATAATAGTAGGGGGGATTCTGGGAACAGCTCTTCTCCTGGCATTCTACTTCTTTAGGTAAACACAGAAAAACACTCCTTTTTTTCATGAAATATATATGTATTAATTATAACAATATAACGTGTTTCAGAATTAAGGGCCAGATATACTAACAGTTTGTGTTAGCGCAAACCTTCTTTTGGCATTAAAATAACTGGCAGGATGGAGTAAAAAAATTGTAATGAAAAGGCGTAGAAAGTTTTTTGCAGCTAACTTGTATGAGTTTCTCATTCAGACACAAAATCTATTTATAAATAATACTTAAATTAATCAAGCAACAGGGTGAGCTTGAGATTTTATGCCTGTGATGTCTGAAAATCATTGCCACTGCTCATTCATAACCCTATATTTATTTGCACTGCTCTTTGTAGACTTTGTTGGCAATTACATGTTCTTTAATTTGTGCATTGTGAGGACATTTTGAACTGTATGTCTGGCCCTATATCTGCTTTATTTGAGAAATTTCTGCCCCAAAAAAGCAACTAATATCGGTTTGATTATTAATAGTAATGTTCATACTTGACATTTAAACTGAGCATTTACACTTGGTATTAAGATTTTGTCAATCTGATCACAAATGAACTACACTAAATACAAGTGTACTACACTAAATATAGGTGTTACAAAAATCTGAGCTTTTATCTTTTGACCACTTCCAGAGGCAGTTCAATTGATTTGGTTGAATACGTTCCAAAAAGTCTTTTTAATCATTTATAGTAGCTGATATCCATTATTTCCTTCACTCTTGCACTTGTAAATCATCGCATAAATAGTTACTGTTGTCTTTTGTAGTCCCGTTGTTGTTCTGTCTTTCAGTTTCTATCCAACTGTGAAACAAACAATGGGCCAGTTCGTGGTGGATAAACCTAGTAGATTAAAAAAAATCTGACATTCAAACCGCATGTGCAAGCTGCTCATACATTGTATTCACGGTCAGAAAAATTTGGCTTTGTGCGTATAGCAAGCAGTACTCCACTTCCTGTGCCCATGATTTTAATTATCGGCTCAGGCATGTGACACCAAAATGAGACACTGAAGTCTGCATTCTGATTCAGTCTAGTCCATACTGGTCATGATTAACAATGGGTCTCAATACCCAACCCTGTACGTAAGCTGCACAACATGGGTGTACTGAGATCTCCAGCCAAAAAAAACAATGCTTACAAGAAAATGCATGTTAATACAGAGTGAAGCCAGGGCGCTACATTCATGATACTGTTGTTCACGGCTCCTCAGGAAGAATTACAGGATAACCATTGAGCGGAGAACACTTCGAGAAGAGTGTGACATCGGGAAACACCGTCAGCTGCGGGAAGACTCCATCAGATCCAACTTTTCAGCAGCGTAGTCTGAAAGTCGTAAGTCGACTTCTGGAGTGTTCACATTCGGGGAAGGTGCATCTCAAATGGGTCTGTGTGGGCTCATCAAACACCATCCCAGGAACCCAGAAATATTTATAGACATGCTGTAGTGTTTTGTTTTTCCATGTAAATATCTCTTGCTCTTCAATTCGTAAACTCAGGAAAGTTGAATTATTGGAGGAGAAGTGCTCACATGAAAAAGGGTCTTTTTAAATTTAGCTACAGACCATTTTTCCAGCCAAACTCATCTTGAGGAAGCCAGATAATGAGAGCGATCAGCTGCTGGGTCGTTGGGGAGAAGCAGTTACATGATTTTGAGGACTGTACGAATGATACTCAGAACTTAAGCTTTCTTTAAATGCAACACTCTCCCCAGTGATCATGGTGTCACATAAACTTCCTCTTCTTGCTTTAGAGAATGTCCAGTAGAACACACTGATAAACATCCAGTCTTTCTTCATTCTTTCTTCTAGACTTGGTCAGGAGGCACTGATGAATACAAAACTGATGTGAACTTTAAAACGATGTTCCGCTGTTTCAACGCATATCTAGCAAGCCTTCCTGTATCTAATTTGGCTCCATGCTGAAACACTGAACTGTTTTTTTTATTTATTATATAAATGCAGATTTTTTACAAGTGATTTCATTCATAGGTTTTAGTTCCACTAATTATAATATAATCACATATAAACTCTGCTCTCATTCATATTTTGATTTACACTGCCATGTACAGACGCTGCTGGGTGCCTCAAATTTTGTATGATTGGTTGCGGTTATGCGTTTATGATTCAATCGATAAAACCGACTGTTTTAAAACTATACCAACTTATTCTGTCCTTTCATGTCAGTATGTTTGACTTATTTTTTTTAACCTATCATGCTTTTAGAAATCATGATTGTCCACTATAGGCCTCCTCCACCATTACGTTTTTGTAAAGCCTGATTTTTATTGTTAAACAACACTTTTTGAATCCTAGATAGAGATTGTAAGAAGAGACGACTGTGCTCAAATCATGCCTGACTCTTCATTCTGCATTGGTGAAGGTGAACTGCAGAGGCAAGCAAATTCTTTGGTTTAAAAATACAAAAAGAAGGTTGTCAGGATGTTATGTAATAGAAATATAGTTACGCCACAAACGATTTTATACACAACAGAAGCTGGTCTACCTGTCAGCGAAAGATTTTGAAAAGCTATGTTCAATTTATATTGCACATGTACATTTTTAAACTTTTTTGTCTTTAGATTGTCTTTGTCAGGAGGTGGTTATCAATAATCTATCAGTTTAATAGCATATAAAGTATATTTTTAACATTTGTGATGATACAGTAATGATGATGAGATGTAAATGTGAGGTGTCACATTTAAGACCATCTCTATGTTTTGTGTGTCAAAAAAAAAAAATCTAGGATTTTATTCAAGCTTGATGGCAATTGTATACTGATGTAAGTAAATGTATCAACATAAGATTTGATGTTATTTATTGATATTTTTGTAGAGGTTTCATTTTTCTTAGTGTTGATTTTAACATTGTTTCTTGTGTGAAATATACAGAATCTTTTTTGTAAACATTATATCTGCCTTGTCAGAGCAAATTTTACCTGATAAGTATATTTACAAGGCTTTGTAAACACTCAGAAGAACTGTAACTTATTTAGATTGATACATATTGACCAATTAAAAAGAAAATTTATGAAATTAAATATTCTCTCTGTGTTTACAACTAGTGGCTCTTATGACTTGCACATGGAATTCTGGGTAGGCTGACCTTAAAATCCCCATGAAATCAAAATTCTTATTGCATTATATTGTTCTATATATGATTATATTACAAACGATTTATCCATGGACATTATGCGTTCTCATTATCTGTAATCAAAATAACTTCCCCTTCCTCTTGCAACAATATCTCATCTCTTCACTAATGACGTGTTTACTGGTGCAAGGGCGGAACAACCTGTCAATCAGCTGAGATTAACCAATAGCAATCCCGAATGCAAATCAACACCTTTTTGGCAAAATCAAGGCCTCCCCTGTTTTTTTTGTTTAATTCACTTCCACCACAATATAGAAGAAAAGATGACCAAAACGTATGCTGACTTCAACAGGAGCATATCTTGTTTTTGTGATTTGGCTTTAAAATACTGAAGCAGGAGTGTGGACATGTTTTCCGTGAGCTGGTGTCCATTCAGTGGAGCCAGTGGATTGTCATAGCAGTGGTCTGAAATTCCTCATAGATCTCCAAGAGGGTGTGTACAAATCATCCCAGACTGCAGAGACACTATGTGAACACAGGTCATGAAGCCAAAGCAAACACAACCCACTTCCCTTGTTGCTCGTCACTACAGGTGTCTCTCCCACTCAGCATTTTTCCATTACTAGTCCATCTGAACTACTCCTTCAGGACCAATTGAAAGGATTTGTTCACTTCCATAATGAACATTTCCAGATAGTTCACTCGCCCCCTTGTCGTTCAAAAAGTTCATTTCTTTCTTTCTTTCTTTCTTTCTTTCTTTCTTGAAGAGTTGAAAAGAAATTAAGATTTTTGAGTACATCATTTTTTTCAGTTTAGTCGACTTCTATGAGCCTCTTAAAAAAAAAAAAAAAAAAACACTTGTTCACACTAGACACTTGTTCATTGGCTGTTAATTATTAGAGCCTGTTGCATTGAAAAAGTTGCATTGAAACTGCAGTTTGGAAGTTCAAATCATTGAACACTATATAAGTCTATATGGAGAAAAATCCCAGAATGTTTTCGTTAAAAAAAGACACTGAAGAAACAAAGACATGAACATCTTTGATGACAAAGAGGTAAATTATCAGGAAATGTTTATTATGCAAGTGAACTAATTATTAAATGCTGAGTGACAGTTCACTAACAAATGAACCCTAATTTTCATTCTTTCATTTGTTGGACATTAAAAGTGGATTTCATTTTTAGTGGAACTATCCCTCCTAAATGTTGAACCCACCAGACAATCTTCAAATTACCATGAAAATTATGAGCCAACAATTTAAAGTCTACTAGAGTATAATGTGAGATCAAACACACTTCAAAAAAACGGATGAGATCCCAACTGATATGAAGTCATTCTTTGACCTCACATCTGGCAGTGGAAACATGGAAAAATTCTTTGAATGTTTCTTAATCAAAAGACTGCAGACTACGAGGCAGAACCTGTTGACTAAGCAAATGCCCTTAAACAGAAGAAAATGTACCTGTCTGTAATATGTAAATGCACTACATCTCCAAATCTTAATATGCAGCTGAAACTGAGAATGCATTGCTTTTCCTTTTCCACATCTTGGTACATGGTCCTAGTCTTCAAACAAGCAAAGCAAATCTATTTTCAGCACTTCGATGGAATGCTCTTTTCCTTTCATTGCAGAGGGTTCTGTAATCTGCCTTTCAAGTATTTTCAAGGGGAATCCATTATTCAGTGCCTCAGCCATTATGACTACTGTAGTAGGAGTGATACTTAAATTGCTATTTATAGTCATCTGAGCAGCTCATGAAAAATGTGTAGACTGTCTCTACATTTAAGCAAAAATTACATTATGGTGCTTCTTGCAGAAACAATGGGTAGTATGTAGCGCTAAAAAGGTGTGTTAATTTTTTTCTCAAACACAAATGTGCTAATGTTGTATTACGATCTACATGGCTATAATTATTATATTTTTTTGTGGAATAAGGACTTGTTTCACAGGAGTTGTGGTCAATATATCAGGTGAGCTACCAAACAAGTTTACTACATCAAAAAAAAAAAAAAAAAAAACATATTTATGTAATGCAAACATTAAAATGTAAAATGTTCTTGCTGTGAGGCGATCGTGCTACCCACTGCGCCACCGTGACGCCCCACAGAATTGTGCACTAACCGATAATCTAATCTGTTATCATAATTTGTGTGAAATAATTTAGAGGTCAAGTTTCAAAAGTAAACAATCCCTTATTTTCTCCATAGGGAAATTTTTAAGCTTAATATATAAACCATTAAAGACAAACCTCTTGTGACCTATAAGGCTGTAAATAGATTGCATATGTTTTTTTTGAACCCATCTCTTACATGTTACTTACTAACTTATTTTTTAAAACAATAATGTTTCATAAAAAAAAACATAAAACATATTTATGTAATGCAAACATTAAAATTTATTAATTTACAAAATATGCACTATGGTAAAAGTGTTTCATGATCATAATACAGAGTTGTGCATTTATTCATTTTCTTTTCGGCTTAGTCCCTTTATTAATCTTGGGTCGCCACAGCGGAACGAACCGCCAACTTAACCTTTTTTTACGCAACAGATGCCCTTCCAGCTGCAACCCATCACTGGGAAACATCCATACACACTCATTCACTACGGACAATTTAGCTTACCCAATTCACCTGTACTGCATGTCTTTGGACTTGTGGGGGAAACTGGAGCACCCGGAGGAAACCCACGCGAACACGGGGAGAACATGCAAACTCCACACAGAAATGCCAACTGACCCAGCCGAGGCTCGAACCAGTGACCTTCTTGCTGTGAGGTGATCATGCTACCCACTGCGCCACCGTGACGCCCCACAGAGTTGTACACTAACCGATAATCTAACCTGTTATCATAATTTTGTGAAATAATTTAGAGCTCAAGTTTCGAAAGTAAACAATCCCAAAATATATTAGTATACAAATATATACAAATATTTTCTCCATATATATAATATATATATTATAAACCATATATAAACCATTAAAGACAAACCTCTTGTGAGCTATAAGGCTGTAAATAGATTGCATATGTTTTTTTAACCCATCTGTTACATGTTACTTACTAACTTATTTTTTAAAACAATAATGTTTCATAGCACAATCTATACTACCAAGTAGCAGGGATCAGCTCAAATGTCACCAGAATCCGCTGCTTCAAACAAATCATCCACCTGCCACCCACCTGCACCTAGAATTTTCTCTGATATAGATATCTGTACCAAAACCTGATTGTTACATTAATTAGCCTATACTAATTCTTCGTTTTAGGCATGATTTTTGAATCAGTCAGATTCAGTGATGTTAGAGTTATTTTGTGCATCTATGAAAAATATTACATAAACATTTATTTATGAATAAATCATTTGGCTTTACCCAGATTTGCCCACATTTAAAAAAAATAAACTGGCTTTATAACTTCAGACTTTTATGGGCATATCATTGTTGTTGTAATTGACAAACAAACTACATGGCTATTTCTCAATTAGAATGCAGAGAAGATCTTGGTTACTGTTGTAACCCTCATTCCATGAAGGAGGGAATGGAGATATTATGTTGGAACAACATTATGAGGAATCGCCAGATGACCAATCACTCTGAAGAGTAAGAAAAAGGGTCAATGAATGCCTATGAATTGGCAAGAGAAGCTCCTCACAGGTGCAGCCTGTGTGTATAAGCAGCACCAAGAGGAGATCTAGCCGGGCTTTACCACTGAGGAGCCAAGCGCACTTAGCGTTCAGCTGGTGATTTAGCAACTGTGGCACTGAAACTTAATGTCTTCGTTCCCTCCTTCAGGGAACGAGGGTTACAACAGTAACTGAGACGTTTCCTTTCAGGTCGGAAACTATATGTCAGGGTTCATACACATTTTTACTACTAAAATTCCATGACTTTTCCAAAACTTTCAAGTAAATTTTCATGACCTAATGTTTCATGCAATGTCTACATATGAGTGGTAAAAAAACAATACATGTTAAAATTTATTACAGCAACAATCTATTTAGTTTCAGCTTATATTTATATCTATGTAAAATTTATTTAGATCATGCTTACACCGCACTAATAATGTGAAAGTATGTGATTGGCCAAGGACAGAAAAGTAGTAAAGACAACTAACCTGTGTTCAAGTATACAGATATCTGTTATACTGATATCTGTTTTCCATGACTTTTCCAAAACTTTGTGGGTTTTTCTGATTTTCCAAAACTTTTTCAGACCTGGAAAATGCCATATCAAAATTCCATGACTTTTTTCAGGTTTTCCATGACCGTATGAACCCTGTATGTGTATGAAAATGTATGAAAAGCACCACATCGGCTGAATCTGTTACGCGTTTGGTGAGGTGTTATCCAAGTGAAGAGCGTGAGTGCACAAATGTCACCAAAGATGCAATTTTACAATGTCCCCAGGCCATCAATTACTAGAATATGGGACATATATATATATGAGCAATATCACACGAGTAGCAGTGCGATGTGGCTGTATATCGGCACTGGTGGGAGGCGTGCGTTGGCACGAGGCCGCAGGCCAAGTGCCTTAGTGTCCCACCAGTGACGATATACAGCCACATCGCACTGCTACTCATGTGATATTGCGTTTATATAACAGTTTGACGGCATAATCGTGTGTATAAAAAAGAAAATCAAACACAGAGAGTCTCAAAACCTACTTTCTTCCACCATTCCTTAACATCTGCAGCTGACGTCAGAACAGCAGAAACCATTGCTTATTCACTAACGTCACTTCAGAGCTAGTATTTGAATGATACTCTAGCATAATGTCTAAAGTGATGACAAAACCGGTGATTTTGCTCACATTTTAAGATTATAAGACTGAATGGCATGAAAGGCCATCAGTCTACAGAGATTTCCCAGTATTTCACTGTTGCAATCGGGAGATCACAATATTACTATGGTATAAATACAGCACTACAACATACAAAAGAGAGAGATTGACTTTTTCAAGTCATTTACCTGTTTAATAATGATTTGATAAGCCGTAGTTTGAAATTACGCTGTTTTTCTCTTAGGGCTTAATATGCGGTCTCTGTCGCCATCTTGTGGATGAACATCGTTAACCGTCTTTGCTCAAAGACAGGCTAATGGCTGCCGACGCGCTGTCTCTCAGAAATTATAAATATTTTAAAATAGGCACTATCCTTATAAATAAACTGCATAGTTGCAATCTAAACAACTACATTCTCGACTAAAAAAGCTTCAAAAGTACATTATGTTGTCCAACAGCAGCAGTATTTGTCAAACTGTAGAGTGTCCTCAGCTCGTCGCTGTATGTGGGCAGAGTAATAAACAAGGGTGAAGGGTTAAGAGGCTGGACAAGTGCTGTTATTTGCAGAATATTGCACGGCTATCAGCCAATCAGATTCAAGAACCAGACAGAACTATATATATATATATATAAGATTGTGTCAAGCTGCTTTGACACAATCTACATTGTGAAAAGCGCTATATAAAGAAACATGATTTGAATTGAATTTAATATAATAAATTTCTCTTCTTATATATACAAATTTCATTATTAAAAAGAAAGTGCATTTAAATACTCACCAAAACAACTGTCATTGTGAGTGGCATTGAGATATTCGCTAGTTTACTGCAACTTAGGTAATTCAGCCTTCTTCTTATTCCTGAACAAAAAACAAAACAGAGCTTTGATGAGAGTATAATAACAAACAGAGACTTATTGCAACTGCAATACTATGTTCATTACAAAAGTTCACCACACTGTAAAAAAACAAGCTCCACAAATTGTATAGACATTACATACTCAAAATATTACACGGTCTTGAAGTGACTGTGGAAGATAATTTTTATAGCACCCTTTACATAACATTTTTTATCAGAGTACCAAACTTCAGAGCTCAATGGAATGCTCTCCCTTATTGCACAATTGCATGTGATGTTGGATAAATATTATTATTCAGGCGGGATGTTGTGGGATGCTTTCATTAAATTTACTCAGTGGTCAGATTAGCATCTTTGCTGTTACAAACAATACAGCTCTCTGAAACAGCCTCAGTATCAACACTGCCCATTGCTCTTCCAGTCCTCGCAGACTGCTTATGACCCCTGTGGCCTTAATATGTCCTCTTAGAGACGTCAGAGTTTCCTTATCAGTTGTGATTCTTTGTCCCAGAACCCCCCTTTGAAGCAATTTCAGTCTTCCTTCCTCTTTGATGCAGGGTTTCCTTCTTCATCAGTCTTGTTCAGCTCTGATCAATTTTGCTTTCCTGCTACTCTGCTGTGCAAAACTGTTGATGTTCAAGAACTTCACCCTTTCTTCTATAAGGTTTGTCTTCTTGAACATTTTGTGTGATATAAAAAATGTTTGCAAACAAATCCTCTCTGGTTAATCTATAAATCAATTGCAAACCTGAATGTGCTCAGCAAAAGGAAATAAAAATTGCAACAGCAGGTTTGGTTAGAGAGGTCTGTAGCATGCAGCATTATGTAATGCAAACGTTTAAATACTGCTTGCTGTCCTGTTTCCATAGCAATAGAGGCAACTGAACAGTTCATCTCAGTCTTTTTTATTTTCTCATCAGAATGACTTGAGGATCTGTTGAAGTGGAGTAGTGCAATCTCTCTGCAAGAAGCATGTGCCAATACTTCAAACCTTCTGTGACTAAAAACAGCATTGGCGATGTGGCCACATGATTTAATCCATTGATGAATATTTGGAGCTACTGATAACAGTGTTAGGTTTGCAATAACAATCAATTGCTTTGTATTCCCTTTTTATTCTTTCTCAAAAAGCACTGTTAATTCAGTGTGTGTTTGTAGAAAACACTTTTGTATTTAAATCATTCATAAGTGGCAGCATACTATAGCTAACTATAATGTTAGCTAGCTACAGCAACTGAGAGACTAGCTACAGCTAACAAGATATAAAAGCATAAGATCCCACCCTCACGCCACCAAAATAGAAATCAATCAATTCAACAGTAATTACCTGTCTAAAAAAAAAACTAGAATCGTGGCATTATTTTTCAGACCCTTTGATTCTGGAAATAAAGTTATCTGCTTTGCCTTTGAGTCTTGCTTCTGACTTCGCACTAAGCAGTTTTGTGTTTAATAGATGTCTAAAAAATGTCTAAACATAGATGGTTTGGCTAAAACAAGGCCGAAAACAGACATCTAAGAATAGCCCAAAACTATAGTCATCAAATAGACAGATTAGCCAGCCTTCACATGTGTAGTAATTCATTCCAGTCTATTTGCCGACTAGGTTTGGACTATTCTTAGATGTCTATTAGATTTTCACTGACAGTCCAAATTTAGCCTTGTTTTAACCAAGCAGTCTATGTTTAGATGTCTATTAGACTTCTTTTAAACACCAAAAAAAATGTTTGCTGGGTTAATTATGAGCGAGTCATTGCATCATTCACTCAATTTATTCGTTTACAACACAATTCACTGAGGAACAAAACAAGTGACTGTTAGGGATCAAGTAATTGAAGCATTCAGTTAACCGATTCAATCACAATGCTGATTGATTCAGAAACCATACAAGTGACTGTTTTTAGGAACAAGTCATTGGATTGTTCAAAAAAAACGATTCATTCAGGAACAAAACAAGTTGATTACCTCAACCAATTATTTTCACAACACAGCTTCATACAGGAATGAAAAAGTGACTGCTTTGAGGACTATATCATTGAATGATTCACTCAATGAATTGTTCACATCACTGATTCATTCAGAAATTAAACAGATGACTGCTTTCAGGAATAAGTGATTCTTTACAGATCACTGATTCGTTCAGTAATACCACAACTGTGTGTTGAGTTTTTTTGTTTGAAACCAGTGAAAATAGACAAAGAAGCTTGAAAAAGTGTGTCTATAATACAAATGAACCAATGTTATTTTTGTTTATACAACTGTTACCTAAATTGTTATTTTTTAAAGACAAAAAATAGCGCACCAAAACAGCAATGTTCCACTACCACGACAGTCTGTGTCTGAATTGGTTCTGTATGGTTGGTAAAAATTGTAAAAATGTGCAGACAGCAGTATGATAGTTTACTTTATTAACCGCTTAATTTGCAGTTTGTTTAATTCTTTTTTTTTTCAAGCACAGACCTCACTAGACAAAGAATGAAATTATAAAAACTGAAGCTCCTATTACACAACCAAAGGAAACGTTTTTACATGAATTTGGCCTGTGTCCAAAAGATCTGGATGCTCGTCAAACCACGATGGTTCTCAGCTGTGTTTCCGTCTTCCATTCCCTCTAGGTACTCCCAGCACAGATTTCAGTAACTGGACAGACTAATACAGGCCACACGAGACATGTTTGTAGTTTTAAGAATTAGCCCTGTAAGGTTATGGGCAAGAAACAGGAGCAAATACTCATCAGGCTCAAAAAAGATCCTGATTCCAAGTAGTAGATTTTAGCTAACCATGTGAAATGTGTCAAGTCTCTTAATACAGACTATAATATATATAGACTATAACACAACAGGGTTTATTTCATGATGGCTGTACATGTAGCCTAAGTTACTTGTACAATACTCTTTTTTCAGACTGATCTCTAATATTCATATTATACCACATTTTTGTGTATATTGACAGTATCTAAAAATGTAACATTTATGTATAACTAATCAAACATTAACAATAAAAATTATATTTATATATGTTTAAAGGTGAAGTATATAGGGTCTTCCCTATTAGTGGCATAGAGTGAATTATAAACAGCTTATACTCACAACACCTATTCACGTAAAACATACTCTTAAGTTTATCCTTATCCTTCCTAATTTTTATTTTATTTTATGAGACTTTAACATGTGTGGCAAAATGTTGAATTTCTGAGAAGAAACTCAATTGAAACCCAAAATCCAAACAAATGTCCTCATCTTGTAAAAGTTCCACCAATGTTTATTCTTGTTTTAGCACACTATCACTTTAGATTTTGTCTTTGAAATTTGCTTACAGAATTGCAACCCAAAATTTCATTTCTTTTCCCATTAGTAAAGTGAGAAAATAAACAGTAGTCAACATTATGAAAATGCCAATTAATACAATGGATGGTCAAAAATATCTAATGAACTAATATTATAGTCTGTTGAATATTTATGTTTGGATTAGTTAAAATGACAAATATTCTCTTAATAAGTAGTATTATTAATATGCTAAATAAATTCTTACTTTCAAATCCAGTAAACATTTAGAGTGGCTAATGTTGACCAGACTAAAAGTGAACTAAGTGAGAAAAAAACAGTTTTAAATAGTTTTCAGTGAATTAACAATATTACAAAATATTATTTTGACCAAAAAAGTACATTTTTGACCTTTAAAGGTGCCATAGAATGAAAATCTGGACATATAGGACATAAATACATATATACATAGACAAATAATAAGTGTTCAGTACATTGTAATGTTGTGGTTTGTCTGCGTTTGATTGGCCACAATATTTCCTATTAAGATTACAACAGTTATATTTTTTCCTTAAATTTTAAGTTTATCTAAACTTATATTAAACGACTATTATGTGGGACTAATATTTTGAAAATGTGAGAGACGGGGAGACACGGCTATTTTCAAAACTAAATTTTTTTATATGCGCTTTTACTGTTTGTCTACACGAAAACAAAGTATCAGGTGACTTGTCTGAAAACCCCAGCCAGGGTGAAGATTTTCGGAAACTCTGGTTATAGTGTGGTCGTGTGGACATTACAGTCGGAGTTTTTCATCAGTGTGCGTGGTTTTCTCCTTTCTGATTGACCAATAGCTGTGTTCCATACGTTTATTTTGCATTGTTTGAACGCAGGACTGTAATCCTCCTCTGTTCTCAAATTTGCAATGCCTTGTATGCAATTCACTCACGCAAATACTTAATTCCCCGTTTGGTGTGAACTTAGTCATACTCCGTTTTGGTCCGTTTTCATGATATTCAGTGATATGGCCCAAAAAATAGCAGTTTTATGAAGCAGTCATTCATTCATTCATTCATTCATTTCCTTTTTTGGCTTAGTCCCTTTATTAATCTGGGGTTGCCACAGCGGAATGAACCACAAACTTATCCAGCATATGTTTTACGCAGCAGATGCCTTGGCAGCTGCAACCCATCACTGGGAAACCCCCATACACTCCCATTCACACACATACAGACTACAACCAATTTAGCTTACCCAATTCCCCTATAGCGCATGTGGGAGCGCATAAATGGGTGCACCCGGAGGAAACCCACGCGAACACGGGGAGAACATGCAAACTCCACACAGAAATGCCAACTGGTCGGCGCCAATAGCCTAGTGGTTAAGTGCGCCGACATATAACACCATGGTGCTCACGGCCACCCGAGTTCGATTCCCGGCTCGAGGTCCTTTGCCGACCTCTTCCCCTCAGCTCCCAACTATTTCCTGTCAATTCTCTGCACTATTCTATCCATTAAAGGTTAAAAAACCCTAAAAAATAATTATTAAAAAAAAAAAGCCAACTGACCCAGCCGAGGCTCGAACCAGAGACCTTCTTGCTGTAAGGCAACAGCACTACCCACTGCGCCACCGTGCTGCCCCTATGAAGCAGTCAGTCATGCTTAATTATGTATTGTTCGCAGCTCATCAGAAGGTAAAATGCAGAATCTATGAATGACAAAATTATTTTGCGCCACCCCAAAAATGTACAAAGTCTGTTTCAAATTTGGCATTGCATGTTTGTGCAATGTAATGAGGCAACAAATACATGTAAACAGCCGAGAATAAGTGTTTAATGTGTTTATGCATTGTGTCATATAATTCAGCTCTTTCTATGATTTTTCTTGAGTGAAAGGATACCAATGAATTTAAAACTCATCTGTTTATGCAGAGGTTTATATTAAAGGCACAGTATGTAACACAGCATAGTATATACACACATATAACGTATATATATATATAGACTAAAAGGCCTTGAAAATAGTTTTTTTAAATACTGTAAACTGTAGATTAGGCTATGTATTTTATGCTGATGTATGGTATTTCTAAATGGTATTTAAGTGTTGCAATACTGGATTTTTCTTAAACAATGCAAACTATATATATATATATATATTATTATTATTATTATTATTACATTAAAATGTTTTGAAGAATGTTAAGCTTTTCAAAGCTTTTCAATTTACTGTATTTATTTACAATGCCATAGCCTTTACCAGATATGTTATACAGTGTGAATAAACTAATCAAAAACCAAATAAACTAACAGCTGCAAACCATAAAGAATAACTGTGTGTGACAACGCGTGTGCAAAAACAAGTTAGTTACTTGACAGATGCCACAGACTACTACTTTTGCATTTGTCCACCAGACTGCATTGTCATCGTTTGTCATGTTGTCGTCAAGGCGGAAACAGAAGTTAAGGTGGATAAGACAGGCAAACATTAACAGGCAACACTGGACATGGTCTGTGTCCTTGGTAAAAATTGCCATTTACAAATGGAAATATTGGAAATATTAGGGATGGTGTAAGTACTCAACTGAACAAATAAAATAACACTGTTCTTGAGGATTTGGGATATTTTAATGTAAAAAAATTCATTTTGCATTTGACCTTTTAAACTCTATGCTAAGATTTTTTTTTACCAATTTATGTGGTTAAATTGTATTCCTGACACCCCTAAGCAAATTTTGAGCTTTTTTGTTTTAATGATAAAACAAAATGGACAAAAGGTCAACCAAACAGTTACAATGCCAGTTAAAAGGCATAGACCAGGGGTGTCAAATGGTGCATCTCAGTCAGCTCCCTAGCTGCCGAGGTCATTCATCAGTAGATCGTGTGCATGGATTCAGGCACTGATTAGCTTGGTTTACTACACATTGGGATACTGAGCGTGACATGAGAACGTCCTCATTGTACAACATCAAAAGTATCATTAATAAACAAAACTAATCATTTTCATATATTAATTTTATTAAGTTTTTAAAAACTACATTACAGCTAAATAATTTTATTGTTTAATTTACCAGCAACATATCTGTTTTATAGATTGTTCCTAACCTGTCTAGTTTTGTTCACTCATGTTAACAATAAATAAATAATGTATTCTGCTTAGAAAAACATCTCTTCCAAACTCTTTAGAAAACACTTCTGAACTTCTGTTAAGGGTGCAAAGTGCATATCCACACGCCCTGATTTTCTCTGTGCATTGTGGGACTTTTCAGGGCAGGAAGGTTTCAGTGCAATGGAAGAATTTTGTGATTGAGACAGCACTTAAAATGGCTGATGCCCTGATCAGTGCACTGACTACTGAACAAGGGCACTGATTAAGAAGCACCCAAACTCAGGGTGCTCAAATCATCAAACAGAATGATAAACGAGAGACGTTTTTCTAAAAAGAATCCGTTATTTATTTATTGTTAACATGAACAAACATAGCTAGATATGTTAGGAAAAATTTAGCAAAAAAATTGTAATTGTTAAATGGTTGAAATCATCCTGGTATGTAAAACAATCTAATTATTTTGCTATAATGTACTTTTAAAAACTTATTAAAAATGAATATATGAAAATGATTAGTTCTGCTGTAGTTTGTATACTCCAGTTTTAATGATGTACAATGAGGATGTTCTCCTAATGTGTAGTGAACCAAGCTCATCTCTGTCCTTACCAGTAACAGAATTCGTGTACATGACCTAATGATGAATGACCTCAGAAGCTAGGGTGCTGATTGAGACGCAGCATTAGTTTCCAAAAGTCCACAGCCCAGCAGAGTTTAGATTCAACACTAAAAGGAACTGAGTTCAACATCCCTGCTATTATGAAGAATGCATGAAACCCTTATTTTAAAATAGGTAAAGATATAAACTAGGCTGTAACACTGTACATATTTAATGTCACTGATTATAGGCTTCTCAAAAAGTTGACAAATCAAATCCTCAAACTATTTATTTGTAACACTGCAAATATTGATCCTCTTGATCAATGTTAAACAAATAAAAGCATGTTTAGGATATCTCAATTGTGGTTAGACATGAATTGATTTTGTTGTGTGTATACTGTAGATGTGTGTTTGTTGACATTGCTGGGTAACGAATTTAGACAAATTGGGCAGTTGAAAAATAGTCAAGGCCTCAGTGAAATAATCCAAACTACCAATGCACTGCATTAAAAGCAAATGTTTTTCAAAAAGTCGACAGATCAAAGAATATGGCATGACTCACATTCAACACGCTGCATGGACATGTTTTCATTTGTAAAACACAAAAATTCAGATGGCTTATTTTCTCAGGGAAAGGACTTCAGACAAGGAAAAGAAAACACAGGAATTATATTCATAGCAGAGTAATTCGATTTATGCACAAATGTTCCATAGAGAGTCATGCAATTCGTGTCTCGGTACTCAGCTCGGGCTGTTTTTGAGCTTTTGAAAATGTTCCTTTAAAACATGATCTTAATTCAGAGCAACCAGCACGCCACACCATCAGACATCTCGTGGGTACAGCAAGTCCAATGTCAAACTCCATTTTCATCAGATCATTTGAGATTTTCATTGAAGAATGCCCTATTGCTCCCCTAAAATACTTGAGAGTGAAGCCTGGGGGAAAAAAAGGCCAAGCTTTAACATCTAAAGCAAATAACATCTGACTTTAAAACTGCATTATGGGACGAAAATCCACAAAAGTACTCAGACTTTAAGAATGTGTCTGATCCACCCTGTTTTATTGCCAGGCTGTGCTTTTTGTAGATTGAAGTTCTGGAAGGTTTACCTGACACATTCCCATGATGGCCATCGTTTGGATTTTTATTAAAAGTGCATGGGAACTGCCTGCATGGGAGTGGTCAAGATTTTTCAATTAAATTACATCCATACCATTCTTTGTCCCCAATTATTAATATTTATAGCAGGGGTAACACCGCTCCAGCCTTGATTGCACACAATCCTATGTAAATGAAATTAAGTGTCACTGCTATGTTTGTTCTTGGTCTTGCTTACAAGTTTGGGATTTATTTCTTTTCAGAACAGTCTGTGCACTTTAATTCTGATCTTTGGTTATGCATCATTGTTATATTTTAGACTACTCACGAGTCCTCTTTGAGAAACTTATCAAAACTTCAAAAACGTTTCTTGAGACGTTTAGTACAGAAACACACTGTTTGACTGCACGATCAAGTCTTCCTGTTTCATGGATTTAGCCCAAACACACTGGAACAGACTGCATGAGGAGATTTCTATACACAATACTGCAAAAGCAAGGCTTGTACTGTTACTGTTACCATGTTACTGAAGGCCAAAAGGTTCAGTGTTCTGTAATATATGCAGTGTACAAAGCATTCTATGCATGAAATAAATTCCTTCTATAACTTGCATGTTTGATCTGAATATAAATTTTTCATGTATTATATAATTTTTGTCATTTAGCAATTGCATAAAAAGAATTTGAGTGTCATGTCTTTTTTTATACTATAACTCAATTTTATCAGGACTGACAACAACAAAAAAGTGATCATAATTATCAATCTTTTCATAAATTTTTTTTATCTTTCCATCTTTTTACACACACACGCACACACGCACGCACACACACACACACGCACACACACACGCACACGCACTTATACGTGGTCACTTATACTTTATTACATAAGTAGTAAACTGTTAATTTTGTCAAAATACATAATACTAGGAACAGTTTTGACACTATACTCACTGAATAAAACAGCTATTATTGACCAATATGCATTAAACTAAAAGCTTTAAAATCACGATTTGATAAGCGTGACTTCTAAATACATTATGACCTCTCCTATATTTATATTACTATATATATCATATTCTACTATAAACAGTCTCACATACGTAAGGCTGTCATACTCTAAGAGTCTTCTAAAAATAGATTAATCTAAATTAGTGTTTATTTTGACTAACAAGGAGCCCATTTATTTTTAGCCAAAAATGTTGTTTTGCGGGCATCACGGTGGCGCAGTGGGTAGCACGTTCGCCTCACAGCAAGAAGGTCGCTGGTTCGAGCCTCGGCTGGGTCAGTTGGCGTATCTGTGTGGAGTTTGCATGTTCTCCCCGTGTTCGCGTGGGTTTCCTCCGGGTGCTCCGGTTTCCCCCACAGTCCAAAAACGTGGTATAGGTGAATTGGGTAGGCTAAATTGTCCGTAGTGTATGTGTGTGAATGGGAGTGTATGGGTGTTTCCCAGTGATGGGTTGCAGCTGGAAGGGCATCCGCTGCGTAAAACATATGCTGGATAAGTTGGCGGTTCATTCCGCTGTGGCGACCCCAGATTAATAAAGGGACTAAGCCGAAAAGAAAATGAATGAATGTTGTTTTGCATTGCTTTTTTTCAAAGCAATATTTTAATCTAACCATCTGTTTATTCACAATTTAAAGTTCACAAATCATCCTCTTGAGCTTTGCCACATGCTTTTAATAATAATAGGGACAAAACATCTGTGACCATCATGCAATGAACAATGCTCGCGGAATCTTTTTGTTGTAGTTGTTGTTCACGCATACATGTTTTGAAACGGTCACCGTAATTTCAGAGTAAATGGATGATTGGTGCTGAGACAGCATCCTATTAATATACACAATATTTAGTTCAGCAGAGTCTTTTTGTTTATACCCTGACAAAAGAAACAAATCTAGAGAACACACCAAAACTATGGAAAATATGTGTATGGCTGGCATAAAAATGTACTTGTGTAATCTGGGACCCCCCAGTCTGTCCAATTATAATATTTGTAAATAAAGATTTTTGCAATTCCTAAGGGGGTAGACAACTATCACCCATCCAGTCTGCACAGGAAGAAAGAGACAACAACTGAGAAATGTATAATTTCACAGTAGGTCACAGTACTGGTTGGTATATCGAGTTTAAGGAATATATTGATATCTTTTTTCAACGGGATATTGGATTAGACAATACCTTTAAAATCTATATGGGTGCGTGTGACTGCCTCATGTTCTCAAAGATTTCCTAGATTTAAATTATATAATATAGATGTGTTCATTTTGATAACTATTATTATTATAACAATTTACATGCTTAAGTGTTTTGCAGCCGTATATTTTCAAATAGGGAAGAAAACCCTTTCTTTGTATTTTTAATAAAGGAGATATGGACATCTCACATGGGGCTGTGATTTGCAAAGAATATATATATATATATATATATATATATA
>CAIGQV010016645.1:718012-728105 GCA_903798115.1 Danio jaintianensis
TGGTTGTACAAGTGGCCAATGAGAGATCTTGATAGACAGAAAAATTTAAATTAGTCATAAGGGCAAACCTCAGTGTTATTGCATTAAACGACAACAAATGAGTTAATGTAATGATGAAGACTGCAGGAATTTCCCCCCCAAAAATTAACTCTTTAATAGGCATAGTAACTCTGCCTGATTGATCTCTTGTTCATAGGATATCATTAATACAAAAAATAAAAAGTTTGCTTGGTCAATTGACCCTTCGTGGCAGATTAATTGATAGCCATTCCGGCCAACACTGTCACTACTTCTGACAAACGACTCAAAACATGAGGACTCAAGACTAATGAACTAATCATTTCTGGCAATGGACCAGCACAGCCCGTGTAACTTTATTTTATGGAGATGTGACTTGTGGCGTGCCAAAATAACCAGTGAACTACCTGAGGACTCAAAAGATAAAAGGTGAGCTGAGCTAACTAAAATTGCATAGCCTGGAGACCCAAGTAAACAACAAATTTCATAGATGCATTATAGTTTGTCTTGTTCAAGATGCCACCGTTTGTGTGTATTTGTGTATGTAGGAATATGCAACATTTTAATTATACTCAAATGACCCGAATTTCCTATCACATGTAGGCTATAGCTTCAATCTATTTTCTTTTTTATTTTGATTATACATATTGCATATCTTTATGTCTGTTTCTGTCAAAAATCATTATGTAATTATTCAAGAAATTATTCACTATTTCCCTGGGATACGCACAAATTGATAGGGGATGATACTGAAAGTTTGATGGATATAGAGAAGTGGGGCTGGTTTTGCGGAGGGTCAATTGGTCAGTTTTTATAGTTAAAGGGTTAAAAGCATTAGAAATTGGTATAGAGCAACGAGCATAGTTCATTTTGTGATTATGAACATGCTAATACTTTTACATGCAATTTAATAAACATAATATAGAGAATGTACAATTTAGGTCCAGATTTTACCAGCTATGTTTTTGTCTCACAGTCAAACTTTCATACCCATGGCAGAAGGTCATCATGACATGTAACGCAACCAATCACAGTTCTTGTTCAGCATCACGCAGTGACACGTAAAGCAATCAATCACAGTTCTTGTTCAGCATCACGCAGTGACACGTAAAGTCATCAATCACAGTTCTTGTTCAGCATCATGTTTATGGGTGTGAAAATGTAATACAATAAAAGTAATTCAAGAAAATTGTGTTCAGTTGTCAATTGTCTTCTGTATGCTAATCTATAATGAAAAATGTTAGTTGAAAAGCTTTTTCTTCATCACAAAGATGAGACAATAACAAGAAATCAATAAGGCCATTGAATGATAACAACACAATTCATACTTCTTGTGGAAGAATATGTGTGAAACAGATTAGACAGACAATGAGGAGCTAGATGGTTTAACGATTAGTAAATTTTAGGGCAGCAAATTTAAGGCAACTATCTACCAGCACACTAGATTTTGTACGTGGGGAAAGATGAACTGATGCTGTGATTTAGTGACAAGGTGATTGTTTTGTTTGGATTCTGAGGGGTTAAAACAATAACGTCCAATTTATCAGAGTTCAAGAAAATAAAATTGCTGGCGAGCCAAGCTTAGACATCCTCAAGACACGCAGTTAGACTGCCTGGACACTCTTTTCCTTTCTTGACAGATATGCATATCATCAGCATAGCAGTGAAACGAGACATTGTATTTCCTAAAATACAGCCCAGTGGCCCAACTGAGAATCTGATGTGCACATCTGATCACACAAAATAATGTATTTTCCATTTCATATGCCAAGCATTCCTACAGTATAACGAGGTTTGAGTTTGAATGAAATTGTTTATTTGGATTATTTTCAAATGATTTATTTCTCCCTTGTCGGATGCCCCTCAGATCCATATGTCTTGGTCTCAGACAGATGTGCCCTGAAGAAGATGCTGTTAAACTTTTCTTTATAAAGGACAGAAAAAAAAGGTGTCTGCAAGCATTTCACTGGCTTTTAAAACACACATTAGTCATTGCTTTGTACAAATGTTATTGTGAACTATCAAAGGGCTTGTTTTTCCACAAATATATCAATGCTAAAGGGAGGTGCCATTCCGTGAGATCCCTGGATGTTTCAAAATTCAAGACAACTGGGAATGCTCAGAAGTGAGTTTCAGTCAGGACAGCCTGTCATTTTCAACGTTTGAGTTGGATTCACAAGAGGCGATTGAAAGATTGCTTCAGATGCAATGTGGTTGTAATTCGCACAGCCTGGGTTTGGTCATGTCTGAGAATGGCCTTTATCACACACAGTATTCAAAGCCCTTGCATGCCAGACATGCCCTTCCAAATGTGGTCCAACTATTTCTTGGAGGACTGTGGGTAATTTTGATACCTTTAATCAACTATGTTACAATTTAACCCTGTCATGACTTTCTCAACTGATTTTATCAGCAATCTCAAAACATGGACCTGAAAAAGATTTGCACACGACCTTTTCTTGTTCTTCTGTATGAAAGCAAAACCATATGTTTCTCACATTTCAACCTGGAGCAATTTCACTTTACAACAAATGTGCTCAACTAGACAGCCATTTCGTGCACTGTGTATCAAATTATTGATCTTGCAAACTTAAATATGAACTGCACATATATGCACACAAATACAACTTTTTTCTCCAAGTCAGCTTATCAAACTGCTATTCTCAAGATGTTTACTTTTGATCGGTCAAAATGTGCTACTTGCTTGGATGAATAAAAGATATATTTTGCCATATTTTTGTAACTGTTTTGCTTGAGCTGGTCCAGTTTGACCTTACACTCCTTAAAACAGAGTCAGTAGTAGCTCCTATTGTGCTATATTCCATACTCTGAAGTAGAAACCAATTTAGTCTCTGCAAAAGACATTCCTATCACTTTTATAATTCCAAGTTCCTGTATGTCAAAAAGTGGGTACTTTTACCAGTAGAAACTATAAAAAAAAGTGCTGTGAGATTAGACCCATGAAATTAAAATAAAGTCTTTTAGATGTTACTGTAGTCTGTTAGTTTTAAGGATATCTATTAGCTGGTGTGCTCCAAAACAGTGACAAAACAATAAGCGATATAAACATCCAAAGCTAGCAGTTTGTCACTTTCACCTAAATGGATCAACTATTTTTTTACATCACCTCATACTTCAGTTTCTCATCAAATCTTGACAAATCAAATGCTCTCTAGTATCTGACATGTCCCACTCCCTTAAAGACGCTTGTCATCTGCTTTTCATGTGATGTGCTTGATCTCAACCACTATCACTGGGGAGTTAGGGAAATGGACTTGTAATCCAAAGGTTGCAGGTTCTCTCACTCCTCACTTAAAATGTGTGTGTGCACTTGGATAGGTTAAATGCAAAGGACCAATATTGAGTATGGGTAAAACCATACTTGACAAGGCTCACTTCACTTCAGTAGTGAATGTGGGGGAGGCATGGGGGTCCAGGTCCATGAGGAGGAAAAGGACAGGGGCAGTGAGAAAGGGCAGGAACCCAGGGTGGAGCCAGAAGGGTAGGAGAACAGGTAGAAATCCAGAGCCAGGGCAGAGCTGGTGGGACAAGAAACCATGGTGGAAACTTCTGTGGGGCTGAGGACCACCACAATGAAGCAGGCAGGCCTGGCTTTGAAGTGAAGTTCCGGACTGGACTGGTTGCTTACCAGAGTGGCCCTGGAGCAGAATCACAGACTGGAACAGGCTCTGGAGTGGGCTTTGGAAGCACACAAGCAATGGAGCGCACACAGAATGGCAGCCCCCATAATGGGCAGAGCAGCTGACAGAAAAAGGTCCACTGAGAACGTGGCACTAGAGCAGGGATGGGCAAACTCTGTCCTGGAGGGCCGGAGTCCTGCAGAGTTTTAGTCCAACACTAATCAAACACACCTGACCATGCTATTCAGTGACTTCAAGATCATTAGAAAGCTATAGGCAGGTGTATTTGATTAGGGTTGGAGCTAAACTTAGTAGGACACCGGGGCTGCATACCAAATCACCTACTACTCGAGTAGGTACTACATTTGAATTTAGATTAATTACTACATGACTGTTAGAAAAGTACATTCTATATAGTATGAATGTGAGTAACCCAACACTGGGGAACACCCATACACTCTCGCATTCACACTCATACACTATGGCCAATTTAGTTTATTCAATTCACCTATAGCACATGTCTTTGGACTGTGGGGGAAACCGGAGCACCCGGATTAAACCCACGCGAACACAGGGACATGCAAACTCCACACAGAAACGCCAACTGACCCAGCCGGGGCACGAACCAGCGACCTTCTTGCTGTGAGGCAACAGTGCTAACCACTGTGTCACTGTGCCGCCTGAAGTGCAATTTTCACACAGACTAATATTTTTCAAGTGTTTGTTTCTTTTAATTTTGATGGTTTTGATGACAATTAATGAAAACCCCAAATTCAGTATCTCAGAAAATTTGAATATAACTTAAGACACATTCAAAGAAAGGATTTTTAGAAATCCTGACCAACTGAAAAGCACAGCACTCAATATTTAGTTGGGGCTCCTTTTTGCCTGAATTACTGCAGCAATGTGGCTTGGCATGGAGTCGATTAGTCTGTGGCACTGCTCAGGTGTTGAGAGCCCAGGTTGCTCTAATAGTGGCCTTCAGCTCTTCTGCATTGTTAGGTCTGGCATATCGCATCTTCCTCTTCACAATACCCTATGGATTTTCTATGGAGTTAAGGTCAGGCGAGTTCAGTGGCCAATAAGATACCATGGTCCTTAAGGCAGGTACTGGTAGCTTTGGTACTGTGTCCAGATGCCAAGTCCCATTGGAAAATAAACATGAAGTGCTCTAAAACGTCCTGGTATAGAGCTGCATTGACCTTGGACCTCAGGAAACACAGTGGAGCAACACCAGCAGATGACATGGCACCCCAAGCCATCACTGACTGTGGAAACTTTACACTGGACCTCAAGCAACATGGTTTGTGTGCCTCTCCTCTCTTCCTCCAGACTCTGGGTCCCTGATTTCCAAAGGAAACGCAAAAATTACTTTCATCAGAGAACATAACCTTGGACCATTCAGCAGCAGTCCAGTCTTTAGCCCTGGCAAGACGCTTCTGACGCTGTCTGTTGTTCAAGAGTGGCTTGACACAAGGAATGTGACAGCTGAAACCCATGTCTTGCATACATTTGTGCATAGTGGTTCTTGAAGCACTGACTCCAGCTGCAGTCCACTCTTTGTGAATCACCCTACATTTTTGAATGGGTTTTGTTTCACAATTCTCTCCAGGGTGCGGTTATCCCTATTGCTTGTACACTTTTTTCTATCACATCTTTTCCTTCCCTTCTCTAGTAATGTGCTTGGACACATAGCTCTGTGAACAGCCAGCCTCTTTTGCAATGACCTTTTGTGTCTTGCCTTCCTTGTGCATGGTGTCAATGGTTGTCTTTTGGACAACTGTCAAATCAGCCCTCTTTCCCACGATTGTGTAGCCTACAGAACTAGACTGGGAGACGATTTAAAGCCCTTTGCAGGTGTTTTGAGTTAATTAGCTGATTAGAGTGTGGCAGCAGGTATCTTCAATATTGAACTTTTTCACATTTCAAACCTCTTCAAATTTTAATTTTCTGATACTGAATTTGGGGTTTTCATTAGTTGTCATCAAAATCATCAAAATTAAAAAAAAAATAAACACTTAAAACATATCAGTCTGTGTGGAATGAATGTATACATTATACAAGTTTCACTTCTTGAATGAAATTAGTCTAATAAATCAACTTTTTGAAGATATTCTAATTATATGACCAGCACCTGTAGAGTGCAAAGACATAGCTGGAGGAGCAGTGGGCAAGATCTCAAATGAGGCTATCATTAATATTGTTGTGGCAAGATCCATGGCCATCTGGACTTGCCAGTTATCTAAAAACACCAACATAAGACAATCAAAAGTGTAACAAAATGAGTGTGGCACAGCGAACAGAACACAGATCAAACACAGGGTTACCAGGATCGTAACACAAATTTTATGAAAAGGGCATGTACTTTATCAAATGTACCACATTAGCACTGTCAAATGATAAACCGTGACTAATTGCATACAAAAAAACTATTATTGTGACAATTAAATCATGACAGTTGCATGTGAAATAAAATTTTGTGTTTATATAATAATTTTGTGGGTACTGTGTATATTTATTATGCATATATTAATACACACATCCATGTATATATATTTAGTAATTTATATAAAATATAATTTATATTTATATAAAAATATTTATATATAACAAAAAGTTATTTAATATTAATATATATTTAAAAATATATACATGTGTTAGCATTTATTTGCATAATATATACAGTACACATACATATATTGTGTAAATATAAAACTTTTATTTGTATACACATTATTTGTCAAGATTAATCATTAAACAGCACTTCCACATATTATTTTATTACTACTACTACTACTACTACTACTACTAATAATAATAATAATAATAATAATAAATAATAAAATAATAATAATAATAATAATAATAATAATATACAAGCAATCAAAAAAATTATTTAAAAAATTACATTCCAACAAGAATCATCATTCATCTAAGCCATACATCAGTGTTGCATGCAAAGAGAGATGCTTAAAGTTGTTGTTAAAAAGGTAATAGTAGAACGAATAACTTGAAAAATGACAATTAGAGAAAGTGAAAGTCATTTGCTTTTACAGTATGTAAAATTTTTTATCTGCATCTTTAGCTGTACTGTTACTTTTCTTTCAGCCTACTGACTAAACCATTTTTATTCTCTCTCAGGAGAATTGTAATGCTAACAATGTGTCCTAAACAGGCACTAAAATATGACAAGGCTTTCTCAAAGTTTAACCTCAATTTATTTAGCTTTTTATTTTGATCAAGCCTTATGTACAGTTTAAATTTGTTCATAGAAGTGCACTAATTTGGCCCACGTTATCCAATACGTTTCCATTCTCGGTACAGCTAGACGGCTCTGTTAAAACAGAGAATTCCAGAAAAACCATAACAGGTGTATTTGTAGAGGCAAATCTGCCTATCATCTTATTTCCACAGGGATGTGTGGCCCAGATTTTTCCAGCCTCTTCATCATGGTCCGCACGCAAAAGTCAAATCCCCTTATATCGAAAAGGATCTCGAGAATAGTAAAATGAGAGGTCAGACACCCAGTCTGATATCTGAGAGTCTGCCCATTGGCTCCCAAGATTAGCCGCCCAATAACTGGCACATGCATCCCTTCAGGCCAAATATGTCAGTTCAGATTTCAGTTTTTCCTTTTGACAGCACTTTAATCTTCCTTTTTAAGCATACTGCCACATTTTTACAAGGACTGCTTGGAAACACATTTATCTGCACTTTTAATAAAATAAACCAGAGGGTTTTCTTAGAGAAAAAACGTCAGTTTTAAAACAATGTTAAATGATTAGTTATGTTATTGGCTAAAAGTTGACCAAACATTATTATTGTCCCAACACTCCTGTTTTTTTGGTCCAAATGATCTTTCAATAGGAAGGAATGCAAAACTTCCTTTGACTGACAGAAATAGACACTACTTTCTGCCCTGAAGCGAAACTATGCCAACCTCAAATTCCCTTTTGATTGCGTACAGGTGCCAGAGTCTCTGGCCTGGGAGCCATCCTGCTTTAACACGATCAGAATCAGAGGATCAAAGATTAGAGATAAAAGCGTTTGTTGGAAGCTCTTGTAACAAACAATCCCCTCAGTGCCCCTTAAAACCATCATGCCTGATGATACCAATTAAAACTTTTTAAAATGTTTTCACTCATATATGTATTTTTAAAGCCACACATCTGACAAAGATGCCAAAATAAATCTCAGTATGAACTGAAGGAAGTGAATATGGTGAATGTTAATTGAAAAATTTGCTCAGCACAATGTTTGGTTGCCCAGCTGGACGGTTCATTAATTGCTTCGGATCAGGTGTGTTATGAGGACACCCAAGCTGTGTGAAAAGTTTAAACCGACATTTCAATGTTAGTGTTTGTCGACTGTGTGTTATGTATAGGAAACACGCTATTAAAGATACCATTACCGCAGATTAGCACTAAAGACCATCTAGAGAGTTTATTTTCCGTCATACATCACAATGCAATTCACTTCAGTTCATTTCAAGCTTTTCGATAATTGAGAAATCTGGCCGAGGCTCTAAATGTTGAAGTCTGCTAAAACACAGCCAGGTTTCTCACTTGATCTCCTTACAAGTGCTTTCCTCCTGACGTGCTAAGCCAAGCATGGCTAAAACCTGAATAAACAATCTTCCATCCAGTTAATCATTTAAGCCAAGAGCAGGGAAATAAGCAATATAAGGGGATTAATTGTATGGATTAACGAGATATAATTGCACCACTTACAGCTGATCAGATATTCCAGACAGGGAAATAGTGATTCTTCTGCCAGTCATCTGAGTGTGACCACAAACTGCGTAAGTAGACTCACATGTCCCCTGTCTATACCACATTGACCTCACAGTGTCATTATTTACACAAATTCTTCACAAAGAAAACCCCCCAGGGTGAGTAACAGTTGGTCTCAGATGTATGGAGCATCAGAGCAAAGCACTAATTTTCTTTTGCCATGTTAAAGGTGCAGTTGTTCTAGTTCTATAACAAATGTCTCTTTTATTTTTTTTTATTTTAAAAATTAAAATTAAAGAAAAAATTAAATTTTAAATTTTTTAATTTTTTCCTCAACCAAAAAGTTAGTTAGTTCAACCAAAAAGAAATCTGAAAACCTGTAACCGTTGACTTCCATTATATTTGTTTTTCCTACTATGGAAGTCAATAATTACTGGTTTCCAACATTCTTCAATATATCTTCTTTTGTGTTTTCAAACGTATAAGTTTGGAACAAGTAAAGTGTGAGCAAATGATGACAGAGTTTACATTTTTTGGGGTGAACTGTTCTTTGCACAGACCACTGGTGGGGCAGGGGCAGAAGGACCAAAAAAGTGGGGAAAAATTACTTGTATAAATATAACTAAGCATGTCTTAAAACAAATTTTAAACTTAATTATTTATTAAATTGCCTGTATTTAAATCAGCATACGTCTTCATGCTGTTTTTTTTAAGTAGGCCTATTTTAATAATGGCTTGCTTGGATCGGGACTTGTGGAGCTGCGCTTCGGTGGATTTGCTCTACAGTGTTTGAACTTTCAGCACTGAAATTTAAACCACACTGAACTAAACTGAACTTCAACTTTGAAATCTGGACTTTACTAGAACTATGTTAAGCTGCTTTGACAATCTATATTGTGAAAAGCGCTATATAAATAAACATGAATTAAATTGAATTGAATTAATGACCTCCTACATATATGTAAAAATAAACAAAATGAACATTATTTCTTCTGTGAAACATCAAATCTAATTAGGCTACATAACAATTGTGCCCATTTTAATTAATGGAAATGGGGACTCAGTTTTGTTCCTTGCCTTTCAATATATGTACAAAATGTCACAACTTCAGTAAACAGTTTATTTCAATCAATTCCAAGTGGCCAGTTGTCATTATTGCTTGCTAAGAAGAAAAGACAGAACATTAGGGTAAGATAAAAGTCAATTTTCCACATTACCTGTCTGCTGCTTGTGACTCGTGGCAAAAAGCAGAGGCATAAATGTATGTTTTTGCTCGTGGCTAGAAGATAATTGAAATCATTGAAATTTGCATCCGCAGTGATCATTAAGTGAACCAAAGAGAATAACCTTTTGCACATAAAATGTACAAGGCACTTAAAGGCATCATAAGTCCTAAGATTTTTTAATTGAAGGTGAAGCTGAAGGTGTTCTTGAGCTTGGTAAATGCCTCATAGGCATGGGTTAAGGTCTTAGTCTTGTCATGAAAGAGGTAGGTCAATGGAGATTTGATTTGGCTGTAATACTGAACAAATCTGATGTAGAAATTGGCAAACCCTAATAAGCGCTGGAGTTCCTTTATTGTCTGGGGTGTAGACCGGTCCTGGATGGCTCTCACCATCCCCTAGTCAATTCGGACTCTATTTCCAGGTTGAGCCATATTGGACTGAAACAGGATGGAGTAGACGGTGTAATAAAAGGAAT
>CAIGQV010016645.1:728505-754399 GCA_903798115.1 Danio jaintianensis
GTATATATATATATAGATTATATATTTATATATATAAAACTGTACTGTTAACAGCTGTACTTTACTGGTTCTGAATGAGCAAGCTAATATGGGATTTGGCTCACATCCATTTTCAGCATGCTGTTTGGACGACCCTTGCAGATCCCCAAGAACTGAACGCTCCCCACTACCAGCTTGGAGATAATGTCTGGCTATGAATTCCATTGGCTGGCCTGCAAGAAGCTGCTATATTGGTTCTTTCATGATATAGAGGCTGATATAAAGAAAGTAACATATCATCTCCAACCCCCGCTGGATTTTTAGGACCTTTATCACCAATTCATCCAAAACTAGTGTCTGATTGCAGCACCACTGACTGTACACTGACTTTTATCAAAGACCATGTTCCTGAAACAGTACTTCCACAATATGTTATCATTGTGCCTGTCAACTGGTACAGTATATTATGAATAAGATTCAACAAGCTATACAGACTTCCCCCAAGTAAACAATTTGTTCCTCAACTTCTTGATCGAGTCAATGGGTACACACATCTATCATCTCTGGCCACCCAAGATTTTCCAGGACCATCCAAGGTATGTATGTCCAAGGATGCCATTGAGTATGTCAAGTCTGCTCACAGCCTAAGACCCCAATGGATCTCCCATCTGGTCTGCTCAAACCCATGCCAATCCCAAATTTCCCATGGTCCCACCTATCCATTGACTTTGTCACTGACCTTCCCTTGTCTGATAGCTTTACAGTCATTTTGGTCATAACTGATAAATTCTTCAAAACCTGCCACCTAGTGCCCATAAAGGGACTTCATATTGCTATGGACTTAGCACAAGCCTTGATCCACCATGTCTCAATCTCCATGACACAATTCACCTCCCAAGTTTAGAAGCCTTTTGAAAAAATCTTGACATGAAAGTAATCCTCATGTCTGGATATCTTCCACAGTCGAACAGTCAGGTTAAAAGACTAAATCATGAGATCGGCAAGTACCTCTACATGTACTGCATTAGACAGCAAACTTGACAGGCTGAATTTCTTCCCTGAGCCAAATACGCCCACAACTCTCTAGCTTCCTTGTCTACAGGACTCACCCCCTTCCAATGTGTTCTAGGATTTCAACTGCCACTGTTCCCACACTTTAATAAGTTATTAGTTACTTTACTTTAAAAATGTAAGTAAATCCATTGCTTCAAAAGAAAAAAAGTGAGTAAGCCTGTTGTAACTTAGAACTGTTATGTTGTGTGGCAAGCATTCCTTTCCCACGTCGCCAGACAGCCAAATCCCCATCAGCCTCATCACCACCTCATCAACGCCACCTGCAACACATCAGAGGGAGAGGATTTAAGCGGAAGCCACAGACGCTTCAGTGAGCTACAACCTCTAGACTTACCCAGACGCTAATTCTCTCTCTCTGTTATACAGATTCCAGCAGCTAGATCGGCGTATTCACCTCCCAAGACCATTGCACCATTGCACACCCTGGATTTCGCCCCACTCACCTTCCAGAGTACTCCTTTTCTTTTTACTCCGCACTTCCTGTTTCTGGAACTTGTAAATAAATCACCCTCTGGGGCTTTTGTGATCAACTTACCAGTCTTGTGTTGTGTTTTATTCCTCTTCTCGCCACAACTGGTTGAGATTGTGGGCAGAAAAATGGAATTAAACGCAACCAAACTGTGAAAACAACAACAAGTAACATTTGTCATCTGTTTCAGTAAGCTGGCCGCTCTCCTCACCCCATCACTTCACTTCTTCGCTACAGGAACCCCAGAGTGGCTACTGCCATAGAGGAAATAATACGCCACCTTGCGGAGATATCCACATGGCAACAGGTTTTCAATGAGCTGCTCGCAGTTAAACGAGATGATGAAAATGAAGCTTCTACAGCTGGCGGAGCAAGTCCTGCTTCCAGAGCCGCACATAGCTGCTCATCACCATCTTACAAATCTCAAAGCTCAATGATATTGACGCTATTCAATACACTTTTGAAGTGATCGCTAAGAGAGAAGTATGACCAAAAGCTGACTGGGTGAAGATTTCAGCTCCCTTCTTAACCGGGGAGTCACAGGATGCTTATAATGCTCTAGAAAAATCCCACAATAATGACTATGAGAGTCTGAAGCGAGAAATCCTGGCTGAGGTGAGGCTATCACCGGTGAGCACTGCACAAAAGTTCAACGCCTGGTTCTTTGACAATAGCACCCCCGTGCGCCTTCAAGCAGCTCTAGTGGAGGCGGTAAAACTAGTAAAAGCAACACTAGTCTGAGATATTGGAGAGAGATCGGCCGCTCAGCCCCGGATGGTGAACCACTACCTCTAGACCAGACAGCAGACCAGCGGTCCCAAGCTCGGTGAACGAACCCATGCCTGGCTGGCTGGTTGTATTGTGCACCGAACAGTTCCCTGGTGCCTCAGCCAGAAAAAGTACTATTAAAATGGCAAGCCACTGCTCGCAATGCTTGACACGAGAAGTTTGATTACGCTAATACAGCCTGGCATGGTGCCAGCCAACCCACGGGGTAAAGCAAAGATACCGTACCTGTGTTCATGGTGATACAAGATATGTTCCTGCACAACAGGTCACAATAGCCGCCAGCCCAGGCGCGTGGTCTCTCGAAGTGGAGGTGGTTACCGACCTCCCCGTCCCCCTCCTCCTTGGTAGAGATTGGCCAGGGTATAGGGTATAGAGAAGCTCTATTCACCCTGTCATCTGCAAGAAAGGGAAAAACATCCAGTCGTCCCCGGGCTCGACCATCACGAGACTGCCAACAAGCACTCCTGGCCACGAAAAGCAATAGAGGGGGTGAGTCTACACAATCTTCAGCTAACCTCTTTTATGATCTGTTCCAACCGGTGACACCAGGGGGCTCGTTTGGAAAAGCCCAGAGGGATGACGACACACTAAGAAACTGCTGGTCCCAAGTGAGAGTGATAGACAACAAGGACAGATTAACAGCACCTCACCCCCTCCCATACTTCACCATTGAAAATGGTCTGCTGTACTGCGGAATGGCGGGGGGAGAAAAAGATGCTCCTGGTAGTACCTAAATCCAAAGTACCCATAATATTGGAATTGGCTCACTCCCTCCCTATGGCCAGCAACCTGGAGGCCGCAAACACCACCCAAAGGATCCGAGATCGATTTCACTGGCCTGGATTGGATGCGGAGGTGAAAAGGTACTGTCAGGCATGCCCAGTCTGCCAGAAGACCTCTCCACATCATCTTCCCACCAGCCCTCTAATACCTTTACTCATTATTGAGGTACCCTTCGACTGGATAGGACTGGACCTGGTGGGGCCACTGCCGAAGTCCGCTCGGGAACATGAACACATCCTAGTGGATTATGCTACACGCTACCCAGAGACGGTGCCCTTACATAAAGTGACATCAAAGGCGATAGCAAAGGAGCTCTTTCTTCTATGCAGTTGGATGGGCATCCCCTTGGAGATCCTGACTGACCAGGGAATGTTCATGTCCTGGCTAATGGCGGACCTCTGCCACCTCCACAAAGTAAAACAACTCTGGACATCAGTGTACCATCCACAAACAGACGGCCTGGTTGAAAGGTTTAGCCAAACCTTGAAGAAGATGCTCTGGCATGTGGTAGCAGAGGAAGGGCGCGACTGAGACCTCATGATCCTGTATGTGTTATTCGGCATCCGTGAGGTACCCCAAGTCTCTACTAGCGTCACCCCATTCAAACTCCTGTTCGGCCGGCAGCCACATGGTCTTCTAGATATGGCCCGACAAGCCTGGGAACAAGACCCAGCCCCACACAGGACTTTGATAAAACATGCACGGGACATGAGGGAAAGGATCAACAGAGTTATGCCCCTGGTTTGAGAACATCTCTCCGAAGTCCAGCGCACCCAGAGACGGCTCTACGACCGGCCCTCTCAGCCCTGTGAGTTCCATCCCGGCAATAAGGTGTTGGTGTTAATTCCCACGATGACGTCAAAGTTTCTGGTGACCTGGATGGGACCCTACCTGGTCGTTGAATGGGTCGGTCAATGACTGCGTTCGTTAGCCGGGACAAAGACAAGAGGAACAGTTGTACCACATTAAAATTTTGAAACGCTGGGTCCGACCCCCGAAACAGCTGGGTGCCTTCATGGATGACGGGGGACCCATTGTCCATGTTGGAGAGAAACTGTCCCTCTCACAGAAGATGGAGCTTTAATTCCTGGTCAGTCAGTTTAGGGATGTGTTCAGTGAACAGCCCGGGCAGACCTCTGTCATCCAACATGACATCGTAACACCTCCTGGAGTCATCTTTTGGCAGAGGCTCTAATGGGTACAAGAAGCTCGCCGGCTGGCTAGGTGGAAAAGAGGCTGGAGTTGGGGGTTATACAGCCATCCCATAGCCCGTGGTCCAGCCCAGTTGTGATGGTACCCTCCACTTTTGTAATGACTTTTGAAAGCTTACTGAAACATCCAGCTTTGACGGGTACCCAATGCCTCAGGTGGATGAGCTCCTGGTGCAGCCCAATTGTGATGGTACTAAAGCCAGATGGCACCCTCTGCTTTTGTAATGACTTTCGAAAGCTCAATGAAACATCCAGATTTGACAGGCACCCAATGACTCGGGTGGATGAGCTCCTCGACAGACTCAGTAGTACCAGAATTATATCTACACTAGACCTGACAAAAAGATACTGGCATGTACCATTAACACCTAAAGACAAACACCTAAAGACAAAGAAAACCACTTTCACCATTCCTGGGGGTCACTGACACTACCGGGTCCTTCCCTTCGGCCTGCATGGAGCTCCTGCCACATTCCAAAGGATAATGAACATACTGCTGAGACCCCATCAATCAAGTGCTGCTGCTTACCTGGACGATGTGGTAATCCACTTGAGCTGTTGGGGGAACATCTTACCCGTCTGCAGAGGGTGCTCCTGGAACTTACTTAGCTTTTACTCCGCACTTCCTGCTTCTGTAACTTGTAAATAAATCACCCTCTGGGGCTTTTGTGATCTACTTGCCACTATTGTGTTGTGTTTAATTCCTCTTCTCGCCACAGTTGACTACTTAAATGGTTAAAATGCAATACAAATTATAGTTAAAATGTAAAGTTGGAAAGATATATTTGCATAGCTGAAGAAATAGAGAAAAAAAATGTGGGTCAAAAATCATTTTGGAATTGAATCGTGACTCCCAGAATCATAATCGGATCATGAAATCCCAGTAGCTTTTACAGACACTTCCTGTTTGGGGACCATATTAAAGGTGCAGTAGGTGATCTGCCAGAATGCTAGCATTAGCATAATAGCTTTGAAAATTTACATCCCTCCAAAGCCACACCTCCTTAAGTCATGAACGCGTGAACATGCACAAAATAGATGACTATATGATGACGATAGACAACCTTATATAACACTATATTATGTCATTCACCAGTTAGAAGACTCTATGGTAGGGTTGTCACAATACTGGAATTCGATAGCAATCGCTACTGAAATTTTAAAAACGTCCATTTCCCGCAAACATTTAAGCGCTGTAGAGCACGTTCTTAAACAGAGCTGATTTGCCATTGTGTTCACTTGCTCAACAGAAATGACTGTGATAGGCCGTGAAGGTCATCAGTTCACCAAACTCACCGCTGTTTACTGAGTGTAACCACAGATACAGGGACACTGGAGCGTTTTAAAGCCGCGATTCATCAGTGGATCGCTCGTATGTCAACTTATAGTCATAACTACAAGCTATTTCAGACCCAATATTCAAAGTAATGTTAGAGTGGGAGTGTGTCACAAGTTGTCACTGTTCAAAAATGAACGAATGTGCGAATATAAATCAACTTCACCTCAGTAAAGCTGGTTAGGTGAAAGAGCGCTATTTACTTATGTTTTGTTATTCAACTAAATAAAAATTCGATCAGAAAAAAGGAGTGCTAAAAACAGAAATATCCTGTCATCGTTTTACATTACACTTACATTGCCAAGACAATGAGTGACTTTTAACTTTCAATTGTGCTCGCTGATCCTTGTACATTTCTTGTTTTTATCTCCTTTTACACTTGAACAACTAAATGAATGTTTAGGTCTATAACAGACTATATTATCGATGCTGTAAAAGATACCCTATGAACTTCAAATCAGTAAATCTTTCGACGGATGTTTTCAGTGGCTGAAAAACACCTCTGTGCATATAAACCCATTCATAAAAAAGAACACAATCTACATAAGCTTTGCGTGACTAAAATAGTTTTAAAGCATACCTGTCTAAAAGTAATACTTCAGCCATGGTGTCACCCTTCAGATTGTTGTTTTGAACTGCATAACGTCATTTCCCTTCAGTGTACAAACGTAATTCCGATATTGCTTTAGGATTTAGAAACGTTTTGATTCTGCATTTTTGGCAAAAGCCCTTTCAAAAACAATCTTTCTTTTCATAGATACAAGGCCACGTTGGTCTTTCAGAAAGAAGTCTTTCAGGTTGATGCAGAGTTTGCCTGATGTCACTCTCTGTCAGGTGTAGGTGGCCATGCTTCACATGAACGTGCAAATGACATATTTATCTGCGTGAAGATGCTGCACAGAAATACAAATTTAAATTTGTTGACAGACAGTTTGAGTTAACTGTCATAATTGAGTTATTTGTCGGCCAGACGATTTTTAATTGGACGAACGTTTTTTAGTCTTATGCCTTACCCAGAATATAAAAATACAAATAAATACGTTTAGATCATTTACTTTAATCATTACTATCGGAATGTGAAGAGACTTTAAAAAAAATGTTTCTGAAGACAATCACCTACTGCACCTTTAATCTACACCAAACACTCTTTGTGAAATATTTACTGAGCATTACTGAGCATTTTCCAATGCTATATTTTCTGTTTATTTGCCACATGTATAGTGCTGTTTTGGTGGCCTGTTTTAATTTTAGTTTTAGTCCAGTCTTAGTGTGAAGCTGTCATTTTAGTTTTTATTAGTTAAGTTATTTAGTTAACTTAAAGTTTGAGCATTTTAGTCTTATTTTATATGATGATGTGTGCAGGTGTTGTAGTGGTGTCCCATGTCTTAGGGGTATATTTGAAGACATTCCCCATCACACTTTGTTTCCAGGGCCTAGGGGAAGAGGTAGGGGTAAAAAAAATAGAACTGGGATTGGGCCATAGTCTAGTTTTAGTCAATGAAAATTGTATTTTAGTCTCTTTTTAGTAATGCAATTCTATTTAACCCAGTCAATATAGTATAAGTACCTAGTATAAACAAAATAGCTTTATATTTTTTAATTGATGCAACAAAGAAATTCTGTAACAATACATCTGGATGAAATTTGGATGGGTGGACATTTGGGTGACAACGCACTGTGACATTAGCAGTAATCAGACATGAAGTACCACTGTAAACAAAAAGAAAGATTGGTAAATTAGCTTTCAATGCTAGTTCTACATATTTTTTCATAAATGAGTTGTAATAAAATGCTAATAATTTTCATTGACGAAAGCAACACTACATGTATGACCTCTGCTTGTTCTTTGGGTTCTTTGTATGAATTCTCCTTGTAGATTGCTCTTTTGCCTTTGTAAATATTGAGCCTTTAGCCTGTTTTATGGACTCTGATTGTGGATTACTCTTTGACACTGTTAAACATTCTTTTAATAAATGGGTTTAGTCTCAGCTTCGGCCTCACTGTAATTACACTGAGTTATACATTTTATGTAAAACTTAAACCAGCAGATGGCTTTTCGGGTCCATATTTTAACCCAAATTTGAGTTGAAATTTAGTGTGCACTTATTCAACAAACCTTAACCTGACAGTCTTCTAAGAAAACCTAAAGACCATAAAAATATAGTGTTACCAATTTTTTTGGTGTTTACTGAGTTACATTTTTTTCTGATCATACTGCAACTAAATATAGCAGTAAATTGTAATTATGCATATTTTTAATTTAACATAACTTTGTGAATGAAAGAGACATTCTGAATGGGCACACATGGTGTACATTTCCCACTTGTGAAGGTAAAAAGCAGAAAATGTTTTCTGAGGTAAGACCTCAAAACAAATTGTAGCCATGCTGAAAATACGCAAACAAAGCCTGTTTATATTATCTCTCTAAACTATTGTGAACGGAGCATTTGGTTCTGTCAATTTGGAAACAGATTCTGTTTATCACATCTAATTAATCTCGTGAAAATGCAATTAAACATTCTTAATAAAAGTCTTTCAAGATGTATTACCATCTGCTATGTCCTGCTCTCTGCATAACAAATCAAGATGACATGTAAACCTTTGAAATGTTAAAAAATGAAGAAGCTACAGAAGCAGTGAATGTAATTGCTCCACAGATGTTTCCAAGATGATGACAAATAATCTTCGAACAAATATTTCCACATCTGGTTTTAGCTGAAACAAATGCAAACAGTATAACAAGTTCTCGTGTGAACATTGAGAACATATTAGCTCAGTATATTTTAGCATGCAATCCTTCCAAGTCTTTTTCCATTGCATTTGCGTGTCGGTTGATAGACAGATTTCATAAAGATGTTGAAGACCTCTGGCTCCTCAGCAATTTCTTTTGCTCTGGTAAAAGTTGTTGTATCATGTATCTATATCAATATCTATTTTTTATTTTGTTTTATTTTATAATCCCCAAGAATTGTCAAAGTTAAGAAAATCCAGATTACTTATTGTACAACACACACACAAAATGCAGATATTTCAAGATTTTTCTGGCAGGGATCATGACAAAGGAGGCAGAAAAGAATTGAGTTTTTTTACAAGCAGTTCCTACTGCTGCAGCGTCTCTGTGACGGGAAACCCTGTCTTTTTAAAGCTGAAAAAAGGAGACTGTACACACTGAATCTCTTTGAAAAGCACCTGCAGTGACCAGACATATTTCCTCCCACAGCTGTGACATTTGTACAGATGTGAAAGCAAACGAAAAAATAATACACACAGCCTCCCAGCCCTCATCATGCCATAATAAATCCCAGGACTTATTTCACCACACCTTTCATGTAGATTTGCTGGATATTGTTACAAGGTATGTTTGCATTAGAGCCTAAAAAAGAAGTAGGAGAAATTAGAGAGTTACTGAAAGGACTGCATGATGTTCAGAGAAATGATGAGTGTGTGTGGGATTTGTTTCATTAAAGTTTGCTAAAAGTTTGTATCTTGCAGATAGAAACAATATTTAAACAGCATTGCTTTTTATAACTCTGACTTGTAAATAAATGTAATTAGTTGAAAACAATTTCACTGTCAAAATGAAAAACAAGCACATGCAGGACATTTCTCCATTTACAATTTAGCATTTAAATAAACTATTTAACCAAAATAGCTTCAATTATGTTTGACCGTTCCAACCCTGGAACGACAGGCATCTTTTATCTTTCACTGCACATTCTCGAGGGAGTTGTGATGTCATCAGTAAACACCCACAGAGTGTGTATTGTTTTGTGAAATGCCTCTTTTAAAACCATCAACAGTTATTGACAACACATGCAATAGACCACAGAGGGTGTTCGTCAATCACAAACAGTTAAAAGTATTTGAACATATTTTTGCAATAAAGTCACACAAAAAAAATGTCTTCATGTCAAAGCATTAGACATGATATACATTAAAATTATTGATTAAATGTTTACAAATATATATTTTTTATATATTTCATGCACTGCATGAAATATTTTTAATACGTATTTATATATTTAAAATCTAAATGAATAACACTTGATTCAATTGTTTAGGCCTGCAATGCAAACACTTTTGTAAAAGTGTGGCTTAAGGGTCCAAATATGTTGAGGCTTGGTTCATTTGGTTTGGACCCTCACTCACACACTCATGGGGAGAACATGCAAACTCCACACAGAAACACGTCCAGCCGGGACTTGGACCAAAAAAACAAAAACATTAGCTTTGATATTATAGAACAATGTTAATGAAGAGCTTATATATGTGTAAAGGAGTCAAAAGAGTGTCAACAATTCTTCCTTCACATACAAATGAAGATCTACCCCAAGGAGATGTGTTTCTGATGCCTGTACTGAATTGAAAAAAGCAACAAGGCCACTGCTACAAAAAACAGGTATACGTAAGGGATTTATCCATCCATAATAAAAAATTGCCTTACATGGCTCCAGGGGGTGTAACTTCAGCCTGTCAGGCAGACACCATCCACCTCACAAGTCCGCCATTCCGACTCCCCTGAGTACTGGTCACTGGCAACTGTCACTCCCTATTCAAGCTCCCTTTATAAACCCTCACTTCCTGTCACTCCCTCTCCGGAGTTTTATTTTATTTATTTATTTATTAAATATATATTTACATTTCTAATTATATTTGAATTCTTAAGGTAATAATTAGCAAAAAAATAATTTAAAAAACAAATCAAGCATAAATATTTTTACTAAACTGAAATGACACTCTTTAATGTGCATAATCTTACAAACAACTGTGCTTAAATAAAATAAAGTACAATTTTCTTAATGTGCATGTAAGGGATATTAAGAATAAAGTAAAACTGAGTGCAACAATAACCCGAGAAAACATGCTTCAACAGTCTAATGACATAAACACAAAATAGCAAACTGCTATTCAGAATCAAGCTGCTCTGTTACTACACATCTACATCTACATATTGTTCATCAAAAACAGAGATTAGCACAGATCTATTTTATGTGAAACATATAAATAAACTTTCAAGTATGTTTACAGCACAACATGAGCACTAATAAGCTATTTCTGAGATTATTTGTTTATAGTGCAATATATAGTGTTCCTTTCGTTTTGAAAGGACAGCTTGCATTTGCTATTCTTTCTGTTTTAGAAAAAAACTCTAGAACACAATAACATGAAATGTTATGAAATATTCACATCTCATGTGGTAAAGTCAGAAGTGAAACCTTTCACTGCTAAAATTTCCACGTCCAACTGTGTCTAGAACGCAGCCTTATATTGCATGTCTGACATAGGATAGCTCTACAGGTTTTTGCATTTGAATTTGTCTTTTTTTTTAATAAATTTTTTTTTCTCCTTCTGTCTTCATCTCCAGCACTCTCCATAATCTGTGTTCCAGGTCTTTACTTCAAAAGATTCTAAGATAAGCAAACGACATTACAACAACCGTTTTCATCTCCATTTAATAAACTTTTCAATACCTTGTTGTGCATATATCCTGTCTTACCTCTCTTGTGAATTGTGTACCTGCAAGAGACTGTTTTGTTTTTGTTCTTGTGAGGTGCATTTTTTTGTGCATCTAGCACCACCAGCTTGACAGGAGTGTGAAGCTTTTACGGTGCAAGATGTAGGACATAAATGCGTTAAATCACAAAATAGAAGTAGAAAGTACAAAACTAAGATTTGTAAAAAAAAAAAAATGTTGAAGGAATTCAATTAAGAGGAGACCCTTTTTCCAAGACCGGCATTTGTGTATCTCTCTTCACTGTGCTTCTACGTTCATCTCAATGGCACATGTGCAACACATACTCCTGTTCTAAATGCACCAAAAAAATTCACCTCTAAAGAAGAAGAACAAGGCAGTCTCTTGTTGAAGTTGCACAAAATTGTTTATAGATTTTTAAATATTCTTTCTTCCAAAAACATATCAAATATATAACTGGAAAATATACTCCTTGAATATTTGTTATTTTAAAACATTTATTCACCCCCCAGAGCCTTGTGAGGCAATGTTTATTATGGATGGATGTGATTTATTGGACTTGTTTTGGACTGTTGAGGTGAAAAACCCATTGACTGTCAGGTGTCTGTTCTGTCGTCGTCATGTGATCCCTTTGTTCTATTTTCCCGCCGTTTCCTATTGATTGTTTTCACCTGTGTGTCATTATCCCGTGTGTGTATATCTACCCCTTAGTCTGTCTCCTTCATTGTCCAGTATTGTATTGCCATGGTGTGTTGGCCATGTTCCTGTGTCTCCATTTGCCAGTGAGTGTTTGTTAATAAATCTTCGTGTTTGATAACTCCCGTGTTTCGTGCCTTTGTGTGCAGAGCACACCGTGACAGAATACTGGACCACAAACAGTTTGCGGTGTACTTTCCCCCGTTTTTCTTTTTAGTCTTTTTTCCCCCAGTGTTTTCTTTTCCTCTCCCTCGTGTTCCCATGGACCCCATCGACAACCCCTTATTTCTTCCCCCCTGAAAGCAGCCTCGAGGACCATACAAGACGGTCGTCTGAAGATGGTCCTCGGGGCAATATCGCCGCTTATGTGGAGTGGATTCTGGCGAGGAATGGAGCAACATTCATCGTCTGTAAGGAGGAAGAGCTCGCCAGCGCCACTCCTGACCCAGTGACCAGCCAAACACCACCCACCTGCAAGGAGCGTTTGCCAGAGCCCACCGCAGAAGGAGAGCCACCCGCGGTGTACGAGCCATCGCCATCTAGAGCGACAGAGCGGAGTTACACCGAGCAGGAGGAGCTCAACAGACCGTCTGACCAGGTGTGTGAACAGGCAACATCGCCGAAAGGGGGAGTCCTGGTGGACCTCAGCGGCTCATGCGAGAGTCCCGTCCACCCCCCCCTGCAGATGTGCAACCGCTGGACACTGGGAAGTTGCTCACCGACTTCTGGAGCGAAGTCAAGCCCCTTCCGCTGTTTGCAGACAGCAAAGACGTATCTCCGCGTCAACTGTTTCCACACAGTTTTTTTAGTTCCTGAATTTCCCGATGCCCCAAGTTCCAGAGTCGTGAGTGACTTCCCACCCTTTTCACCTCTACTCACACCTATGACTGCAGCCAGTCAACCAGCTCCAGCACTGCTGCAGTCAGCCAACCCCCCAGCTCGCCCTCAAGCTCCAGAGGTGGAGCTCGCTCTGAGGTGCTGCCTGCCAGCATCGCCCTCTGGAGGGTGTCGCCCAGCGTCAGCTCCTCCAGCCTCCGAGCTACGGACTCCACCTCGGCCCTTCGACCCTTGTGCTCCGCATTGGCTCCCTCCTCCCTCATTTCCGCCGTGGACCGTCAGTCCACCAGCTCCACCAGGCTCCCTCGTCCCTCCGGCTCCGCCTTGGTCAGTCGTCGCCCTTCCTACACCTCTGGACTCCACTCCTCTGGCTGCGCCTCGTCGCTCCGTCCTGCCAGCTGTGTTGAGCTCCTCCTTCCCTCCAGCTACGCCTTGGTCCTCTGTCGCTCTGGCTCCGCCGCGGGCTTCCGGACCCCCGCCGTCGCCTCGCTCTGGTGAGCCGTCTGCTCCACCCCGGCCCTCCGGGACCTCGGCGTCACCTTCACCCTACAGCTCTCCGTCTCCTCCTTGGGCTCCACCGCCATCAGCGGCGTCTCCCTCGGTCGGCCCCCTGGAGTCGGCAGCCACTCCTCCTCCATGGTCCCTTCCTTCCTCGACTCCGCCCTGGGCCGTCCTTCTGGCTGTGTCCTGGGTCTTCCTGCTCCAGCTCCCTTCCTGGTTCCTCCCTCCTGAAACTCCTCCCTGGCCCCTCTCCTCCCTCATATTACGGTATGTTGAAGGCGCGAGGTCGCGCCTTCAAAGGGGGGGGGGGTAATGTCAGGTGTCTGTTCCATGTTGTCGTCATGTGATCCCTTTGTTCTGTTTCCCGCCGTTTTCTAATGTTGATTATTTTCACCTGTGTTTCATTATCCCTCGTGTGTGTGTGTATATATATATATATATATATACCCCTTAGTTTAGTTCCTCCTTTGTCCAGTATTGTATTGTCTACGTGCAGTGTCTCCGTCTTCCCGTGTCTCCATTTACCAGTGAGTGTTATGTTAATAAATTTACGTGTTTTGATAACTCCCGTGTTTCGTGCCTTTTACATTGACATTGTACAGCTTGAGAGACCCAGGAAATATTAATTTAAAAAAAATTGGATTTGAATGAAAGAAAAAGGTCATATACACCTGGGATGCCTTGAGGGTGAGTAAATTATGGGCTTATTTTATTTTTGGATTAACTAACCCTTTAAGAATTCTGATTTCTTTTTAATCTTTGGTCCATGTTATATTCATATTATTTAAAGGATTTATTCACCTCCAAAAAAAAGGATGATTATTTTTTCTAAAAGGGTCTCCTGAGACAATCGTTCATCTTCGGAACACAAATTAAGATACTTTAAATGAAATTTAAAGTATAAAGCTCTCTCATCCTCCATAGACCGCATTGTTCCGTTTAATGAAAGGAACGAAAAACATCATCAGCACATTCCATGTGACACCGTTTTTGTTCACCTTATTTTTAGTAACAACTTCTTGCAGCAAAAAAACTGTAAAAAGTATTTTGTTCACCTATATCTCCTTTTCCACGTCATGTCAGAGGGCACATTTACTACGGGCAATATGACAGAGTCATTAGCACAACACACAACCATCTTATTTCATGTAGTAAATGGCATGCTAATATAAACGTTTATGATACAGCCGAACAATGTGGTTTTTACAGTTTTGTTTGGCACAAAAACGTGTTTTTGGACCTTCGTATGATTATAGTTGAACCACTGAAGTCACATGGAAGTTTTTTGGCTCTTTTTCTTGACATAGACCATTGCTGATTTTATGTAAACTATCTTAATTTGTGTTTCTCAGGGGATTGGAACATGAGGGTGAGTAATTAATATAACTTAATAACTTAATTTAAATTTTGGGGCGAATTAATCCTTTAAGTCAAACGGTGCCAGAGTTTGTTAGGAAATGGTGACCTTGTGTTTAATTTAATTTCAAAGTTAGTTGATATGGGTGTGGAAAAAATATGGAAGGTTTATAAAATTCTTTGTCTTCCTCTGTAAGTGGCCAAGCATAAATCTCCATTGTAAAACACAACTGACTGTAGTTGACAGAAAGAAAAAAGTGTAATGCCAGTTCAAGTTTAAAAGCATGTGTCACCTTGATTCATTGGAAACTGGTACTGTTTTAGGAGAAACTATTGTAACTTTCAGGGAGGGGGGAAGATTTGGACAGGGAATTTTCCCACATGATGTTCTCACATTTATAATGTCAACACATGCACAGGACTGTTCATTTCCTTGCACTTAGGGGCAAAATGCAGGGATGAGGAAATGGAAAAAAGAGCTCCATTCAGAAGTCTTATCTCAATTGCTTCCTGAAAATAGGTCAGGGGACCAATCAGTGTACAGCTGGAGAGTCAGGTTGTTGCTATCTAAATAGGAAGTGCTACAAATTGCCAAAACACCAAGGACTTGCTGGCCTGAGACAGCAGACTTTCAGGCCCATGTTTCCTCTATATTCCTGTTTAACAAGCCAGCAATCCATCAGCTCTATCTCAAGTTCTCTTCCTTTTAGCAAGTTTATGACAGGTCCCTGTGTTAACAAAAAGTCATTCATCAGAGAACCTTCAATACAAGGAAAAGGTAAACCAGAATTGTTTCTCAGAGAATGTCTTCATTTATTTATGTATTTTAATTTAGTTTAAAAATATAACATGGTAAAAAGTTAGAAACTATTCGTTCATAAGGATCTATGTCGACCTTGTTCCATTCTGAAGGGCTCATTCCAAATCACTACGAAGTGTTCACACTCCAGAGTAATAACTTTGACTGGATAGAGGTTCCACTTCTGAGTCAAACACTTCACAAATTACATATTAGGGCTGCAGCTATCGATTATTTTACTAATCGATTAATATCCCACTGTAATCAATCGATTAATCAGATAAAGCTTTTCCCGTTTTCTTTGAAAATCTTGTGACAGAATTGCAACAGAGCAGTAAAGTGTATAAAAGTCTATATAACAGACATACATTTTCCCCAGAATAAATAAGACAGTGAGAAAGTTATTTACCAACCATTTAGTGGTTGATGGAGGTTTTTGCTTGTCTTTCACCATAAAATGAGCTGCTAACTTAACAAAATAATTAGTAGAAAAAAGCCGTCAATTCTATCACCAAAAATGTTGTGTATTATTTGTAAAATACATGAAAACTATCTGCCAGCTGTTCTTCTGGACATGATGTTGACACAAACAAACTAAAAAGTTAAGGTGGGTAAAAGGAGATCTAAAGGTGGGTAAAAGTAGATTTTGTTTGTTGTCTAACAGTGAAAGCCATATACAGGCATTATGCAAATTTGTTACGGATCAGTTGTGGAAGTGAAACTTTTCTGACAACTAGTTTCAACTTTTTTTAAAGAAACTATTATTTTATTTGCTTTTTTATTTATTTATATCTTTTTCCGACTTTCAAACTGATCCTTTCAAACTTTTACATTCACAAACAGCTACATTACGCACTGCTTGAAGGTTAATATTCAAAAAGAGGTAATAGGTACTAGTGCTGTGCAAAATTACAATATATATTGTATGGACAAAATAAAAAGTAAAAAATTTCATATTATGCTCTATTTTTATTTTGTGGTGTCATTGTTTTCACAATCTCTCTCTATATATATATTCTTTCATTCATTCATTCATTTTCCTTCAGCTTAGTCCCTTTATTCATCAGGGGTCACCACAGCGGAATGAACCGCCAACTTATCCAGCATATGTTTTACACAGCGGATGCCCTTCCAGCTGCAACCCAGTACTGGGAAACATACACTCTCACATTCACACTCATACACTATGAACAATTTAGTTCATCCAATTCACCTATAGCGCATGTCTTTGGACACCCGGAGGAAACCCACGGGAACACGGGGAGAACATGTAAACTCCACACAGAAATGCCAAATGGCCTAGTCGGGACTCGAACCAGCGACCTTCTTGCTGTGAGGTGACAGTGCTAACCACTGAGCCACCGTGTCACCATTATATATATATATATACACACACACACACACACACACACATACTCACCGGCCACTTTATTAGGTACACCTGTCCAACTGCTCGTTAACGCAAATTTCTAATCAGCCAATCACATGGCAGCAACTCAATGCATTTAGGCATGTAGACATGGTCAAGACGATCTGCTGCAGTTCAAACCAAGCATCTGGTCTGATGAGTCTCAATTTCTGCTGCGACATTCGGATGATAGGGTCAGAATTTGGCATCAACAATATGAAAGCATGGATCCATCCTGCCTTGTATCAACGGTTCAGGCTGGTGGTGGTGGTGTAATGGTGTGAGGAATATTTTCTTGGCACACTTTGGGCCCATTAGTACCAATTGAGCATCGTGTCAATGGCACAGCCTACCTGAGTATTGTTGCTGACCATGTCCATTCCTTTATGACCACAATATACCCATCTTCTGATGGCTACTTCCAGCAGGATAACGAGCCATATCATAAAGCGTGAATCATCTCAGACTGGTTTCTTGAACATGACAATGAGTTCACTGTACTCAAATGGCCTACACAGTCACCAGATCTCAGTCCAACAGAGCACCTTTGGGATGTGGTGGAGATTCGCATCATGGATGTGCAGCCAACAAATCTGCAGCAACTGCGTGATGCTATCATGTCAATATGAACCAAAATCTCTGAGGAATATTTCCAGTACCTTGTTGAATCTATGCCACAAAGGATTAAGGCAGTTCTGAAGGCAAAAGGGGGTCCAACCCGGTACTAGTAAGGTGTACCTAATAAAGTGGCCGGTGAGTGTATATTGTTATCAGGATATGAGATTTCTTATATCGTGATATGAGATTTTTGTCATATCACCCAGTCCTAACAGAGGCACTTCACAGCACCTACTTGGACTTATTGTGTAATCTAAGGGGGAATTATTTTGCCCTCGGCTTATGCTAAATCATTGTTTTAGTTTTTTTGTTTGTCTTTGACTGAATTTCAGCCATAGTTAGTTGTGTAAATCTATGGCACAATAGAAAGAATAATTGTCTCTCCTCTTCTAAAATTTTGATTAACAATCACTATTTCTGGCATTTAATTCAGTTGGTGAAAGAATGTGCCTGCCTCATAAAAAAAGACGGTACAATATCATTTGTTTAGAAAATGTCATCAGTTAGCGGAGATTTGTGGTTAGGCAGTCATTTAGCCACAGGACACTGCATGGGACATCAGCAGGGCTCCTGTGTCCTGCAGGTTTTTGGACCGAGGCCAGACTAGCAGCGCTCATGTTTAATTTACAACCTCAAGCCGCTTTTAACACAGACATCCAGACTCGAGCACCTAAACTCACCTCCAGAATTAATGCATCTCTGAGAGCTCTCCAACCTTTAGAGCTATAAGCACTTCCAGGAAAAGGTGGTAATTGCAGAAGGTGCTGAAATCCGCTTTCACCTCTCTCACTTGCTTACAGAAAGTGTCACAGCCCTCTAAATCTTCCCATTAACATGCTGTAATGCAAAAAAAGAAAATCAAATGGTGACAGATTTATAAAAAAGGGGTACAGATGTGAAATATTGCTGACAGATGTGCTAACAGCATTTTCTGGGATATTTCTGTCTCTACTGTTGGTTTACTCCCACATAGGCATGGGACGATAACCGGTTTACCGCGGTTTAGAAAAGTCAAGGTTTTAAAACTGCAAAAATGTTCTGTTATACCGTTCCTAAGGTATATGTAAAGTTTTATTTTTAAACTAATGAAGATAGCAGAAGTTAATTAATGATTTATTTTAATAATTTAGCCTGACATGTTTACTGTTCCAAAATATTATAAAAGTTTCCTAAAATGAATTATATTGTGTTCAATGGGGAAAAAACATTTAAAAAGAACTTATTTTGGAGCAGTAATCACAATTTCGTGATACCATGAAACCGTGATGTTTTTATCCAAGGTTATCATACCATCAGAAACTTATACCGGCCCATGCCTACTCCCACATACTGTACATAACACCATACATGCACATGCTTATATTCTGCTTTGGCTGAAAAATAAACAAATAAATAAATTTTATTTTTAAAAAAAATCATAAAAAAAAAAAAATATATATATATATATATATTATTCTTTTATTTTATTTATTTTTTTTCATATAAGTGTAAATGTTAAGAGATTTTGATTTTACAAAAAGTGTTTAGGAAAATATCCACAAAATATCCACAATAGGATTAAGAGGGAGAATTACATTATTTTCGTAATTTAACATATCATACGACTCTCATCAGAAAGGCCCATGTTGCGGTCTCCGGGTCTTTAATGTTTTAATTAACTATTGTGAAATGTCAATATATTGGATTAATAAAGTTTAATCATCATTTATTGTAATATTTTTAGTTAAAACATTTTTTATGTGTATGTGTGTGTTTATTATTTTTATTTTTTATTTTAATTTACCACCTTTTATGGCTAAATTAACTCATGATTTTACAATCTGGGTGCTTTTGAAACTACTTCTTATGAATGATTAAATACTGTTTTGAATAGTACAATCTGTTTTTGTGATTACTGCATTTACCCCTGTTTTAAATAGATAATTAAAATAATAATATATTATAAAAAAGATTTCTGATACTAATACACATTATGAATGTATAATTAACAGTAATTAACAAAAATAAGACCTTTTAATTTAAGAATATTCTTTACTTTTACAATTAAAGGTTAATCAGTACATTTTAAAATATGTTTCTCAAAATATGTTAATTAAATAAAAAAGGTTCAACCACAAGTAAAGGTGAGATGGACACTGGAGAACGAATGAAATCAAAGCTATTGTGCTTTCAACAAGGTGCTCAACCCTGCAGTTTGTGGGTGTAGCTTCTTTGGATTTACAAATTAGTGTTTCATTTAATAAGTAAAACTTGTCTGTATTTATGCGTTTTCAAAATAAATAAATCAATATGCAAATAAAACTTTCTTTTCACAAAGATTCTTGTATACAGAAAACAGTTATCCACGGCTGTCATGCTTCAAATTCAGCCCACATACAGGTATGACTATAAAACATAAACAGTCTTCATCTCCTTCGCTGCCACATTGATTTACATTTTAATCACAATTAGGAAGCTTTTAGCTTGAGTCCCAAAATGATGTTGTAGAAAAGCATCAAAAGGGAGACCATGTGCGTTGCCGAATGATGCCAGATCCCCTTAATATCCATAAGAGGCAGATAAATCATACAGTCTCTTAGCTCTAAGTGGTTTGTTAGCTGCGTGAATAAATATCTGACACATCGAAAAGGAAAGCACGTAATTTAATGAGACTGTGTCACCCACTTGAAACGCTGACAGATTGTGTAGCTAAAAACAATGGAAATATTTGATGCTCTCGTCTGTTTTCTTCTGAGGAGCAGAATTATGGTTTTAGCACTTGGCAACAAAGAAATGTGACATCTTTGATATAAACAAATCGAGGCAGATGTAGAACGTTATGTGGTCACACATCATCAGTATTGAAACAATCTGACCGTGCAATAACCAGGTCCATCTGCCTGAAAGCCTGTGGCCTCTGTGATTCAGATGCTCTTTAAAGCGGCATGGACAGCCTGTCAAGTGACTTCTCTTCATTCTCGGGCCTGATGGTAAAATTGTGTGTGTGTGTGTGGGGGGGGGGAGGCGCGCACACAACTATACAGCTCACGCAATTTTTGAAGTGTGGGAATTGTAGAATAAACAGTTGGTCTAATTAAACATAAAACATGTAAAATTGTACTTACCCTCAGACCATCCAAGATCAAATAAAATATTAATTAAGATTTATCACAAATAAAATATTATCATTTTTAGCTGACTGTCCTATATCTTCTTTATTGTGCTGCTGAAGAAAGTGAAAAATGTGAAAAGTAACCTTGAATGACCTGAGGATGCATAAATTAACACAAATCTTCATTTTTGAGGGAACTAACATTACCCCTTTTGATGTAACGTACAAAAATAACTATCTAACTTACGTTTTGTGCTCTACTGAAATAAACTGATAAAGGTAAGTAAAATATCTTGCTGGAGGTATTTTACTTCATTTCAGTCTGCTGGTAATGGAAATGAGTTTAAAATAAACCAAGTAACTGTTAAACAAAGGTCATTCTCTGGCCTGATGCTAATAATATCCATATCATTATTGAATGCTAACACTTTGACCCATTATGAAAAAAAACTGATTAGAGTCATTAAAATCTACAATATATCTTGGCACTCAAGGGGTTAGTTAAAAATAGCGTGAGTAATTTATTTGAGTGTGCTTCGGCTTTGCTTGTTTACTCCAATAAATGCGGTTAGCATGTAACTACATAGCATCTTTTCAGAGCAGAGACTAATAAATAACGGTTTCTTACCAGTTAAATATGATGATTCGCCGGCGTTTTGCCGTTTTGACCCGAACCGTGGTCGACTTTTTCTTGACAACAAACACAACCACTACATCACGGATGTGAGGTGGACGTCAGAGCTACTTTTTACCGTAATTATGTGACGTAGGCTCGACGAAAATACGTCCCGCAAAAAAATATCAATTAAAAAATATAAATAAAAAATTAATTGATAAATTAATTAATTAATTAATTTTAAAAAATTATATATATATATAACAAATGTTTTTATGCATATTTAAGTAAAGGCGTGTTATATTAAACAAACTGAAACTGAAAATATTCTTTCATATAAATTCTGACCTTGAGCATCTAACTTTGTCAGTGCATTCATTAGACTATTAGCGTGGAGATTCATGTCAACCAGAAAAAAAAGCACAGAGAAATCAATGTCACACAAAATGCAAAATATAATGTGTTCGTTGCAAAAAGAAAAGAGTTATTGCATTCAACTGTCACTGTCAACTGGGTTGCATCCAGATATTTTCTACTCAGTGAAGAAAAATTATATTTTAGAAGGGATTTGCATATAGTTTTATGTTTAATCAATCTTGATTTATCAAAATAGAGCACTTGTGTGTTTTGTGTGGTAGGCTACTCGCTTCAAGAGTCTCATGCATACACAATGCTGCATAAAAACCAGGATTTCTCCAAAGCCTATTGCATATTCACATTGGCATATAGAACCATTCTTTAAAAAAGTGTCAGGTCAAGAATCAAGAATCAAGGCTCAAATAAAAGCTATGGTTGTTCCATGTCCTACTGAAAAAAAACAACAACAAAAAAACCCCGGAAATTACTCTATAAAGTTGCTGTTAATTTGTGAGATTTTGATCACTGGTGAGCATTTGATCACTGGTGCTTTTTACAGACTCTCCACAGATTTCATCCCAATCTGCTTCCAAGGATACTGTGCAGTATGTTAAAACACAGAGCGCTGCGTTGTTGACCGGTTACTTAGACAACAAGAGTGGCAATTAGCTGTGAACTAACATGAAGACCTCAGGTTTGCACTGCTTAGTTCCAGTAATGTTCAACTGCAAGAATGTTCGGCGTGATGTTGACATCACAAATCAAACAGCTCCCTTCCCGTCCTCGTTTAATTAGTTTCTTGTCTGAAACCTGCAATAACCTTGTTTCCAGGCAGCATTTCATTATAATCCTGACATATAATATGTGCCCTCCCATATAAAACTAAGAGCTGAATTGTGTTCCTGAACAGCAGCTTCTCGGTAAGAGATATGCTACATTTCCTCTCAGTGAAAAGCCATTACAATACTTGTCAGGTTTGTAAAACTTTGAAACCTTCAGGAAATCCTTTTAAATGTGTTTTATTGGCCGGTTAGACAAAAGAAGCACTCATTAGGCAGTTCTTATTGCTGAGTATCTAGTCAATATTTAACTAATATTAAAGGGAGTGTTTCTATACCCCGTGTCTATCATCACAATCGCATTCGCCCATGTGTAATGCAGCTTTAGAGTTGAAACATATGCCCCTGTTTCGTAAACTTTGTTTCCATAAAACCACAGGGGGACTCAGCGCTGGGCTACGAAACATCTATTGAGAGTCATAAAGAGCTCCATTGTCATGAAAAAGGCAAATAGTTTGGAGAGGACTCACGACATAATGCTTGTGGGTGTACGGCCTTGCTCACAAACACATCGTTCATACACAACCTGTGCCTTGCCGGACTACAGGTGGACCAAAGAAGCGTCAGACTCGGATTATCTCAGCTCAGGATCAGTTCCAGATGTGCACGGTTTGCATTTATTAATGGCCTCCAGACGAATGCTCTTTATTAAACCGATTACCTCCACGTGGGATAAATTTGTTTCCGCAATGATTAGCTAGAAACGATCTGTGTTTACAGCAACATGGGTAGTGGTAGAGCAGGCTAATGTTTCTGTTGACAATACACTCCATTTGAGGGACAATTGCTCTGGTTTAGTCATGATCCAGCAATGAGCGCTGTAGTTACTGCACAGCCCCACATGTGTTTGAATGTGATCCAGAGCACCAAGTATTTCTACTCTATAAACCAGTTGACACTGCCTGACGTGAAATCACATCATTCTCGCTTGCTTTATTCTGAATGTTCCTCGGGGTGTTGTACGAAGTATTGCAAACCACTGCCCATTTTTCCAGATTTATTTCAAACAAATGTACAAAAAAACAATGAAAGGCAATGAAAGTCAAATTATAAGATGCGATTGCATTTCCCATGAGATCAGGCTGGAAAATGTACACGTTGTGGGTGGATGTGCAATGTGTGAGTGTGTCTGAATAAGAATTTGGGACACAAAATAATACTATGCCAATTATTGTATAAGATTTTGCAAAATCGCCATCATTTCAGGAATTTTATGTACAGGTGATGAAAAACAACAAAAAATTACTGTATTAGGCATGCCAGGTCATGTAGAAACCCTGTATTTAGGACAGTAAACCAGGCAACAGTTTACTGTCCTAAATACAGGGTTTCTACATGGCCTAGCATCCCTAATACAGCAATCTTTAGTTGTTTTTCATCACCTGTACATAAAATTCTTCTCCAAAATTTCATAGAAAAGCATTTTCACCTTTGTGCAAGTATTGCCTTTGTTTGACACTTCATATTTAACATTACAAAGTAAAATTGTGAGGTTTTTTTATTTAAATTTGACATAACCATATATTTAAAGTTTGAGTTTGGATCATTTTTTGCATGAATGTCATTGCATTATATACAGTCAAGAACAAAATATTCAATAGCTCAAACAGGCTGGTTGTTAAAGTTTGTTGGCCATCTTCCTAATTAATGTAATCAAGTACACTTCTGGTTAATCTGCAAGAGGACACTTTGGTAAATTTTACTGGAACCCCATCCATGGACTTCATACAGTACATCCACCAAAATCATTCAAAAACAGTGGCATTCATACTTTTTAACCTTTTGAATTAATTAACATTTTAAATTTGAGCCCAGAAAAGACTGAATTTCTGAATTCAAAGCTGGTCATCCAAGGACATGTTCAGAAGCCACAAACATTTCAACAGTCCTACCATAAAATGACTGTATAAAGCACTTAATGCATTTAACAACATATAGAAAACTGAGTAGTCTGTTACACCCCATAATCACTTGGCACACAATGGTATTTGAATGAGATCAAGCATTGACACACAGGTGCCGAACGCTTCGGCCGATCTGAGCGCACACGTCCACTGAATGCCAGCAGTTTGTGAGATCATCAGGGGAAATAAAACAAATACAATGAAAGGGCCTATGATGGCAGTACCTGTTCTTAGGGGCACATCTGACTTTTATTAAAAGCACTTTGAGAGGAAATAATAACAATAATCATAATCAGGGCAAGATGTTCACTGCCCTATGTTGCGTCACTCACACTAAAAGTTAAGTGAGACAATCTGCTCTCTGTGCAAAACTCTCGAGACTATTCGCAGCATGTCTTTGCAATCAAATTAATATTCAACACTTACACAAAGAAATTGTAATATCTCTAATACACTTATAGTGATGCTGTGCAAGTCTACAATACTTCACTGTCTTTTTCCCACCAAAAAAGAGAGTGTTTCCCACAGTCTTTTGTAGAGGTAAAAAAACAGGCAAATTCTTCCTGTTCTTTATTTCCCTCTTTTTTCATCCCAAAATTAAATTCTTTAAAAACACAAATGTTAAGGGTCCTCATCAACATTGTTCTGTGGCCTTGTTAACAAGGAACTATTTAATACAGGCAATGAAGCGGGTGTATCCAAGTCTTGGCATGAGCTCTTTTGCACAAATGATCACAAGGGAAGCTTTATTAGAGGCAACATCCTTTTCAGAAGGAGCCCTATTAAATTGAAATACTGCTACTAGGACTAAAAGCACATTCATATTGATTTTGTTTGGCTTGGTTTTTCCAGTCTACTGGAAGTGAATATGCAGTCTTTTTTTTGTTATTTCTGTATTTTGATTTGACAAATATAGACAAATGTGAAGTCCCATTTTGGGGACTGCTTCACATTAAATTTACAAAAGTGCATATGATATATAATTGTCAAGTTTAGGATAAGAGGATTATATATATATATATATAATCTGTGGGGTTAAAAGGTTAATACTTTCCAATAACTTAAAATGTGTTCAAATAGTAGTGCAGTAATGTTCTGTTGTAAATCTTATTCTACTAATTTACTAATCTACTACTGCTGATTTATTCTACTAACTTACTAATTTTGACCTGTACTTATTAAAATATTTAAAATGTCACGATCAAAAACTTATTACAGACAAATAAGTAAAACCTAGTTTAAGGTGACAATTAATTAATATTTCATACAATTAGTAAAATTAATATTTATGTGTCATCAAGTTCTTGTTTTAAAAATACCTGATATTATATTTGGTATATAAAATATTGTCATTACAGTATTATATTGTATTTTTGAGTGAATGTGACATTTTAATTTGTGTCCTGTAAAAATGATAAACAATTAAATAATATATATAATAATATTAATAATAATAAATAAATAAATATTATAAATATGATATATTTTTTTGTCTCACAATGTCTCCAATGTACAGAAATATATGTGGTAGAGTTTTATTGATTTGATGTCTTTATCTGCACTATAAAAAAAGAATTAAAATTTAAATTTTTTGGTTTAAACCCAAACCGGCTCTGCTCTCTGGCCTGTTTTAAATAGAGGTACATGCTTTCAATCACTCAACATGTTCAGACTCTTCTGTGTGGGGGATGCTGGTACTCCACAGGGGCTGAGGGCATTGAGAGACAGAGAGAGAGAGAGAGAGAGAGAGAGAGAGAG
>CAIGQV010016645.1:754409-767824 GCA_903798115.1 Danio jaintianensis
AGAGAGAGAGAGAGAGAGAGAGAGAGAGAGAGCGAGCGCGCTTATCAGACACATTCCCATCGTCACACTGTAGCAGACACTGTCCATGGGTTCACTATGTTTGTTTTGCTTTTGGAAAGTTTGAAAATATAGCAAATCACGGAAGCCTGTAATAGCAGTTTCTGTTTGTTTGTCAGATTTTTGGAAATCTGATCTCTCTAGAACAAAATCATTTCATTTGTTTAGTTGTTCTAGATGGGTTTATAATATCATCTTTGGCAAGAATGAAGTAAGATGGGTTTAAATAATAATAATAATAATAATAATAATAATAATAATAATAATAATAATATCATTATTATTGTCCAGTATTGAAGTATTGCTTTCAAAGTGAAAACGTTCATGTGGTTGTAACCTAATTTTTAAACATTACGGGACGTGATGTTCTGATTCTAACACAAACCCACAGCATTTAACATTTAAGTTTGATCCCTGCTGGAGCAGAAACAAAACTCACAGCTGTATTCTGTACTCATTTTATTTGCTATTTGCAGTTTATTTCACAATATTGCAATTTCAAAATGAAGATCAGGAAAAAAAAGTTTCCTCTTTTTTTGTAAAAAAATAAAAAATAAAAGGCAAATGAATTTGACTTCCTCATCAGTCTTAATACCAGGTGTAAATAGGACCTTTTATCTAATTGATTTGTTCAAAAACACTGTTTCTTTTAGTCTTGAATTAGCAAAGCCACAACTACTGTGTTGTAGTCCAAATTTAGCATTCATTTTAGCACCACTTTAATCATTTGACAATAATATCTCTGTATTCAGTACAGCCTAGTTTACACTACATGACTTTAAACATTGGCAGATTGCTGTGCCATTCAGACTACATGACTTGTTTTTGAGTCTTTAAATGGTTGTGGTGTTCACACTATGCAACCCTATTTAAATGATCCACAGGAGGGGGTCACACATTACATGATCTGCAACATATCGTTCACCCAACAACTCTGTCCATCCCCCGAACCACACCCAATTAAATGTTGAGGGCGGAGCCTTCAGAAAGAGCTGAACACTATTGACTGCTTGTGTGATGATGACATCACTGACACACAGTGTTTGAAATCTCTCTGAAAGCGCTCAAGGGAGTGTTTGAAAGCATTGTCAATCAGCTGATCTGTCCAAGATGTCCTGGCTGCAGCCCGCAGCTTGATGACGTAGGTGATCGTCAACTACGTAGCAGACCTTGTACCGCCCACTAAGGTAACGCCCATGCTACTGTGACAGTTGGGTTTAGGGTAGGGGAGGTGCAGGCGATCGTCCTTGTACCGCTCAGTAAGGTAGCGCCCATGCTACTGTGACAGTTGGGTTTAGTGTAGGGGGAGGTGTAGGCGATCGTCAACTACGTAGCGGACCTGGTCAACTACGTCATCAAGCTGCGGGCTGCAGCAAGGACTGTCAGCAAATCAATCGCTGGCATATCTGCAAGGTTCAGCTGATAGATGTGGCTTTAATATGCTCTCATGTCTGTAAATGCAGGGTGAAGCGAGTGCATTGATAACCATTCTAGCCAATCACAGACAATTCCTTTGACCTTGTGAACACAACAGCCCATGACTTGCTCTCTCATTGGCCACAGCTCGTCCCCACGTGGGGTCAATTCAGCGAACTGGTCTAGAATATTAATGAGCTAGATATTAGATTTTAATCTACATGGTGTCGACAAAGAGAACCTTTTTGATGCGTTGTTCAGTAGTTCACAGATACAGATTGCTGAGCACCGATCACCTCCAGATTTGTTGGCAAGCTAATTAACTTGCAAATCAGGCTCAAATTGGGCTTAAAATCCTGTAGTGTGAACTAGGCATAAATCTTTGGAGATCTGACTTCAAGACATGACCTCTGATCTCACACAGAGTTATTATTGTTATGTGAAATCGACATAGCTTTGTCCACTCCATCAGCAGTTTTGAGTCCTTTGTTCTTCATTTTAGAGTTACGATTATGTTTAAAACAGTACTTACCATAGATTATGATACATCTCTGGGAATATATCACATCAATAGGCCGAAGAGAGCCTATGTCACACTATTTACTAGAGCCTATTTGTATCTCTCTGCATCTCAGAACTCTGGTTCTGGCAGCAAGTTCAAGTTCACAATGGCTACAACAACATGTTTTATTTGGAATTAAATAATTCTGATTGATGAATCTAAACACAGTGTTTACAGCATGTTTACGGAGTGGATTTTACTCTTATATGTCACAAACTTTAAATTCTGTATGATTTGACCTTTTGACATGAGCCTATTGCATACGCTTCTGTTTGCACATGCTAGTTTCCTAATGTACTTTGTTTTAAAGAACAAACCTAATATCCATCTATTTAGGGTCCTAATTAGAAGACAACGAACATGCACATGAGGCTTTTTGTTGTGCCGCTTATATTTATCAAGCAGTAAAATAGCCTATTCCCTTTTCCAAAAACAGGCTGTGGCTGAGAGAACTGACAATTGATGAACCATCTATAGAAATTTGTGAATCCAACAAATTGCAGTTATAATTCCTGAATAGTAGAGGGTATGGGCTGCTCACTCTTTGCCCTTATCCATTTGCATACTGCTGGCATAGATAATGCATCCTAAGAAGGGGACATGACTAGTGAAAAGAACATTTCTTGGTTTTAGGAACAAGTTAAAATCTCTCAGGTGTTGAAGGACCATCTCAACATGTTGTCAATGTTTAGCCAAGCTCCAAAACCAATACAAACTTGCAACATCCAGAGCATCTCATGCATGAAGTCCTTGAATACAAGGAGAAAGTTCACCAATCCGTAGGCCATGACTAAATATTCATAATGGTCAATAGCCATGACAAAGGCAAATTTTCCATTCATCCCCTTGGCATATTTGGATGAGGTTGTAAACACTGTGAAGGTCCAATTTGGAGGATATAGAGGCTCCTTAAAGCTGTTCCAAAGCCTCTGAAATGAAGGGAAGTGGATACTGAAACGTATCCGGGCTGTAAACAATACAGGGCTGCAAACCTCCATCCTGCTTGGCCAGAAGAAGCAGCAGGGGTTATAGATAGATGGATGTATACCTGATGGAGAGCTTACTTAAGATATCCATTCGTGGCCTTTTGTTCTGGCATGGAGAGTAGGTAGATTTTGCCCTGGGGCCCTGGTTCACCCAGAAATAGGTCAATCACACAGTCACAAGGCCAATGTAGTGGAAGCTGGGTCACCCTCTTTGAACAGAGGATGTCACTGTGAAGAGGATGTATCAGGAGAGATGTTCACAGTCTGTTTCTCCAGAGGGCTTTCAATGGAGGTAGTGCAATTTGAGTTTGAGTTGGTGGCAGAGGTTCTTTAAAATCCCCCGCTGACCCATAGTCAGGGAGAGCTGAGAGGGAGAGAGAAGCATAAGGGATAGAAAACTGTACTAATACAGCAAGTGGAATGTACCACAGGTATAACTCACCACAGGTTAATAAGGACTAATTGTACATGATAGTAAAGCATGTCCTTTATCTCCACAGTACAAACAGAGACTCTTGGCCAGCCTCGTCTGCCTCTCAGTGAAAGGTATCCGGGCATTGCCAATTTGCATTGGTTCTTCAGCACTTTCCTGCTCTGATTGGCAGGGAAGCGACACCAAAATCCCCTTGCTGCATTCAACTGAGGTTTGAATGAATCTCTCTAGTCTCATATTATCACTCTATGTGGTGATATGCAGCTGTAATTAGGGGTTCAAGTCTTGACGGTAGTCAGGAGAGCTTGTTCATTCCAACTGCTTGAAGATATTTCAGAGAATAATATTAAATCGGCATCTTATTCTGTTTCAGGTGATAAAGTTACTCACTTACCAATCCTGTATTTGTAGAATGAACAAAGACCTTCCGAAAGTGGGTAACAAAACTCTTCAGTGAACTCTTCAGGCTTTCCTTGCACCCAGATGGTTTCTGGCCATTATAGTGCTCCTCCTGACACACTGAAAAATTTGATTTCAAAGATGATTCCTTGGATTTACTAATTGTGGAGAGGTGAGCATGATCGAACACCCAAGGAGGGGGGAGAGCATGCTCAGAGCCCGGCGGCTAGTCAGCGGGCCAATCAGAAATAATAAATAACACCTGTTTATTTTAGTGATTGGACCAGAGAGACACCCTTCTTAAGGAGAAGAGAAGGAGCAGCCGGGAGAGAGGAGAGAACACACACACACACACCGCTACACGTGTTGTGTGTGAACGAACATAAAAAATAAAATTAATTACTTACCTGAATCGCCGACCCTGTCTTCTTCTTCCCACAACAACGAACGTTACTACAGTGGTGCCGAAACCCGGGAAGAAAAAGAAACTTCGCTGCCAGAATGTCTACTCCGTCTACTAGTCCATGTGCGGAAGTCATCCAGGCGCTCGCGGTTCTCCACAGAGAACAACATCACGCACTGGTAGAACTGAAGGAAAATCTCCAACATCGTTTTCAAGTCCACATAGAGGCCCAGCGGGAGGACAGCGAGCTAATCCGGAGTCTGCTGGCCCAGGAGATCCGGCCCGCTCCAACATCTACCGCCCACCTTCCCGTCACTCTACAGAAAATGGCGTCGGAGGACGACCCGGAAGCGTTCCTCGATCTCTTCGAGAAAATGGCGGAGGCGTGTGGCTGGCAGCAGGCCGAGTGGCCGGTAAGAGTCATCCCGCTGCTGTCGGGTGAAGCCCAGATCGCCGCACAGCAGCTACCGGCCCAGAATCTCCTGGAGTATGCTCACCTGAAGCGAGCCATTCTCCAGCGGGCCGGCCGCAATCCGGAGGAACAGTGTCAGCGCTTCCGGTCACTGGAGCTGATAAAAAAAGCGGTCGGCCCTTTGGTTCGCCCAGCAGCTCCGTGACGCCTACCGCAGATGGCTGGTCCAGGATGGCCGGGACATTTCCCAGGTGGTGGACGCCGTGGTCCTGGAGCAATTCATCTCCCGCCTCCCCTCCCGGACATCGGAGTGGGTCCAGTGCCATCGGCCAGACGACCTGGAAACGGCCATCCAGTTGGCAGAGGATCACCTGGTGGCGAGGGCCAGGGTCGGCGAAATAACCTCTCTCTCTCTCTTCTCTCCCCCCTTCTCTCTCTCTTCCTGTTCCCAGGCCCAGACTCCGCTACAGGGGGGCACCTGTCAGAACAGTGGGGTGGAGTCACGACCCCTGGCGGTTCCCCAGACAGTGCCAGGTCTCTCTCCGGTTCAATCGGTTGGTCTCGCTGGCCCCAAGGGTGTAGTGGGAAGGTCTGGGCCGACGAATTGGCGCCGCGAGGGCGTCGACAACGCACCAAAAAGCGGCTCCGCGAAGGAGGTGAGTGCGTTGATCTGCGTCCCCGCCGCGCCAACCGTCGCCCCCGGTCGCGACGGGCCGGACCGGATACCTGTGAGTATAAAAGGGGGTACATATCAAGCCTTGGTGGATTCGGGGTGTAACCAGACCTCCATCTAGCAAGGCCTGCTTCAAGACCTGGCATTGGAAACGAGCCGCACAGTAAGGGTAAGGTGTGTGCACGGGGATGTAATTTACTACCCGCTAACAGCTATAGATATCCAATTCAGGGGTAAAAAGCATAGTGTCGAGGTAGTGGTTAACCCGCACCTCAAACACCCGCTAATTCTGGGAACCAATTGGGCTGAATTTAATAGATTATTAGGGGTCTTATGTGCGGGTGTTTCTTGGAAGAAGAAATCGCTGGATAAGGGGCGGGTCGCTCAGCTGGGGGAATCCCAAGCGATGCCGTCACGCGCTGACTCAGGGAGAGGGTCAGGAATTTCCCGGTGTAAAGACTTTACCCTGGAGCAGTCGCGTGACGACACGCTGAGACATGCACTCAAAAGAGTGCAGGTCATAGATGGGCAAAACCTCCAGCCTGATCGACCCCTCTCTTATCCATATTTTGCGATTATTAATGACAGGGTGTATCGAGTGGCCCAAGACGCTCAGACAAAAGAAGATACAACCCAATTATTAGTACCAAAGAGCCGTCGGGAAATGCTTTTCCAGGCGGCTCATTCTAATCCTATGGCCGGACATTTAGGTCAAGCGGCCACATTAAATCGCCTCATGGCCCGATTCTTTTGGCCGGGCATTCACGGGGATGTCAGCAGATGGTGCGCTGCGTGCCGTGAATGTCAGTAGGTGAATCCACCGGCCACCCCAAAAGCGCCATTGCGCCCTCTACCAGTTATGGAGATCGCCTTCGAGAGAATTGGTATGGATCTCATCGGGCCATTAGAGCGATCCGCACGTGGGCACCGGTTTGCATTAGTCCTAGTGGATTATGCAACCCTGTACCCGGAAGCAGTAGCTCTCCGTAACATTTCAGCAAAGACTGTTGCAGAAGCGTATATTCGTATATTCTCCCGAGTAGGAATCCCCAAGGAGATTCTCACTGACCAAGGCACCGCGTTCATGTCACGCACCATGCGCGAACTGTAAGGATTGTTGGGCATTAAATCGATTCACCCACAAACAGACAGACTGGTGGAACGATTTAATCGCACTCTTAAATCCATGATCCGTAAGTTCGTACACAAGGACGCGAAAAATTGGGATAAGTGGTTGGAGCCCTTGTTGTTTGCTGTGCGGGAGGTTCCGCAAGCCTCCACGGGGTTTTCCCCCTTCGAGCGACTCTATGGCAGACAGCCCTGAGGGGTGCTGGATGTCATTAGAGAAGCTTGGGAGGACGAGCCTTCAAACAGTAAAAGCGAAATTCAATATATTCTGGACCTTAGAGCAAAACTCCACACACTGGGGCGGCTCTCTACGGAGCATTTGCTTAAAGCCCAGAATGATCAACGCCGGGATATGACAGGGGCACTAAACTACGTACATTTTCACAGGGAGATAAAGTCCTTGTACTGCTACCCACTTCCAGCTCTAAATTACTCGCCAAGTGGCAAGGGCCGTTTGTGGTCACACGACGAGTCAGCGATCTCGATTATGAGGTGGTTCGCTCGGACAGGGCCGATTCACATCAGATTTATCACATAAATCTGCTGAAGCAGTGGAGGGAGCCGGAGGAGGCGTCGCTGGCTACGCTTGTTACCAACGAGGATGACCTGGGGCCAGAGAGCACCGGCCGGGAACGGCCGGGCGCTCTGGTCACCGGGGGCGATCATCTCTCCGCGAGCCAGCTTATCGACATCCGGCACAACGTGAATACTTTGGTGTGTTCTCGCCCCTGCCCGGTTGTACTAACCTAATTCAGCACCATATTGAGACCAAACCGGGCGTGGTCATTAGGACCCTGCCGTATCGCCTGCCGGAACACAAGAAAAAAGTGGTTCAGGAAGAATTGAGTAACATGCTGAAAATGGATGTAGTAGAAGAGTCACACAGTGACTTGGCCAGCCCGATAGTCTTAGTTCCTAAGACAGACGGCTCGGTCCGGTTCTGTGTTGACTATAGAAAAGTCAACGCTGTGTCGAAATTCGACACAGTATTGACGAGTTGCTCGACCGTTTAGGTGCTGCTCGATTTTACTCAACATTGGATTTGACAAAGGGATATTGGCAGATCCTCTTAACTCCAATATCCCGCGAAAAAACAGCCTTCACAACGCCGTTTGGATTGCACCAATTTGTGACACTTCCGTTCGGGCTGTTTGGGGCACCGGCTACGTTTCAGCATCTGATGGACAAAATACTCGGCCCTCACTCAGCATATGGCGCTGCTTATTTAGATGATATCATCATTTTTAGTAATGATTAGCAGCGGCATATGCAACAATATGCAGGCAGTATTGTCAGCGCTGAAGCGGGCCGGGCTCACGGCCAACCCACGGAAGTGCGCAATTGGGCGAGTGGAGGTAAGGTATCTGGGCTTCCACTTGGGTCACGGGCAGGTGCAGCCCCAAATTGATAAGACTGCAGCTATTGCAACCTGTCCGAGACCTAAGACCAAAAAGGAGGTGAGACAGTTTTTGGGATTGGCGGGATATTATAGGCGTTTTGTTCCTAATTATTCGGCCCTCGTCAGCTCATTGACTGATCTCACTAAAAAGGAGGGACCAGATACCGTCCAATGGTCGGAGCAGTGTCAACAGGCCTTCTCAAAGGTAAAATCTATACTTTGCGGGGGGCCGCTATGGCACGCTCCTGATTTTGCTCTCCCCTTTCTTTTACAGACAGATGCATCCGATCGGGGTCTGGGGGCAGTTCTCTCCCAGGAGGTGGCAGGAGTGGAACGGCCAGTGCTGTACATTAGCCGCAAACTCAGCAAGAGTGAGGCTAAGTATAGCACGATAGAGAAGGAGTGTCTGGCGATATGTTGGGCCGTTCTCACTCTTCGCTATTACCTCCTGGGCAGGGGATTCGTCCTCTGTTCAGATCATGCTCCTCTCCAGTGGCTCCACCGCATGAAGGATATCAACACGCGGATCACCCGTTGGTATCTAGCGTTACAGCCTTTTAAATTCAAGGTGGTCCACAGACCGGGTGCACAGATGCTTGTAGCCGACTTCCTCTCCAGGGCGGGGGAGGGGGGGGGGGGGGGGGGGGGGGGGGGGCGGCAGGCCGGACGGCTCCCCAGCCGGAGACGGGCGGTGGGGGTATGTGGAGAGGTGAGCATGATCGAACACCCAAGGAGGGGGGAGAGCATGCTCAGAGCCCGGCGGCTAGTCAGCGGGCCAATCAGAAATAATAAATAACACCTGTTTATTTTAGTGATTGGACCGGAGAGACACCCTTCTTAAGGAGAAGAGAAGGAGCAGCCGGGAGAGAGGAGAGAACACACATACCGCTACACGTGTTGTGTGTGAACGAACATAAAAAATAAAATTAATTACTTACCTGAATCGCCGACCCTATCTTTTTCTTCCCACAACAATGAACGTTACTACACTAATGTGTTTTAAGTTAAGTGGTTGTAATCAATTTATTTGTGCTGAATTTAAACAAACAAATTAAGTTGAACATTACTAATTTAATTTGTTTAAATTCAACACATATAAATTGTTTGCAACAATTTTGCAGACATAATTTTTTTCAGTGCACAAGGGAAATAATATTGGTGATTTTTCCCCCATTGGTAGTGAAGCAGTGAATCTGCATCTCGAAAACCAGTAAGCACTATAGTAAGAAGCCATTGCAATTTCCTGCTGAGCCAGAGTTGGGCACTGGATTGGCTACAGGACTGGTGATGACAAATGGAGAAGGAGTGAGGTCTGGAAGTATGGGCTGTGACTGCTTGTTTGAGATTGTCCATGATCTCCTAAAAGGAATCTGGGGGGTACTCATCCGTGTGGGACGTTAGGGTCTAATCTTCTGTTAATAGAGCAACTCAGAAGAATGAAGTCAACTAAAACAGTTTATTTACAGCAGGGATAGAACAAGCAAACAGGTAAGTATGGTTTATCAGTTGGTAGATATGGTTTATCAGGTGATCAGAAGGATAATAAAGATAATAAAATAATTCTGTCCTTGTGTTGTGGGTAGGTCATGGAAGCTGGAGGGAGCAGGTGGAGATCATATTAATCCAAGCTGGCAAGCTTGACCTGCTGTATGAGTCCGTTACATAGGTGGGGTGAGTGCTTATATTGTATGGTAATGCAGCAGTTCTCAATCCTGATCTTTACAACCTCCCTCACTGCTTATTGTGAAGTGTGAAGGGTTATTTAACTGTAATCATGTGATTAGCATAGAAGTCACGTCTTGTGCACATTACTCTTTTGATTAAAACTTTTGAACTGGAGTCATGGCAGAATATCTTGCCATGTCTACTGCGCAGGGCACTTACGGTGGAATGGAATAAACCACTGAAGCAGTAAGAGAAACATACAAAATATGCATATCGCGAAGTCAAATGACCAGGATTGAGAACTGCTGTTTTAATGGGTAATGATGATTAGGGGAATCCAATTAGAATTCTGGGGATTGTGAATACAGTGATTGGGAAGTGAGAGAGCCTGGCTGATCTGTGACTGCATCCTGGATAAAAACCCCACATTTCTTTACTTTTCAAAGTTACATCTGAAACTCTCATGAATGTATGCCTCTTTATGATTAAACACTTGCTGCATTCCTCATTTAGCTAAAGGCATCTGCCTGAATGAATGAATGTAAATTGATGATATATTGCTCCGCCGCTGAATATCTTTTCTCACTTTTATTTAAAAAACTATTATTGAACTGTTTCTGATATGGTTCAATCTGTTTCTGTTTGAACAATTTCTTTATAAAACTGTTTTCCTGAGGTGTAAATTGTTAATGAAAAGAATGAGGAGGAAAAAGTCCAATTCAAGTTCACCACATAAAAGACACATTTGTTTTCTTCCTTTTAAGAGTAAATCAGCAAAGGCATGTGACCCTATAAAGAGATGAGATGTAGTGGAGGTTAAGAGTTGTAACCCCTTTAGACCTAATTTAGGCCTGTCTTGTTTTCAGGAACTTTGTTGGACACACACTGGTGAGCACATGTACACACATTCAACAAAAAGCAAAGGTCTGGGAAATGTCAACAAACACTAGACTTCTCAATAGTTACTGGAAAGGCCACAGCTACAGAGATGTTTCCAAGCTTTTCATTGAAGGCGCCAGTGTCACGCGTTCAATGCCATTCGTTTGAAATACTGGACCTTTGCACAACAGCAGACAACCAGTTTTCTGAAAGTCATAAATACCATTACAAAACGTGTTCTGGTTGCCGTCCTGACCTGGAAAAAGCCAGCTGTGAGATTTCTTAAGATTTTCTAGCAGATTGTGTTTTGTTTTATTCATATTGAGGATTGTAGTGAGAATAACGGTGATGTGAATGTGCAGATGTTCGTTCAAACAGAACTATGGGAACTCAGAAGGTCATGACAGCAAACAGTGCTGCTCTCTCACATTTAATAGCTCGAATACTTTGGCAACATAAGATCAAATGACATTGCATGTGAAACAAGAATTTGATTTGTATTTGCTTGGTTAACTGCAACCAGGATCAGCTTAAAAATGTTTCAGCCAAAGCTGGTAGGATCATTTTCACATATGGGTCAAACAAACAATGGGTTGCCATGATATCTTGACATCTTCACTTGAAGCCAAGTGCTCATGATGACATTTAACATCATTTGGCTGCATCATGTACTTTCACACCCAGTCATTGTGTCACGAATGAGCACAATGAAACATTTGCTGGAAATACTGGAAAACATAAGAGGACAGCAATACACATAAAATCATTTGTTTTCGAACTCATTTTCACATCATTTAAAGATATTTCATTTTCCCCCTGTACTTTCATAAATTAACTTAAATTACCTTTAAAACACCATGTAAAGTGATGCTTTTGATTGCTCTTGCAAAAGTAATGTACTTGTCTTTTAGCTTTAACTAGACGGAAAGTAACAGGGATTGTTTTCTTAGTCGAAATATGTGTCAGTGTTACTGTGAAATATCTTAATAAGCGTGTTTTATGTGTCTGGACAAGCTTGTCTCCTCACAGCCAGATTGCCCTCATCATTAGCCTTTATTTGAGCTGGACCGAGTTGACTGGAGCTGCTTTCTCTGGTTCATTTACGCTTCTCATGAAGCATCACAAATCAGAAAAGACACGTGTCGCTCCTTTTGTTCTAGACTCAGACAAATCCATGGAAAGATATTTACTTCCTTTTATTACTTCCTCGAAACCACTCAGAATTGAAATAGAATCCATTCAAAATGGCAAAATTTATACTTTTGTTGGTAAAATATCATTGGGGATGCAAACTTTTTTAAGCAAACCTTATGGATTATCAATCAGTATTTTTTAAGTTTTTGTTGTTTGGTATTTGATGTATAATTGTGCAGGATCATTTGCACTGTTTTACATTTAAGTTACATTTGTCATCATCTAAATCTCATTCAAAGTTTGTGGAAAATAAATATATATATATATATAAATATTTTCTTTTTCTTTTTTATTTATGTTAATGGTCGCAATATTAAAAAAAAATTCTAATGTGTTTGGCAGAGAAAAAACAGTTTAGAACAAGTATTTTGGATGAACTATCTTTTGAATTGTCTTTAAAATATGTCACATCACAATTCAGATTGTAACTAACAACTTATTGTTGGGAAAATACAGTACTTAAATTATTTAATAGGACTAAATGTCATATAACTGCTAAAATGTAATCTTTAGGAATTTTCAAATTGGATTTCTTTATACTCAATACTATAATGTCGTGCCCAAATTCACTCATAGCACATAATTAGTCCATATTCAAAGATAAAACAAAAAACACATGTAACTGTGATTTTGTAAGTTTTCAGATTGCTTCAGTCCCACTGCATGACTAATTCAAAGGTTATGATGCACACACATAAAAACTTAAATTCTTCAAATTTCATGAGACTGCTTGGCACATTAAGACTACAGCAAAAACCCCAACCTTCAATAAAATGTTTGCTCAGAAAACAGAGATGCCTCTTTTTTTTTTTTTTTTTTACTGTATGTTCATTCTGTCATGTTGTTTCAGAATTTATATTTTGTTAAAGCTTAAAAACAACACTGATTGTCTAGAGGAAAAAAATGAATGCGACAAAAGTCTCTAAGGGCTTTCTAGCTAATTGTGTAATGCAGATGAAGAGAGGGAGTTGCACCTGTTCTGATTGGATCTGCAGCTCTATGCTTGTTTCTCTAAATTTATCTAATGTCTCATGATACATTAAGCAGACAATTCATTCATTTATTATGGAACATTGCTACAGCACTATAACTAAATAGACACTAAACCATTTGAACGTAATGTTGATTCTTTCTGGTGTTCTTTGCATCTTAGACATTTTGTCAGAAAGTGTATAAAAGCATGCATTATGTATGGTTGTGTTTAAAGGAGCAATAGATAAAAAGAAGAACGTGATGGGTGGATGGATGGATGGATGGATGGATGGATGGATGGATGGATGGATGGATGGATGGATGGGAGGATGGGAGGATGGATAGGAGAATGGATTGGAGGATGAATGGGAGGATGGATGGGTGGGTGCATGGGTGGGTCTGTGTGTCAGTGGGTTGATGAAAAGGAAAATTTTTAGATCAGGGTGGATCAACAGATCATTGCATGGATGGAATGAAAGGATGGTTGATAGATGGAGTGTATGACCAATTGGATTGATAGATGGATTGATAGATGGATGGATGGATGAATACACAGATAAATGCTAGATCAATAGATAAGTTAGAATGGTAGATGATGTATAGGTTGTTAGATTAATGGATCAGGTGGGTAAAATTATATACAATTTGATGGATTGTTAGGTGGAATGAAAACATAAATAGATATTAATATTAATGTAAGATCAACAGGCAGTTTAGGTGGCTGGGTGAATAAATGTATGTATGAACAGATGGATGGATGGATGGATAAAGGGGTGAATAGATCAGTGGATGAGTGAGTGAGTGAGTGAGTGAGTGAGTGAGTGAGTGAGTGAGTGA
>CAIGQV010016645.1:776683-795301 GCA_903798115.1 Danio jaintianensis
TCCTCCCTTCCTCGACTCCGCCCTGGACCGTCCTTCTGACTGTGTCCTGGGTCTTCCTGCTCCAGCTCCCTTCCTGGTTCCTCCCTCCTTAGACTCCTCCCTGGCCCCCTCCCATCCTCCCTTCCTCGACTCCGCCCTGGGCCGTCCCTCTGACTGTGTCCTGGGTCTTCCTGCTCCAGCTCCCTTCCTGGTTCCTCCCTCCTAAGACTCCTCCCTGGCCCCCTCCCATCCTCCCTTTTATGATGTTAAAGGCGCGAGGACGCGCCTTCAAAGGGGGGGGGGGGGAGTAATGTCAGGTTCTGTGTTTACCCTTGCCCCAGTGTTCCATGTGCTTCTGTTGTTGTCATGTGATTCCTTTGTTCTGTTTCCCGCCGTTTCCTAATGTTCATTAGTTTCACCTGTGTTCCCCTCCTGTGTCCCATTAGCGTGTATATCTACCCTTTAGTCTGTCTCCGTCTTTGTCGAGTATTGTATTGCCACCACCATTTGTCCATGTTCCTGTGTCTCCGTCTTCCCGTGTCTCCAGTTTCCAGTGAGTTATATTAATAAATCTTCGTGTTTGCTAAATTCCGTGTTTCGTGCCTTTGTGAACAAGCAACCGTGACAGTAACATTGTTATTGTTATAGTGTAACAATTTATTTAACTACTGAGCATTTTAATTATATGACCTTACTTTGTTTAGAGTTAGAATGCAGGTTATGTTTAGATGTTGCATGTAATTATACATAATTAATTGTAACTACTATAGAAAACACTACACAGAATGTGTAACAAAAGGGTCCTTTATCTCCACTGAACATTTCCAAGTGGCATGATTTTGCCTTAAAAAAAAGGTTTTAGAGTAAGAAAATAAGAAGACCACTTCATAGGGCCACATCATATGGCCAAAAGGCACAAGTGATGTATGCTTTAAACTCCTGTTATTCTTTGTGCATATTATTTAAATTGTGACTCAGATATCACAGAAGTGCAATTCAAGAAACAGCTTGTTTGGTCCCCGATACCCTTCCTACCTTCAGTTTCACTCTGAAAAGCAAATCTTCAGAAAGATTTGAGCACTAAGATAAACATAAGTATGAATTGACATGCCCACTCCATAGTGTACAACTAATTCAATTTAAGAAATGTTTACGCAAATATCAGGCCTAAAATGCTGAGCGGTAACCACACAATACACAACAATACATCTTTAGCATTTAGAATGCAAACCATGTTGTTTTCAGATTACTGTATTTCATTCAAACTTCAAATGTAATTTATACCTTTACACTGACTGTAGTGTGTATTAAAACATTTTATGACATATATTGTACATCATTCATTCATTCATTTTCCTTCGGCTTAGTCCCTTATTTATCAGGGGTCGCCAAAGCGGAAGGAACCGCCAACTATTCCAGCATATGTTTTACATAGCGGATGCCCTTCCAGCCGCAATCCAGTACTGGGAAACACCCATACACACACTCTCTCATTCACACACACTCATACACTACGGCCAATTTAGATCATCCAATTCACCTATAGCGCATGTCTTTCAACTGTAGGGGAAATCGGAGCACCTGGAGGAAACCCACAAGAACATGGGGCAAACATGCAAACTCCACACAGAAACGCCAGCTGGGACTCGAACCACGACCTTCTTGCTGTGAGGCTAACCACCGTGCTACCTATTGTGCATCAATACATCAATGTAAATTTATACCGTTTGATGATTAAAACTAAAAACAGGAATGCTTTAAAGCTCTATTGGGGCACAGACCCTCATTACTTTTATCACCTTTATTTTTTTTTCTTTGTTTTCAGTGAGGTATTTCTAGCTGACATTTTCCCTTTCATTCATTCATTTTCTTTTCGGCTTAGTCCCTTTATTAATTAGGGCCACAGCGGAATGAACCGCCAACTTATCCAGCATATGTTTTACGCAGCGGATGCCCTTCCAGCTGCAACCCATCACTGGAAAACATCCATACACACATTCACACACACACACTACGGACAATTTAGCTTACCCAATTCACCTATAGCGCATGTCTTTGGACTTGTGGGGGAAACCGGAGCACCCGGAGGAAACCCACGCGAACACAGGGAGAACATGCAAACTCCATACAGAAATGCCAACTGACCCAGCCGAGGCTCAAACCAGCGACCTTCTTGCTGTGAGGCGATCGTGCTACCCACTGCGCCACCGTGACGCCCGTTTTCCCTAATGGTCTACTTCTATTCATTGAACACATGTGCAAAGTAAGCCTTAATAAATAATAGAAATCAATCCTGTAACTTAAAAGCTTTTACTAGGTAACAACAGATTATTGTTGGGGCATGTGCCCCAGTAAATGGGATCTAGCACTACAGACACATCACAAAGTACATCTTCTATTGATTTTTTTTCTGTCGCAACAGTGGACTAGTGCCATAATGTTCCCATGGGCCATGGAAAATTCAAAGAACAAATATCTGTCCACTGGATGATGGGACCAACCAATCAGAATCAAGTATTCCAGAAAGCCTTGTAATAATGGCTGACACATTCCAGTACCCTAAGGCACATTTAAACACTACTGACAACCCAAACAACTCATTTAAGGCTGAAACTAAATCCTGGCAAATAGCTCTCCTTGTGAACAATAAGTGTTGGCCCAGGGCAGGCAGATTTACGAAGCGGTGTGGACAGTGGGGTTGAGGGCACCTCCAGCTAACCTCGGGGACGTTGTGCTCAGCGGGGTCCCAAAACCAGCGTGAGGAGCTGTATAAACCCCAGCTGAGAGGAGAGAAGTTATCAACAAGCCCAGTACATTCCTCTCTGGTCTCCAGCCAACATGAACAGCCATGTCTGCATCTACGCTCAGTGCTATCAATAAAACAACTGATATGAAATAAATGCATAAGCTGTACTCCAGACAGAGCCGCAGCAAAATACTGCCTCTTTGATGAGGACACAAAACAGACTTGAGTCAGGTTTTTGAATTTACAGTTAATAACAACACAGTAAAACCTTATTTTTCTTGAACTTTACAGAGGTCTTATTTTATTTCGCTGAAGGATTTTCTACTCCAAACTGTGAGTAGTAACAGATCTTTAAGTACTTTCAGATGAGCAATTCACATAAATATCAGTAAGACTTTTCTGATGGTCCTTTTTAGACGTTCTACTGACTATAGGGGTGTTCAAACTTGGTTTGAATTAAATTGAATTTTGTTTTGATTGCTTTGTATGTGCAGTTCATTTGACAAAACAAGCAGCCAGAGACGTTTGGTGCACATCAAGGTTCGGATTCCAGCATTGAAAGTGAGTAATTGATCTCTGGTGCAGTTTGTCTGAAATATTTACATTACACCTATACCACAGCCATCTAAATGAACCAGGACATAATATCAAAACAGGACATGATATTAAAAGATAACAACAATAAAATGCTCTAAAAAAAGATCAGTTGATAACAACATGAACAAACAAATAAAAAGTACATTTATTACAGTATTTATTTATCTTTGTATGAGTTTATTAATCAAGTATGATTAATAAATGTTGTACAAGTATTGTTCATTATGTTAGTAATTAACTAATTATGTTAGAAATTAACTACATGAACTAATGCAACATTATTGTAAAGTATGACCAATCAGGGTATTAAATGTTTTTAAGACATTTTTTGATGCAATTTTTCGAATTTTGGGAGCTTGACCTCTGCACTGTCAACTTTCAGTGCTGAAAATTTAGAAAACGTTATCAACAAAGTTAAACAATGTAGGCCCTATAACAAATAATATTTATTCAAATAAGTCCATAAAACAACACAAGTACTGACATCTCTTTTCTATACCATAATTTACATGACCAACTAAGAAACCAATATTTGAACCAATAAGAATGTCAATAAAAGTTGTCAGAGCAAAGTCAAGCTCCCGTAATGTAATGTGTATATTTATATAGCACATTTATGAGCAGTTCCATGGGATTTTTAATGACCACAGTGAGTCAGGACCTCGGTTTCACGTCTCATCCGAAAGACGGCACTCACTGACAGTATAGTGTCCCCTTCACTTTACTGAAGCATCAGGACTCACACAGACCGCAGGTTGAGTGCCCCTGCTGGCCTCACTAACACCACTTCCAACAGCAACCTAGTTTTCCCACGTGGTCTCCCATCCAGGTACTTACCAGTCTCAGCCCTGCTTAGCTTCAGTGAGTAACCTGTCTCGGGCTGCAGGGTGATATGGCTGAGGTTAGAGTAAATGAAAGAGTAAATACAAATGGAAGACACAAATGAATCCTAAATTCAAACTGTAAGCTCCTAATGTACATGCAAAAAACTGAAATTCTCATCAACCAGCTCATCAGATTACTCAGGCATCAGAAACATGTCCCCTTGTAGCATGTCAGCTTCTTTTAACCTTAACTCAAAAGTTTAAATAAAGTGTAACATATTTACAAAAAATGCTGAGTTACAGATGTTCATTTGAAGATCTTCCCCTTAGAGCTCTTTCTGTAACAACTCTTTGATTTGAATTCATGAAGGAAAGTGTGATCAAACGGAATCTTCAAAAAACAGGAATGTCTGTTTTATCATTACACTCTCCATCCTTTCCTCGTGCTTGATTCCTTGAGCACCTTTGGGCTTGCGCTCATTAATCATGAACGAGGGCCTGTTTTGATCTATCTTTACTTCTGTGGCAGCTTCGCCAAACTGACCTCACATGTAAGCAGTGCACATCCATGCCAAAGACAACTGCAGCCATTATTAAACTGACACTCACTGGACATTCCACGGAGCCGGCCAGGATACCAACACGGCCTTTTAATTGTATGCTTAGCGTCATACGCAGAACGACACAGTACACTTTGGCAGACGTGCTCCAAATCGAGAAAACTTTAGCCAGGGCGAAGTCTAAGTGGACTTGTTTTTCTTCTGACGTCTTTGAGATGAATGATTTTCTCCTTGCCGGAGGGTCAAGAGGAGGGATTCTGGCCTATAAACTCCTTAACATCATTTGTCCATTGTAAAGATAATTCAACTGTAGACAAATTGGCAAGATCTCGCCGCTGTTCACAGCCAAAGCAGGTTCCAGCCAATACCATCCCTGTCACGGACAGGAAACTCAAGGCGCCCCATAATCAATATGCATTTCACATCTCAATGGAAGAACAAATTCCTTCCATGAAACAGTATCCGTTATATTAGCCACCATGGAGTAAAACAACAGAGGCAGAGACATCCATCAAAACTGGGCTGAAAGGGTTTCCTCATGCGTTATTCTCTCCTGTAAAACCCACGCCGGTTTGATACTTGCTCAAAGATGAGCTACACGCCCCGGCGTATTCCCATGTCCAGATGTAAACATAACCTGAAACTCAAGCGCTGAAATATGCGATGCAATGCTCAATGACACGAGAACCGGTCCAAGAACCACAGACACCGATGTTCAATCGCCAGGCTCACAGCAGACCCTTCAAATGGAAGCAGATGTCGAACTTCTGAGGCATCGCATCAGTGACCTAAAGTGCTCCGCTGGTAAACTAGTGCAACACACCCGCTTTTCCAGGATGTTCTTCATATCCTTCCATCATCCATCATAAAAGCATCAAAGTGCTGCATGAGATATCTCCAGGCCATTCAGGTTGTATGGGTGATCCAAATGGGTTCCAGCTCTCGGGGACATTCCACCAATTCCTCTTCAGTGGACAGATGGTGGAGATTTCGCACTGGGTTTGTGCTTTGGTTAAAAGGATTGCAGGCTTGTAACACGTTCTAATCGAGCCACCGATTGTGGCTCGGCTCTCGTCACATGCACAGTTCAGCGTGTTCATATGAAATATCCATCAAACGCTGCATGAAGGAATAGGAAATTTTTGTGCAAAAACGGTGTTTGATGTACTGCCAGGATTGTGAAACAGATTCCTCTCCTATCAACAACTAGCATGTGATGGAAAGAAATTCATATCAGTAAGGCACAAACACACTGGCTGGTATCAGAATAGTCATACTGATAGATGTGTTGTGAAGTCAAAAGAAGAAGAAGAAAGAATTTATATTAATGAAACTGAACAATAGGACCTCAGTCATTTTAATCCCACAATAGGACCTCAGTCATTTTAATCTCTGTGCTTAAAAAATCCTTGTGATTTAAAAAAGCTGCACAAAATCATCATAAAATAAAAATATCATATTTTTATATATTTTTTACATTTACCAGCTCCAGCTCCTGATAATAACTACCAAAATACATTCATTTTAAGGATTTTGATTCTTTCAATTACAGTTTGAGTACGTAATGCTCTTATTTTGTACTAAATGCTAAGCAGAACATTTTTGGATTAGAGGTCCATGATTATAAACAACATTAATCTTAAAGCATTTTTGTGCAGTGTCACATAAGAAACAAACAAAACTACCACTACAAAAGAAAATCTGACAACCATTCCATTACAGACACATAATTATAATCGTTTTATACTACGAGGCTGTTGAATGCTTGATTCTGATTGGCTGATGAGCATTTCAAAATTCTGAACATTCGATTATTTTCAGATAAACACATAGCAGAAGTAGTTCCAAGCAGGTCTTGACAGCATTAAAGCTTCATAGAGCATTCCGAGGACAAATACCTGACAAATGCCTTGAAATACATTGTCTTTAATTGATGTAATCGTAATTGACTTCGGACTGTTGAATTATTTACTCCAGGTAAAGTGGCCATGTGCATTTAACGGCTCCTCGTTAATTACACTTAATTAATTCTATCTGCAGTGCTCAGCTCGAAGTGAAACGCAGAAGGAAAACAAGTAATTAAATAATTTGTGCCACAAGCCAAACTTGAAAAAAAAAATCCAAATAAAATTATTACAAATGTGACGTTTTAATATTTAATTTTTAAAATTAAATTGTATTGTTTTATATTTAAAACAGCATTGAAACATGGTTTTAAAAAGTATGACTTTTTGTTTAAATTATTTGTTTCATGGAGGAAATATTTGTCCTGAAATTCCTGAGTGAAACCGTTTTTGTTTCTAATGCAGATTCATGAAAAGATGGGTAAAATATTTATAAAAAATCTATACTGTTTACATTAACCAAAATGATGAAAATAAATAAATATAAATAACAAAAATGTCCATAAAGGTGCACAAGGTTTAAAGATAGTTTAGTGTTTCTGCTGCAAACAGGTTATACGTACTCTAGAGTTTTGTACTCTATTTTGTGGCCAAAAAAACTGAGATAAATATAATTTCAATAGAGCATTGGTGCCACCTTGTGATGTGTTTTATTTTTGAATGACCGTGGACCTTTGTATTTTTCAGATTTTACATATATTGATTTCATATTGACTTCATATTCAGTCAGTTTACTGTGACAAATAACTCATGTGAGATTCATCAAATTATAGACACGTCACTCAAGTCTGAACAGTGTGACCATCAATAACATCAAGTTTTATTTTGATCAATAGATTTTTAGTAGATTTACACGATTAACTTGTTAATTGTATTCAGTCACAGAAATTAAGTATTAAGGTAAAGTATTAAATTAAGAATGAAAATAATCATTCTGAAATGATTAAATTGTAAGTCTAATAAATCTCCGTGGTTGCAGTAAGTGATCTCCATAGTAACCACGACCTGAAGAGCAACCAGTGAAACGGAAATATCAGGGTATATTTAAAACAAGAACCATCTGTTGACATATTCTGTTTAAGGATCACTAATCTACTTATGGTCATTTTATTTTTTAAATCTTTATGCTTCCCACTATCCTGCTAGGTTTTACCCATTTGTCTTTTAATCAGTATCAGAAAGAGCTTTATAGTGTTCTTGCACACACTATGAATTTGTCTTAGTGATATAGAATCAGTACAGACATAATCATTTAAAATGTCAAATGTAGTGTGAATTATTTTTTTTATGAATAAGTAGGCCTACATGTCAGAAAATGTATGCTGTTTAATTTTTTTTTTTAAACATTAAACACGTAAAACAATTTAATTGAATGTAATATGTAGAGCTATGGAAAAAGAGACTGCTTGAAAAAAATATTCTCTGGATTTATGTGAAATGTTAATATTTATTTTACTCTATGAAAGTCTCATAGCATTTCTTTGAAAAATCCAATATAAATATTGTAATTTAGAGTTTGTTTTTTTATAAAGAAAACGACAAATGGTCAGATTCAGAATAACTCATTTTCATGCATTGTGATTGAAAATCTGGGTGATTCCACCAGATATTGATTTCATAACTAGTCTTAAAAACAATGGAAACATTGGCATTGTTGTGCAAAATGAATATAAACATGTCAGAAAACGTTTTGTTCTTTCTTACGCTCTAAATGACAGTATACTCGTTTGATTTATTCTGTGAACTACTGATGAAATTACTTACACAAATCTAACAATTTCATGTTTTAAAAAATAATAATACAACCGCGCTTAAAATAACATGTACAAATGAATTTAACAACACAAATGAAAATGTTTTCACTTCAGAACAGTTTTTATTCTTTTATCATCCAAAGAAATTATTATTTGGATGAATAACCCTGTTTTTTCTTTAAAACATTTGAATTTCATGGGATTTTTGCTAAATGTAGGAATGCTTGAAATTGCTTGGTGAACCAATTCAGTAAAATTGTTAATACCAGATATAAAAATAGATATGCGGGATAAATAGATGGATTTTATTACTTACACCCATGGACCTCTGCATCATTCGAAAAGAAAGTTGTTCACACTGTGGTCACCTCCTACAGAAACAGCCTGAATAATGCTTGCTTTGCACGCAACGCCATAAACCATATTATCTCAAAGACGTGCTGGCAATACAGTGACTACCATGATTTAAGACTGATTTAATTTAGACAGCAAATGCAATTGATGCAAGATGGCTCTTCTGGACAGTCAAGTAAAAGGGCTGTTTTTATTCTGGAGTCTGGTCTATGTTTGAGTGGGTGTACGGACCATTATAATTCCTGCTCCCACGCGAAGGCAAGCAAATTACACACAAGCACTCGGGACTGGACACAACAAGCATCACGAAGTGCCAAACGCCTTCATTTTAGGTCATCCATTACTGCTCTGTTTATTGTCAGGATCATACAGCAACTTTGAGTTGGAAAAAAGATGTACTTTACTAAAGGGAACATCACAACATGGTTAACATTTTTACAGCGAGTAGGTACAGTTCATAGAAATCATACTCGGAATGACACGCTGAAAACTCTAAACAAAAAAAAGCCTTTATTACATGGGCAGATTATGAGAACACTGTAGCTATCGGACTCTTAAAATAATCACCTGGTCAAGTTTTTTTCTTTACAAACACACATCAAAATTTAACAACAGAGTTGGAAATCAACAAAAACCAAAAACCAAAGAGGTCTCTTTAAATTTTTCATACATACATTAGACCTAGTTACGGGAAATGTATGTTAAAGTCCCTGTATACCAAAGTGTAGAACTCTAAAAAGAACCAGACAATCATTCACTTCACAAGGACATCTTAATATCTTTTAATTGCATCATCGATGTCCGACATTTGTTCCTTCAGCTGACTCCACTGCTCTGGGTTCAATGAAATGCCTGAGAGGGAATTCAATACAACGGATCAAACAAAAACAACTACAGCACAGTAATCAACAGAAGCATTTCACCGCCACTTATAGATTTGTGCTTGACTAAGATTTCAAAATGACAAAAATTAACAATAGAAATTAGTTGGCTCCGATTACCTTTTTTCCCAGGCTTCATCTCACCAGCCTGATCCATCCAGTACTCTCGGATGTCGATCAAGACCTTGCCTTTGAAATCCCTTACGCTGACGTATCTCAGTTTCCCAATCTGTCACATAATGAATGACCAAATGTCAATTTATCTGAGCACCAGTAAATAACAGCTCTACAATCAGTCCTGCTGAACTTTTGGTTTACAGTCAAACACTAAAGCATTGGCCCAGCTTAAACCTGGTTTTAAAGCATTAGTTCACCCACAAATATTTTTTTATAAATTTTTCACCCTGATGTTGTTCTAAACCCATGAGGCCTTATTAGTTTGTCTTTGGAACACAAATTAAAGATTAAATCTGTGAGCTCTCATCCTCCATAGATCGTTTAGTTCTCAGCTTGTTAACAGTCAAGAAAAATACTACCAAACATCCTCTTCTCCTCTGTGCAAGTACAGGGTGCACGTTCATGTGCTCAGTGCGAATAAACATGCACAATATATTGACAACTGTTGACATTTTTATTTTTTTTTATGTGCGCACAAAAGTGTTCTTGTAGCTTGATAATATTCCGATTGAACCACTGAAGGCATGTGGTCTGTTTTGAGCATTTGTTTTTTTGGGGACTTTCTAAACGAATCGGGACCCTTGCTGTCTATGGTATGAGCGAGCACTCAGATTTCATGTAAAATATCTTAATTTGTGTTCTGAAGATGAATGAAGGTCTCAGGGGTTTGGAACTATGTGAGGGTGAGTAATTAATAACATTCATTTTGGGGGAAATGATTAAAGTGGTTTTTGGGGAACCACTTTAAGATACATTTTCACCAATCCAATTATGTCTGACTCTGGCGATCAGAGCAGAAATAAAAGCTGTTGCTCTCCATCTCGTTGTTTTTTTATTTTGTGTTCATGTCACTTGAGCAAGCCAACTTATTTTGCAATATTAGATTAAAAGATCAGAAAATAAATGCTGATCCCCTTCTTTAAAAGAAATCAACAACATGGTTGAAAGTGGATGGAAATGATGGATCAAAGCAACAGCTCTACAAAAAAAGTAATATCTACTTAATGACAAAAGCATCTTAACATCAGTAAATGTGACCATAATTCTATATAAATGGCAGGTTTTAGTGCCAAATCCCTTAAGAACCATTTTATTTACTCCTTTTCTGGAGTTTGTAGAAATACAAACACTAGAGGACGTTACATCTAAATACATTTCCTAAATGCATTCACATCAAGAACAATAACTATGGACGATTATGATATAACTCCCACACCAATGCACAAACATGATTATTATAAGCATTGTGCATTTTTTGTTGTGTGTTGCATTAAAAATCTGTGCCATTTAAAGTCAAATTGGCTGTTTTGCACATTCATCAGCAGAACAAAACTGTTCTTCTGTGTCATTATCATTATAGTTATGATGTAGACTATTCTCGTGGATTTATAAGTAGTTTTAAATGTATATCCGTAGCATTAGTATTACTTTTTATAGTTTTTGTCCTTAGTGTTAATTGGCCTTAACCAGTCCACAGAAAAGCATCAAATTGCACTAGAGATGAAAGTAAAATACAAATGAATTGCTGTTCATCTTACTGTCAGCATGATTGTTTTCCATCTTTTAATGTACTATAGCTCTTAAGTAGAAGCTTAATGCGAATCTACAAGCAAGATAATGCCAAATCAATATTACATGGCTATGCATTTATTTGGTAAGTAACCATCTAGTGGACAGAATAATGTTCAATCTGCTGTTTACAGGAGTGTTGAAAAGCTCAACCTGAAACATGTTATCACTGTTCTTGTCGCTCTTAGCAGAGCCGCTCGGTTTGGAGGACTCTCCGCTTTTCTGTTTTTTAGCAGGCTTCTCGGGGGCACTTGGCTTCTTTCTTTTAACCTTAAAATAAGGAAGAAGAAGAAAAAAACAAAACAATTTCTCAGACCAACAGAACATTTCAGGACCACATGAGTACTAAAAACAGGACTTAGTTAATTTTTTGCTAATTTTGATGCATTCACATAAATCAGAGCTCATACTTAGTTTCTTATTTGTTTTAATACTATATCAGAAGCGATGACTATATTTATGGCAACATTGGTAATAAGTATTCAATATATAATTTACAATCAGAACTGTTTCTTAATAAATCACACATTATACAAAATAAAAACATACAAATAACAACGCTGATAAAAAGTCCTATAAGATCTTTCAATTCGTTCATTCATTTTCCTTCAGCTTAGTCCCTTTATTCATCAGGGGTCGCCACAGCAGAATGAACCGCCAACTTATCCAGCATATGTTTTACACAGCGGATGCCCTTCCAGCTGCAACCCAGTACTGGGAAACATCCATACACACTCATTATCTTTCAATTTGATGAATGATAAATATTCTAAATTACCACTAGAAGAGACCTTTCCTATAAATTTCCCATACATTTTTTTTCTGAATAAATATGTTATCTAATATCACTTATAAATATACATTCTATTAAAATGTGTTTTATAGTCAAAATATTCTTACACAAGTTACACAAATATGTCTCTCACCTTAGTTTCTGCATCACTGTCCGCTTCACTGCCAGACGTGGATGAGAGCACCTCCTTAGACTTGGGCATTCTGTTGAACACAAACGAGCATAATCTCATGTTAAGATTCAAAATGATTCAACACTGCCCCCACAAGGCCACTTACAAAACCTAACAATAATTTTACTGACATCAATCTTTACATTAACCAACTTCCTGTCAATGCAGTATAATTAGTGACACCTGACTGTTTCACAGTGGTTTACAATATGCACAGTTTAGAATTATTTTACTCATTTTCAACAAAAACAAAAGAAAACAAAATGATTGGATTTTTTTGTCTAATTTCAAATAAGACAATTCAAGAAGTTCCACACAGAATAGTTTTTTTTGTGAACTGGACGGTGTGCCGAATGAAGGACACAAAACAAATATTGTCTACTAAGGATCCTTCAAACTGAGATGTCTTTCATTATGGAGCTCGAAGATGTGGCAGTCAAAACACACAGACTTACACTTGAGAAGCACTGGTAATGTAGACATGCTTTCTAGGCACATTCAGCTCTATTTGAAATATCAAATTACAAATTTATAGCATAATTATACACTATTCTTTGCCATTTTGTATTAAAGGTAGTGCAAGTAGCATTTACTAGTGCAAATGCATTTTAAACTATTTCAAATATTATTGAGATGCCACTAAACGGATACACTAAATGTGCATAAGGAATGCAACCTGTATATATTTTATATTTGCTGCTTTATCCAGCAGCCACAAGCAACTGAGAAAGCCAACTTTTTTTTATATATATTTATATTTTTTCCTGCATAGAAATTAAGAGGTAGCCACTCCCATTAGAATTTGGTACCACATCCACCATTTGACAAAGACCCTGAGAGATGCTCAAGCGCCGGTCACGTTTTTAATTACATTTCATGTTAGCCTTTTAAAATAAGAAACATTTTTTACTTGATAAGATTACAAGAATAATGCAAAATGTGTTCGATTACAGAGGCAAAAACTTAGAATATGCATTAGAATTTTTGCCATAGGTCTGTGGATGGTGCTTGGTGTGACGTCTGAGCCTGAGATCAGAAAGCAGCAGCCATTGACTTCACAGTATTTTTGTTCCTACTATAGATGTCAATGGCTGGCTTACAACATTCTTCAGAATATCTTGTTTTGCATTTATCTAAAAAAAAAAAAAAATCTTAATAGTTTAAAACCACTCGAGTGAGTAAATGGTGAGGAATTTTTCATTTTTGGGTGAACTATGCCTTTAGATTTAGTTTAGCCCATATTTGTTTTTTTGATAATGACCAATTTGCATTTTATAAATCGGCAAGGGACAGCTAATAATCTTAAATGTTCTACTGCAAAAAGGCACTTGCATCTTTTGGACAACCTTGTGAACCGTCCCTTAAAGGTAAATGATAAAAAGATTTTGTCCTCATCATCATCTCAAAATTATATCATTCAAAATAACTTCAATCTGTATTCGCTGTATATTAAGTTAATTACAAATAATCATTGAACAGGTTGCATCCTTTTGTGACAATTGCTTTTAGTTATTAACAACACTAACGTAACTTACATACTAACAGTCTACTGTAATTGGTTTAAAACGGGTTGCCAAGGCCCCTAACAAAGACATTAATAAGAAATTAATAATGAACAATTAATACTCAGGGAACACTGGTTTATTAAAACCTGTACTAACTTTCTAGCCACATTTCCCAGGTGTAACATACAAAAGCTATATACATATTTATTTTTTGGGGGGTCTTTCTGAATCCTGCATTTATTTTTGAAACAGCCAGCAGATGCGCATCCAATCCGCCAATAGAGGAACACGAGATGAGGATGACCGTCATGTTGTTGGAAAAGATGCAACATGAGACATAATTGAGGCTTCCCCGCTCAATAACGACTGCTTCAACGATCTGACTCCACAGACGACAGTTTAACTGCTTAACTTAACTGTTTAGGTGAACCAAGACTAACTCATATACGTTAACACCGGGCTGACCGGGGCCTCTGCATCCTCCAAAACTAAGATGGAAAGATAGGCCCTAAATAACACCTCACTGTGAAACGCGTGAACAGTATGACTGCCGTTTTATATAATTCTTCGTGGCTGTGCACTCATTTAACAAGTGCATTTCTAAAACGGATTTAATGTGAATTGAACAAGACTTACATGTAAGGTTGAGCAGTGGTCTATAACAGTCAGTCACGCTTAGCGGCGGGAAGTCAAGGAATCGAGGACCAACCATATGGCTAATAACATCTCAGAGAGCGTTGTGGGAAATGTAGTTTTGCCTCAATGACGGCATTGCGTCGGATTTTTACGGTCTATAAAAATTGTGAACCACCACAGTAATCTTCTAATCTAGTCTAAACAGATCTCGTTTGATCCTCGGACTCGAAGTTTTCATGTATGTGTTTGTCATATTTATTTAATATATTTCTAAGTATTTATTTAAGTATTTCTAAAATGATCGGTTGAGTAGTAAAGTTTTGCAACACGCAGTTAAATAATAACACGCAATAGGAATAGAATAAAAAATAATTAAATAAATCAAAATAACAACGAAACACCAGTGTCAAACTTGCGTTTAATTTTCTTACCCTCAGTCCATCCAGGGCCATATTCAATTCCTCTGAATAAAAAAAAGCCAATAAAATTGTAGCCTAACCATGTTTTTGTCACATTATAACTACAGTTTTACCAGCAATGATTGTAGCACGGTAAATTTGTGAATAATTTAATTTTAGTTCCCTTTGTCTTAATTCTTTCACATATAGTTTTAGGTCTGAGTATATGTATAACATGATCACATTGGCAGTTCTATATCTCTTTGATATAAAATCATTAAAATATATATATTTGTTTGTTTGTTTTACTGACCTTTCAAAATTACTTTTTTCAAAAACTACATTTCCCATCCCTGGCAGCACCCACTGCGCATGTGCAGGAAACGCCATATCCTGGTACGACCTTCTCATATAAAAAGGCAGGCATACGAGGCAGAGTTCGTTAGAGAATAGGAAACCAATGATTCCCATATGCCCAGTAGTCTCCTTCACCTATGGTGAGTACAACTTTAATTTTAAAAGGACGTCGAAACATTACAGGAGTTTTAAACGAGAGAGGATGTGATTAGGACCATGTTGCGGGGGTCGTCACGGTTTAATCCGTCGTGGTGTCCTGCGTGTTTTCTTCCACTGCATGATACGGCTCTTCATCATGGTTGCCGCCGCTAACTCTCCGCCAATCTGTCTTTTTGCAGTGCCCAGCCGGCTAGGTGAAGATGCCAAAATGGCCACCGGCAACTACTTTGGATTTACCCATGGTGCTGGGGCCCAGTACAGGTAAGGGCCGTGATATTTAATGGGGACTGCAGTGCTGCTGGTGGTACAGTAATGGTGGGATTTGGCCCCGATGCCTTTGTTGCTGGGTCCGGGTGGGGGCAGGGGGAGGAGGCGATTGCCAACGCTTTAAACGTTGAGATGAACGTTTGGAAAGGAAATGATGCATTAAACAACGCTTTAGTTTAAATATGGCGATTAATGTTTTTATGTATATGTGAATTTTATTTCTGCTAAAGATATATATTGACACGCGGGATGTCATTTTATAGTTCTTTGGGCCTTTTTAGGCGAATAGTTTTAATTGGTGGAAAAAACTACATGAGATGTTATATCGTTTAAAGCCGTTTGTTTACATCCGAGGTGATGATGACAAGCAGGTGCAGTTTTAAATATGTTAAAATAAAAAGTAAAGTCTCAGTACGTTTAAAAATAACGTTAGTTATAAAAGTAATAGATTAAAAAGAATGGTCAAGATTTAGGAACTTAAATACTGTTTACATTAACGGGGCGGTTTACCTTATGAGCAGACTCTTATCTCAGTTGGCTAGTGTTTATTTAATCTGTATCATTTAATGATATTAATCATATTCTGAAACTCATTTTGATAACTTAACGTTGTTCACGTGCGTATAAACGGTGAATTTAGCCCTAGCTGACGTGATAACAGTGAACCGCGCGAGCGAGCAGACTGCAGCTGTCATCTCTAGTCCTGCATCAGAGCTGATCTGCGCATGAGCGACTCAGCGCTCTTCTTTAAGCTCCAGTGTTTTTAAGACTGAAGTGGTGATAATGTATGTTGTATTTCCATACTGTTAAAAAAGTCGCCGTGACACTTTATCTTTTTAAACCAAAACGTTTATTTTAGGGCTGACGTATTTTGCGTTTGTAAAATGTATGTGCTCGTGTGTGGTGAAGGGCGATGTCTTCACGGACGCCTCAAGGACTCATTCAGTGTCCCTCATGATTCGCCTTTAAATGATTCGACTGTCAATATGTTGATGTTTTTTTTGTCTTTAAAAGTAATTTTAATGCTTGTCTATTTTGTATTTGTGTACTGTGTGCTTTAAGAACTTGCCCTGATTGTCAAACTAGCAATGGTGTAATGTTTTTCCTAAACTGGGATCATATTTCTGAGCAATTTGCCATTGGCTTAGTGTGTCATTATTGCATTCAGTGTAGGATTAAGGTTTCTATTATGCCTCAATTTGTTTTTCCAAATCAGCACAGGTAGGAAGAATTTTTAAACAAGCAAATTTGTGTGTCAGATCTTTTAAGCAGTTTTAACAAATGTGTGCTTTTACATCAAAACGGCTAACACTATCACCTTGGTTGTTTTGAGGATGCAGAAAGATGTAACAATAAATGGAATGACTTCTTGCACCAGAAGTGGATAATTTATCAAAAAATTAAGTTGCTGTTAAAAGTTAAACAATTTTAGCCAAAACAGTGGTCCTTTCTAATGCTTAAAATGCAAATCAATGCATTTGTTGTGGTATTTGAGTCACTGTATACAGAACATATACGACCAAAATAAATATGAATAACTGAATATACATTTAAGGTAAAATAAAGTGAAGCAATCACCGCTGCATAATCACTTATCAGATATTGGGAGTCTGAAAAACGTTAACTTCCTAAATCAGATCATGAATGCAAATAAAATCATAATTTTTTGTTTGGTTGAGGCGTCCAGCTGAAGTATAAGTACAGTTTTGAATACCCCACATGCGTCCTCTTACTGTAGTAAACAAAGCACTTCAGCTCACATGTGAGATTGTGCCTGTTCACTTGTGCTCCTGATGGGCATTAACCTGTTTAAAACTAAGGCCAAAGTACAGTGTATCACCAGGAGCCATGGTATTAACTTATGCATTTGAATACACTTTGACTTTCAAAGTGGCAGTAGTTGATCAACTAGGGCAAGGGTTCTGGCTAAAAATCTAGCAAAAAAATGCTTGAGGGCAAGTTAGTTGAATGCTAAATTTATTGTATGGCTGAACCATCCTTTTAATTCAGTGCAAGATACTAAATGTAACCTTGAACAAAGTAAAATGGGAAGATTCAGTTAGGGATGGCACACAAATGTCTTGGGAGTCATCTACAAGATATGGCAAAGTCCTAGAGTCTTTTCATTTTTTTTCTAAGTTCTTTTTAGTGAATGTTTACACGCTAATGTAGTTGAAAGGGAGTGTACATTTTACACCATGTATTTAGTTGTTTAGATCGTGTGTGCCATGTAATGAAAAAACACACCACCATTATAACAACATGGCAGTGATGTGAGAATTTTTCACTTAAGCTGGATCATAATTCTAACCAGTTTCCCATCAGTTGATATTTGATCTTCATGATGTGCCAGTTTTCCAGTAAAATTGATTGGCTTGACTGTTTTAAAGTATTTGGATTTTATTTTGAGTAAAGCATTTAGTCTAACCGCGCAATTTATTAATTAAACTGCGGTAGATGGATGTTTAACAGATTTCTGAAAGTACATTTTTTAGATAGATTTGATTTTTTTTTTTTTTTTTTTGTGGGTATGTGTGCAGTGTATTGAAGCTTAAGATTGTTGTCATGATTTTCAGCTTTTAAACTAATGGACAACTAAGGGAAAAGTGTTTGCATGACATTTTGTCTGCCTTTTTTCAAGAAAATGCTGAACTAAATCTTTTAATCCATTACTGATTGGTTTTCCTTCCTCAACATGTATCTTCCCTTTCAGGCCAATGGGTTTAGTGCATTAAATCCAGAAATCTATTATGAATCTAACTAAAAGATAATCTGTTATAGCTTGAGTTGGGCGTTAACATGAACACCATTACGTTGAAGGTCATTGCAGCGCATTGTCTAATCTTCTTGTGTAATTTGACTAAAATTGAAACTGACAAGTTATTTTGCTCCATGTGCAAATTATAATCGTATCATTTGTGTAGCAGAATTATGATGTCATTAATTGTTGATGTTTAAAAAAAAAAAAAAAATATATATATATAAT
>CAIGQV010016645.1:795701-813174 GCA_903798115.1 Danio jaintianensis
AACTTGACAAGTGTTTTGGGAACTACCTTTTTTTGATTTAATTAATGTTAGTAATTTTGCTCCATTTCAAATACCACTGTTCAGCATTGACATTTGTAACTTGGCTCAATGTAAGCTATCAATCTTGTAATCTAGGCATTTTGTCCTGTTCCCTGCAGTCAACAGCCGGCCGCTGGGGTAGCATACACTCACCCCACTACAGTAGCCAGCTATACTGTGCATCAAGCACCTGTGGCAGCGCACACAGTGGCAGCAGCCTATGCCCCTACAGCCGCCACGGTTGCTGTTGCGAGGCCTGCACCAGTTGCTGTAGCAGCTGCAGCTAATGCTGCCGCTTTTGGAGGATATCAGCCAACCCATGCTGCCACGGATTATGGGTATGCACAGAGACAGCCAGAAGTACCCCCACCACCACCTCCTGTCACCTCACAAAACTACCAGGTAAGAGGAAAGAGCACACTTGATGTACTGTTGGGGTTGAGCAAGATTTTAATAATAATAATAATTATAATAATTATATAATTTTTTTATTTTTTAATCCAAGTCCAGATCACTGTTTAGCATTTTTTTAGTTTTTAGTTTTTCCTGTGCTTTTAAAATGCATTTAAAAAAAAATGTAATACATTTTCAATGGGTACAAAGTGATACAAGCACTCTGCTTACTGTTGCAGGACTCTTATTCGTATGTGCGGTCTACAGCTCCTGCTGTAGCGTATGACAGTAAACAATATTACCAGCAACCTGCAGCTACTCAGGCTGTGGCTGCTGCAGCAGCCCAACCACAACCCGCTGTTGCTGAATCCTACTATCAGACTGGTACGTTGGTTACTTCTTGGCAATTTAAATGGATGGCTATCGGAGGGGGGGGTGCTTTTTGTAAGCACGATTTTATAAAATCATCTTCTGACTGTTGATTCTTAAATGTGAAAGGCCTGAGTGTTTCATAAAAGCATTCATGTTTAAGTGTATGTACTTTTTAGTTAAGAATTTATTGTATCTATTGTATTCTATTTATCTATTGTACCATTAATTCCCTTTTATTCATGTTCCATTACATGGTAGAAATGTTGTCTTTGGACACAGGGTGAAATCAATAATAAACTTCTGGTCACCCGTTAAGTGATCTGTATTATAAAATGTCCTCTGCAACTTTGTTTTGCTCCTCTCTGTAGCACCTAAAACCGGATACAGCCAAGGCGCCACTCCATACACCCAGACCCAGCAAACGCGTCAGGTTACAGTCGTAAAGCCAGCCACCCCCAGCCCTGCCACCTCAACCTTCTCCATTTACCCAGTTTCCTCTGCTGTACAGCCGGTCGCAGCTGCAGCAGGAGCCTCTGTAGTGCCGTCTTACTCTCAGAGTCCCACCTACAGCACCAATGCAGTCACGTACTCTGGTAAGAACATAAATGTTGTATTCTAAAACGAGTTTAATGCTGCACCAATTGAGCCAGTGAATCTAGGCTTATCGATTTACAGTGCAATCCTGTCAGTCTCCATCTGTCCTAAAGCCAATAATTGCTCTTCTCTGTATGCTCAGGAACATCATATTCTGGCTATGAAGCGGCAGTGTATTCGGCTGCCTCCTCTTACTATCAGCAGCAGCAACAGCAGCAAAAACAGGCAGCCGTTGCAGCAGCAGCCACTGCCGCATGGACCGGCAGTACCTTTACCAAGAAAACTCCCTTCCAGAACAAAACTCTGAAACCTAAACAGCCCCCTAAACCACCACAGATACACTACTGTGATGTTTGCAAGATCAGTTGTGCTGGACCCCAGGTATTTTATTTTATTTGCATTTCATTTTAAGCATGGGTGTCATGTGTAACTACATGCATATGTCAATGGCAGATGTACTATACCCAAAGGTTATTCATAATAGTCACTTTCATACTATGTAGAACATAATAGCACATCAACATTGAGCCAGTAATCATATACTGGATAATATATAACTACATTTGGTTCTACATGTTCAGTATTGATGTGAGTTGGGTGAACTTCAACTGTAATACCTGCATGACATGTTTATTTCAGACCTATAAGGAGCATCTGGAGGGTCAGAAGCACAAAAAGAAGGAAGCTGCACTAAAGGTGTCACAGAGCAGCAGTAGCAGCAGTGGAGGCGGGAGCTCCGCCCGTGGGACACAAAATCAGTTGCGCTGCGAGCTTTGTGATGTCTCCTGTACTGGGGCTGATGCCTACGCTGCACACATCAGAGGAGCCAAACACCAGAAGGTACATGACTCACTCTCTGATCTCCTCGCATTATAACCTGCTTTAAGCTTGTTTTGGCAGCACTATTTTTGAGTGCGTGTGATTTTTGGATCAGTGTTGTGGAGAGGGCCTCTTAGGGGTTGTCTACCAAAGCATTTTAGTGAAGAGTGAAAACTTGGGTGCTCTTCCAAAAAATGCTTTGCTGTGAGTGCTTCTCTAACAGCAGACCATTAAAAAAAAAAAAAAAAAAAAAAAATGCAGAGTCCTCAGCGGCTTGCCATGCTGCTGGTGTTTTTCAGAAAAGTGGCTTTTCATTGAAAATAACTGAAATAAATAAATAAATAAGTGTGTGTGTATATATGTGTGTGTGTGTGTGTATGTGTATGTATATATATATATATATATATATATATTTATATATATTTCTCACACACACACACACACATATATACATACATATATATGTGTGTTTATACATACATACATACATACATGCATACTGAGCTCACATTTCGGCGGACAAATGCTCTTAGGGACTCAATCTGGTACAATATGAATCAAATTAGTTTGACGGGGAATAATGGCATAATATATTATGTTAGTTGTGTAATGCAAGTCAAAAAATGTGTTGCTTATAGCATTGGATTCTTTAGTTAGTGGTGTGAGTTTTTAATATAAAGTTTATTTTAATAATATAGTTTAAGTTTATAATAATTTTATTTATTTATTTTTTTCAATAGGTTGTGAAATTGCATACCAAGCTAGGAAAGCCGATCCCATCCACTGAGCCGAGTGTGGTTTCCCAATCCTCCACCTCCAGTACAGCAGCTCCCAATAAGACTTCCAGCTCTAACATCAACAGCTCCACAAGCACATCGTCAAATGCTTCTGCTTCCTCTGTTTCTGCCTCTTACTTAAAATCTGGCAGTATGGGCAGCAGCATGGCTGCTTCTGCTGCACAGGGCAAGAGCTCAGGGTCCAACAGTGTCTCAGTCAACAGCTCATCTATCAAAAAGGTCAACACACCCAAGATCAACTTTGTTGGTAGGTATTGCTGAATGAATGTTATTTGCTGTACATTTAGTACGCTTTTTTATTTGATTTTTTTTATATTGTATTTATTATTTTTTTGCATGACCAATATAGGTGGAAACAAGTTACAGACCACTGCTTCTAAAAATGACGAATCCAAAGCTGAGGCAGCTAAAATTGCACAGTCTGCTGCATCTGCACCAGCAGCAGATGCAAAGAATGACATGCCTGACCCCATGTCACCTCAGTCAGCACTTGCAGCCCTGCAGAGTGACGTTCAGCCTGTCGGACATGACTATGTTGAAGAGGTAACAGAAGTCACGATAAGGAAAAACATTCCTGTAGGGATATAATTTTAAGTGGCCAAGTGGAAATAATCAAATATGTTTTTGTTGTTCAGGTTAGGAATGATGAAGGCAAGGTTATCCGGTTCCACTGCAAACTGTGTGAATGCAGTTTCAACGATCCTAATGCCAAGGAAATGCATTTGAAAGGAAGGAGACACCGACTGCAGTACAAGGTTAGTGAGTCAACAATTCAGCTTCTCTGTTTATTATGACTATTACTTCAGTCTAGCTGATTGTATATCCCACTGTTGTAGAAAAAGGTCAACCCGGATCTCCAGGTAGAAGTAAAACCTAGCATCCGAGCCAGGAAGATCCAGGAGGAAAAAATGAGGAAGCAGATGCAAAAGGAAGAGTATTGGAGAAGACGTGAAGAAGAGGAGCGCTGGAGGATGGAGATGAGGTGTGATGCTTGGTTCCTTGTATAATATAAAGAGCATTTTGTTTGAGAGTTCCTAAGTATTTTTTATTTATTTTATTTTTTTTTCCTCAGGCGCTATGAAGAGGATATGTATTGGCGGCGCATGGAGGAAGAGCAGCACCACTGGGAGGACAGGCGAAGAATGCCCGATGGAGGTTATCCACAAGGTCCCCCTGGACCTCCTGGTCTACTTGGTGTAAGGCCTGGGATGCCCATTCCACAACCACAAGGACCAGTGGTAAGACATAAGAACTCATCAAATCCAGTATGGTTTTCCTCATTACAGTCATTTGAAGACAATGTTTGCTACAAATATTTCCAATTAAAATGTCTTCATACTTTATACTAGAATCGTCAAAACTGTAGTTTAACATCTAGTTTTTGATGCAGCCTCCACGTCGCCCTGATTCTTCAGACGATCGTTATGTGATGACCAAACATGCAGCTATTTACCCCTCTGAGGATGAGCTCCAGGCCATCCAGAAGATCGTATCAATCACTGAGCGAGCACTTAAGCTTGTCTCTGACATAATCACTGACCAAGATGCTGGTGCAAGTGCAAAGGGCAAAGAAGAGGACAAGGAAAAGAAAGAGCCTCCCAAAGACAGGTGGGAAGAGAGCTCTCTAATGGTTTTCACAGCAGAGAAAGCTGAAGGCTGCAGCAATACATGACCTTTTGTTCATTGCAGATTGCTGAAAGGAGTGATGCGGGTAGGTGTTCTTGCCAAGGGGCTACTTCTGCGAGGAGATAAAGAGGTCAACCTGGTCCTCCTTTGTTCTGAGAAGCCAACCAAGAATCTGCTTACACGCATTGTGGAACATCTCCCCAAACAACTCACGGTACTAGCGTAATTGTCTCAGATTTTCCTTTGAAATATACAAGTCAATCAAATGCAAGGAGGATATCAGCCTTCAAATGCTTTACAGCAAAAAATTAAGCCCATAAAGGCCACTGTTTTTTAGAGAATAGATTTGACTTTATGAAACATTGTTGTTTGGCTAGGCATTAAACTCTCCATGAGTAGGGTTTCGACTCCTTTTGTTTATAGGATTTAGAGCAGGGGTACGCAATCCAGTTCATGGAGTTTGAACCCTAATTGTAGGGTCTTCAGATTCAATAGAAATTTCTAGGCAGGTGTTGTAGCTGAGCATATTGGTCCTCCATAAGCAGGCTTGAACACCCCTGCTTTACAGGATGTAGAGCAACTGTTATTCTGGGTCAAGGTTTGCAGAAGCTGGTTTCACATCACAAAGATGGTTGAGAGTTTGACGTTGTTCTTGTGTTTGTCAGATGGTAACACCAGAGAAATACGAGGTAAAAGGCTCCATCCAAGAGTCTGCCATTATCCTTACATCCTGTGGTGATCCCAAGATGCAGGTGACCATCACCCTGACTTCACCCATCATCCGAGAGGAGAACAGCCGGGATGGAGGTTGGAAAAGACGTTGCACACATTAACCGACTAACTCTCAGATTAATATTTCATGCTGATTTTGACAACCGGAGGAGCCCATCTGTTGGCACTGTGGAGATGGTACTCTGTAAATGTTGCCAGATTCATGTTTGCAACTTTTGGCCTTGGGAGCATTATTTATTTTATTTTGTTTTATTATTTTTTTTTTTTACAAATTTAGACCATAATATTGAAAATGGTAAAAATGAAACCTGGTATGTGCTTGAGCTTGGCTGTACATATAGGAGCTACATTTAAAAAAATATATAATAATAATAATTTATTTTCTTTGACCGTTACAATGCTGAGGTAAAGTGCCTCCTATGTTTATGCTGTAATCATTTCATATGAAGTCTGTAATATTCATACTTTAACTGGATTGAAGCTTGTTTAAGTGGCTTCTAGTTGGTTTTTTAGCCCATTTCAACACTACCAGGTTTTACCCAACCATCTCCAATGTCAGCAGTGGTGCTCTGGTTTTTCTCTTTGTAACAATTCTCCAGTGCTCTTGAAGCTCTCCCCAAAACAAGCATGATAAGTGTTTGCATTGTGTAAGTCTAGTTAGTCCCGGGTAAGATTCATTTTTGTTTCCTGTGTTCAAGGGGATTGTGTCCTAAGCAAAATCCAAATGATATTTTGTTACCAGTGTTCCAATGCCTACTTCCCAATGGGTCAGGGGGTAATCCTGTGCAAACAACTATATTTATGATTTAGTTCCTGAAGACATGATTGAGATGGGTCTGAGGAGTAGTTTGAATGTCTACCATGTCCCCACAGGAAACAAATCTCATTTTTGTCTGGTGGTGAAAAGGTTCACCGTTTTGAGGTCCCCTGTTCCAAAATGAAAGTGCTCCCCTGAGAGAAAGTTGAATAGTTTCATAAATGGCAAAAATTGGCATTCAAACAGTGTATTACTGTAACCTGCATCTGTAAGTGCATCAATTTTCTGTTTGTTTACAAATGAAGAGTCATAGTTGGTATGAAGCCACTGAAATGGTGAAGTTTTAAACACCGGCCTTGAAGCCATGCCACCATTTCTGTATGGCTCCTTAGGGGAGTATCAGTCAGCTTTTGGGAGGAAGGCTTTGATAGAGGAATCTTTGGTTGGACCTGGGGTTTACAGCCTTCGGTATACATTGAGATATGCGGGTTCTCCAAACCCAGTTTTGTTGACAGGTATGCATGCAGTGATGTCCTAATCCTTTAGCTGGGAGCTTCAGATTTTCTTGCCAGCACGCATTGCTGCCTTCATGTATACAAAGCTTTTCAAGTCCAGCCCAAAGCCTCCTTGCATTTTCAGCAAATTGTCTCCCATCTGAGGCTACGTCTACCAGCTCCGGAAGGATTTTTGACCAAGGTCCCCCCTCCTGAATACCTTCAAACACTTTGCCACACCTACCATTGCCATGTTACTGTAGTGGGTCACTACAAATATTCATAAGAAGTGAATATTGCATATCTCCTTCTATCCTAGTTTTACATCATCATTTGCACATCTGGTACCATTTGCAGTCCATTGTTTTTAATAATAATAATAATAATAATAATAATTATTATTATTATTATTATTATTGTATCAGTACAGTGATAACCTTTTTGTTTTTCAAAAGAATCTTTAAAGTTTATCATTATATTAAACTTCACTTTCCTCGACACTGGAATCCACAATTTGTTGTTGCCTAGAGCAAAAGAGAACTACAACCCAAACTTATTAGTCCACAGGTTAAACAAGAACTACAGCATTTGTACACTTGCCAAATGCAAACATAAGTTTGTGGCATAACATTCTAAAATTCTCTAGGGAAATGAATGAACTATTCAAAAATAGTTGCTGTTCTAATATCAGATTAGTGTGTTGGCATTGAAAAATGCAAATTGAGTCCTAAAGTTTTTGTTTTTCTACTGTAAAGGCCTTTTCACACCTTTGACTCAACTCAAAATGATTGCATTAAGCCCTAGACAGACCTAGCTGATGCCAAACAGCTAGTGCTGACTGTGTCCTCTTGCAACGGCCACGTCTAGACCAAAAAGCTGCACATGAACACGCCAAACAAACAACAGCCGACTGAGCTGTCGCTACCCAATGGTTGAATTTCTTCTTGGCCTTTAGATAAATTCATCCCTGCACACTAGGTGGCATTACCCACAATTCATCTGATCTTAATATTGTGTTTAACTACTGAGCAAACTGAAATTGTTCTCTATTAGCGGCAGCAGAACCAGAAAAGCTATCATGCTAATGAATTCAATAAAACTTTAATCTTTCAGTCGATTTCTATTTTCTCTGCAGTTCTTGGGAGAGGATTGAATATTCTCCCTGTGTTTTTGTTCTATATCATTACCAATTTTGTTCTTTTGCAACAGTATTGGCTTTGAGCAGGTGTAAAGCTAAGATCGAATTGGATGGTCTGTTATTGAGGTCGACATTTTAACCACACTTTATGTAAAAGGGCCTTAATACTTAATTGTGCTACTTTTGCTAATTGCAGACCATCCTTTAAGAGTTTTCCCAAACAAATGGGTTTGAAAACTCAAGGCATGTGACTTGGAGTAACTAAGTAATGTCTGTTATTAACATTCCAAGTAATTCACTGACTTTTTGTAGTTGAAACTTTGCATTGTCATATTTCCAGCAATTTCAAATGGTGGATTGCAGAACATTGAGGCTTAAATGGTCTTTATCAATAGAATTATACAGCTAGTAATTCAAAGAAGTGTCATACTCACTATATGCAGAGTACTTGAATTAAAAAATAAAGTTCATTTCCAACTCCAGTAAAAGCCTACATCACTGTCACATTTTCAGTGTTTGTCTTGTGTCCTTGACAAAGGCCTATGATTCAGGACTCATTTGTATCCTGTTGTCTCCGCACCACAACACAGACTAAACAGACATGTATCACATGGCAAGAGTAGCAGATCCATAATGTTGTTTAAAATATCTGAAAGATTCTGCATATGGGGTGTTGTAGAATGTTATTAAAATGAAAACTTATAAAATACATATACAGGTTTTTATATTTTTTGGAAGCAGTGATCAGGAACAGACTGGTATGTGTGGCAATGTGTTCTTGGCAGTCTCTCTGACCTGGTCAAACACCCATTCCTTACCACCATTTGACAATTCGATCCATTTTTAGATGTAACCTCGAGTATGGTGAAAGACCCAGCGGACGTCTTGGACAGGCAAAAATGCCTTGACGCTCTGGCTGCCCTACGCCACGCTAAGTGGTTCCAGGTTCGGAACATCATTTTACTTTTCTTCTTGTAGCCTTATGAGATGTATTTTATTTTTTTTCTTTGTTCATTTAAGTTGTTTAGTTTTTTTTACATTTTCAAACATCAAAGTTGATTTTTAGGATGAAAAAGTGATTCAAGGATGCGGCATAAAATCTGGTGATAATAGTACTATATTTCTGTTCATTTATAAGCTGATCTGATTCCCAAAAAATAGCATCCTTGCATACATTATTTTATTCATAAGTTTTAGATTGATGTTAGCATGTAAAATGATTCCATAAGGCTGCAGAATACCTTTGCATAAAGTGTCATTGATTAAAAGCTTCATGTTGAGCGTTTGTTTTCTTTGTGATTTTTCTTTATGATTTTTTTTTTTTTTTTTTTTTTCTGGGAATAGGGATTGAGAGGAAAGGAATATCTGATTAGTTTACTGTGGTGTTGCTTTCTCTGCAGACACACAGGCAAAGTAAAGCAGATTTCCTTGACTGCTTCAGTTCCTATGCAACTACTCTTGCAAACTGATCTTTTGTATAATGAAAATAGATGTTTGTGAAGTATCTTGATGACTGAGGTCAGGGTTTACAAGATTACGAAGGAGCCATTCCAAGTGAATCTTGCAAACTTTGAACTCTTGTACTAATGGTGAGGTAAAACACTGCTGGAAATGGCAGCTTAAGAAACCCAATTGGCCCAGCTGTTTTAAAACCCATTAAAAGCTTCCATTGTGAACAGTAGTTTTGCACCTCTCACTGAACTCCGCCATATTGAGTGACTCTTTGAACATCTTTGCTCTTGTGCATTAACTAATCTTGATTTTACTGCACTGAAGGCTAGGGCTAATGGACTCCAGTCATGTGTGATTGTCATTCGAATACTGCGTGACCTTTGTCAGCGAGTACCTACCTGGTCTGCATTTCCTAGCTGGGTGAGTAAAACGTGTGTGCGTGCGGTTTAAAAAAAATAAAATAAATTGACTAGTTTATGCCAATTTCAGATTACTTGATATATACCTAAATTTAGACTTTTTTTTTTTTTGAAGGCCTATCAAAACAAAGCATGTCACTTTGGTTGCCATTCGTTGAGTATGCTCTTATTTTCATACATGTCAAGGAGCAACATGCAATTTGGCTTTTTTTCTTTTCTTTTTTCTTTTTTGTTGTTGTTGTTGACAGGTAGGCTGTATTTAAGAAAGAAGGTGTTGTAGTCTCAATAGAATGATACAAATCTAATTCAAAGCTTTCAAGATTGAGATGTTTGACTCCTTTTTATTGGAGCACATTATTGCCCACCTAATTTTCGGATGGTTTTCCTTGTCATGAGCCAAAGGAACCAAAAGACGAGGGAATGTCTATTTTGTTGCGACACAAACAGATGGGTTTAAGTTCAAGTTTTCAGTTATTGTTAACAATTAATGGATTTTTTTTTTTTTGTGCTCTGTTTCTTATGTCCTTGATGTAGGTTTGCAATGTTGTTGAAGTTATAAGCAAATAAATTAAATGGTGTTTAAATTAAAGGCTATGGAGCTACTGGTGGAGAAGGCCATCAGCAGTGCCTCTGGACCAATGAGCCCTGGAGATGCTCTGCGAAGAGTCTTTGAATGTATTTCCTCAGGCATCCTGCTGTCTGGTAAGCTCAGATAATGTCTTAATGCAATTCCCCATAAAACATGGCTCTGAGGCGCTTTAAAGGCATCTCAAATGCAAATGTTTTTAATAACATTCATTAGTAGGAGAGTTGGTCATTCTATACAAACTCCACTTGCTTTTTTTTTTTTTTTTTTTGGATGCTTAGTTTAGTACACACTCTCTGCTTTTCCTTGCGATGCAGGTGCTCCAGGATTGATCGACCCCTGTGAGAAGAATCCAACAGATACACTAGCATTCATGGAAGAGCAACAGAGAGAGGACATTACGTCAAGCGCTCAGGTAAATTACTACTTGAGGTCAAATAAATGACGCTTCATTTAAGGGTACGTTTATATTTTTTTTTATTCCAGTGAATGGTATGGTTCGGTTCAGTAACCATGGTTCGCTAAACCATGTACTCTGGATTGAGTAACCATAAACCTGCTAACTTAAGGTATATTGTCTCCAAAACTTCTTGGAGTAATTTCAGTCAACTCTGTGTATGTTAACCATGAAAGCAATTGACCACCTTAACAGATTTCTAAAACCACAAGTAATAATGGAAAGCAAATTCCAAAAAGCAGATTGCCACACCTTTCTTCTTCTGTTAAACCGCGAGTTACATTCTTAAAGCTAAATCGCGTGCGCGTGCGCGGTATTACATGTATGTGGGAAAAAATGAGGGTGAGCAATTCAATTTTTAAATAATTTTTTCCTTTTAAAGAGAACCGAACCTAAAAAGTGTGAATACACCCTAAAATTTATTGTATAATTATTAAATGTGTACTGATCAGCCTCTTCCTCCACAGTTTGCCTTGAGGCTGCTGGCGTTCCGTCAGATTCACAAGGTTCTGGGTATGGACCCATTGCCCCAGATGAACTCCCGCTTCAACATACGAAATAACCGTAAGAGGCGTCGCGACAATAGCGATGGGGCTGATGGATTTGAAGCTGAAGGAAAGAAGGACAAAAAGGACTACGAGGGGTTCTAGCCTACTACTAGCCCTACTTTCCCTGCACCCTTTTCCAATCCCATTTATTCCAGGAATACATAGCGCTATTTCTGTTGACCTCTGTGCATGCCGGTTACTAGTCTTTAGAAATGTGTTTTTTTTTTTTTTTAAAGCTGGTAAAGACCTAATGATGGCCACTTGGGGAGATGCCATGATGCTTCATTTCCTTAACACCCAGACTGTAGTCCATCTCAGTTGTTTAGTCTGGTGTCTTTTGGTTTGTGCGCATTTCAAATCTTTAAGCAGAGAAGTTAAGCCTAAAGTTCATGCTCCATTAAGCACATCGGATGTAAATTTTCACCATCTTCAGATCTCTTATGAATCCAAGGCTAGGCATTTCTAGAGCTGTGTACTTGCATCAGTGTGAAACCGGTTCTTTCTTTAAAGTATATCTTAACCTTCCAGTCACATGTGTAAAGTAACTTTTGACAATTGCTTCCCTGGCTTTGCAATAATTTTAGTTTTCAGAATTTATTTTGTTTAGTGATATTCCTCCTTAAAACTGCAAGATCAAAGAGTAAATGATCGATTTGTGTGAAGCGTTAGTCCTGTTGTGATGAATGTGATGCCATTGACTGGATGTGGATATTTTCAAGCATGTACTTCCCATTGCTCATGCATTCTTAAGGCTGGGTTGGCTTTTAAGCCATTTGTAACTTTGTCACTGGCAAATTCATATCCTTGAAGTGTCTCTAGAACCTTGTTCCTTCTGTTTGCTTAATGCGAGTGATATAAATCTGCGAAGTTAGGCTGTAAGTGTGCTTTGATATCCACAGGCCTCTGTTGCTTAGCCGTGTTGCGTTTCTCAAGACACTGACCATTAAAATCAGACCTGGGCCAAATACTAGAACTATCGATTGATGGACTCAGGAAGTTTAATTTGAAATTGAGTTGTTAGTCCAATTTTGGAGCAGCTGTTCACAGGGATTTATATAAAATGTGAGCATTGGAAACATTTTTAAATTAAAAAACAAAATTTGGTTTGCTTCTCTTTTAAACTGTAATTGACCCAGGTCTGCCTGTTGTTGTTTTTTTTTTTTTTTTTGGGTCTGTTCATAATATTGTAAACCCCAAATGTATCTTTAAATGTGATCCCAAAACTATATGATCTCTAATATATGATCATTTAATAAACCTGTATCTAATCTTCCAGTAGATCTTCAAAAACAAATGCTTGTATGATTTTAAAGCACAGGAATGTTTTTTTTTTTTCTTTTTCTTTTTTTTCCTCGTTTTGTTTTTATGGGTTTTGTTTTACTGATTTATAGATGCATAGTTGCTTGCTCTTAATTTTGGTTTCTGATTCAAAGTTTGTGGAATATCTGTTAAAGAAGAGAAGGACAAAAGTGAAAAATATGTGTTGTAACTGCAGATGTATGTAGACTTACCCTTTGATGCTTGTCATTCACTGTCAAGGTACTACTGCATTACAATGCGTATAATAAAAACATTTCTTGAACAATGGTTTCTATTCCTACTTCGTTTTCAAATGATACAGCAGTCAGGTGAAAACTAAAGCCATCTTTTCAGGACATTTCATATTATCAAAGTAGATGTGTAGACATTCGATTAAACAATATTGTGCTCGATATTGTTTTTGCGGTCACTTCAGACTGCAACGACTAATCATTTATAATTTCTGAATGCTTTTTCGGAAAATTCAGATTGATGTATTCGCAGTGGTGTTTGTTACAGCACCAAATTAAAGTTACTGTAGGAACTACATTAGTTTGTATTCAACTGCGGAAAGTCACTGGAACGGTAAGGCAAACGAAAACAAAAGCATGCACTTTTTCAAGTGTGGGCGTAGGCTGATTTGAATACGACTCCGTATTGGTTAAGAAACAAGAAAGGGCGTTAGATTGACAGCTGCGTCGTCCAATTCGAAATAAGCGGCTTGCGTTTGACCAGCTCTGAAAATGGACAGTTTGTCCATAAAGAACCAATGATGTTGAACGGGCGCGGTTTGCTTTCAGAGCAGGGTTGTCTTCCAACCAACCAAATGAACCGTTCTTGTGAAAGGCAGAGGTGGAGGAAGAGAGAGAGAGGACAGCAGTGCTAGAGCTCTCCCGGATTTCCACCTGACTGCTCGGGAAGCGGGATACTGGGACAGGCAGAATGTTGAGTTTGGGGAGCGGAGGGGCGAAGTCCTCTAAACCGTCATTTGTGTCTTATGTGACTCCGGAGGTAAGCGAAAGCTCTCGTGCAGTTTCGAGTTGTGTTCAAAACAACCAGGAGACACTGGTTTGAAGTAAAGTAAAACAAGACTTGAAAACTCGGACAGTATTGCACTGGGCGGGGTTAGCATGTCCCATGCTGAAGTTCACAATGTTGACTTGATCAAGTTTCCTCAAATCGCATTTTTAGATGAGTTTTGTTCACATGGGAAAATGCGCTTAAACGACCAACATTTGACACTGTTTCAATTTACTGCACTCTTCTATGTTTAGCTGCTTTGACACAATCTACATTGTAAACGCGCTATAGAAATAAAGATGAATTGAATTTGTTGTTGCGCCATGAACTTGACATCCTTCCCTCCGTCGACTAAAACTCTCGAAACTTGACATCCTTTATTTTGTGTTCCACTATGATTAGAGGTTGTAATCCAGGTTACTGAATAATTTTAATGTTTATTGAGTCACGAGTGGCTTCACTTGTTCTGACATGTGATGTATTTGAAGTTCTTGGTTATGCCTTCAGAAAGTTATGCAGCTGATGTGTTTATGTAGTATGTGCGCGCGCGCGCGCGTGAGAGAGAGCATCGTCCCATTAAGAATAGATGTCATGGGACGTGTTATGACCCCTTGACGGACAATACAATAGGCTACAAATCCTTATTTTTTCTTAGTGAAAGCATGAGGATAGGAACAGTTGTGCTCAATTTAAAAACAAAACGCAATCATTTTTATTTTCAGTGCTTATTTTTCATGTTTTATCCGTCAAGTAATCCGTATCATATAATGAATCATTATTGAATGTTTAAATGAAAGTTTACTGAGGATTCAAAAATAAATAAACTGGCATTATGTATTTATCATATTGGTCTGAAACCTGCATGACTTTCCTTATGAGGCGCGCAAAATGAGAAGTTGCTGGAGCAGGGTTTCATAATACTGGGCAAAAATTGGTGCTGGACCACCTCTAAACTACAAATGTGAAACATTTCTATACCCAGAATAAAATCAAGCAGGGTTTAGTACAAGCTGGTTAACTTTGGGTTAAAAGTGTAACAAAAAAAGGCCTTTGTTCTGATTAGACAGTATAGCCTACATTAAGGCACTATCAATTTTCATGGTTTTGATTCCGAGGAAATGTCTGAACCAATGAGATGTAAATGGAGTGAAAAATCACCTGACGTATTAAAAGAAGCTATTGTTGTTGTCAAAATTTGTTTCACACTGTTCTATTTGATTGTATTTAAAAAAAACAACTAATTAAAAGTGAGTGAGCATCGGTGTCTGGTCTAACGTCTCATATCAGTATAAGCAACATACTGTAAGTCAAGTCACCTGTAACACTTCATACATTAAGCCTATTCATCCAGAATAGTATCACAGAATCAATTATTAATAACTGTGTTTTTTTCATTAGTATGATTGTGTTCACATTAGAAACACAGGAGTTTGCATGAACCGTACCCTGACCATCCTTTTTAGATGGACTCGGTTACACTTCACAAAAGAGCACAACAGTTAAGAAAACAGTGTCCCTGTTATGCAAGGGAACCAAACTCTGGCATGAAATGAACCTGACCTGGAACCAAAAGTACTGCTCTTTTAAGTAAATGTAGGAAGATAGAGTCTTATGTGAAGAGTTGGTTCTTTTTAAGATCAGCAAATGGGCTTAGACTTTAAGACGAAGCTTAGACTGCTTTCCCAGCATTTTCCCTCATTTATGATGGCTGGACAATAATAAAACCCTATGTGAAGCTTTTTTCAGTTTTGCAACATTCACATAAGGCAACATGACCACTTGTTTTTAAAATCTCAAGTTTCAAAAGCAAATTTTAAGAGAATGTTTTCCCCCTGAGGAAGTTATTTGAAAAAGGAGTGTTCAGTATATAGGAACTGTTTGTTTTGGTTGTTGTGCTTTTCAGCTGAGCTCTTGTTAGCCAGGATATTTGATGACTTCCTTTCCTTTTTGTTTGTCCTGACATGTTTCTTTGTTTAATTCAATTTCAGGTATTTTAACACATGGCCGTTAGTTTATTGATTTTGGCCACTTTTTATCTCAGTAATGAGTGAAGTAGCCTGACTGTAGTAGATATCATAGGACTGCTACTAACATAGACAAAACTATTATGGCTAAAGGATTATGTTGTTCCATAAAGCAGATGGCTCAGTTCCCATGACATTAATCATATTTCACATTTTGCTGTTAATTTATTCACCCTCAGGCCATTCAAGGTGAAAACATTTCTTCAGTAGAACATTTAAGGCAAGGCAAGGCAAGTTTATTTATATAGCACATTTCATACACAGTGGCAATTCAAAGTGCTTTACATAAACAAGAATAAAAGAGACAAGTATAAATAAGAATAATATAAAAACAGATGACATAAACAGGAATAAAAATAAAAAAACAAATAATATAAAAACAAGTTAAAAAACAGATAAAAACAGGTGTTAAAACAGGTTATAAAAGAAATGAAAAAGAAAAGAAAGACATTATAGTGCGATCTGTCGGACGTAGCACAGTGCTCATTCAGTAAAGGCACAGCTAAACAGATGTGTTTTAAGTCTGGATTTGAATGTACCTAATGTTGGAGCACATCTGATCATTTTTGGAAGCTGATTCCAGCGGCAGGGGGCGTAGTAGCTGAAGGCCGATTCACTCTGCTTTGACTGAACCCCTGGAATTTCTAATTTATATGATCCTAAAGATCTGAGTGATCTATTAGGTTTGTATTCAGTGAGCATATCTGTAATGTATTGAGGTCCTAGGCCATTTAGTGATTTATAGACGAGTAGTAATACTTTAAAATCTATTCTGAATGTGACTGATTTTTTAAGTAAGATTTGTAAAAAATTATGACATATTTTTTTCATATATGCCATAAATGTAATATATGAAATTAGGTTTCTCATACCTACACATTGTAGTAATAATAATGTAATAGCAGCAGTTGGAGATTTCATTGCAGGTGTCCTGATGGCTTATAATGTATAGACATCAAATATACACTTATATACACTTACTCAGAACTGCAGCTACCACTGTGGAAAAAATGTAATATGATCTGTATAACATTACATTTCAATATAGTTCTTCAGCAAATATCTTTTAGTAAGGTATTTATTATAATGTTATTGCTTCTGCCTTAAGGAAATAAAATTGGAGAAAGACCCACAGAAGAAAGAGAAACATCCTGATTTGCTACCAGGTAAATCCCTCACACAATGTTCTGATCTCTCAGGCTTTTCGTTTGTATTATTGTCAGTACACTTTTGTGTAAGTGGTACCTTAGGGTGTCATTTGCATTTCAGACTGTAGTTCCCAGAGATCTCATTTCATGTTGTCAGGGTTATTTTACATATCCAGAGAAGGTGGTGATGACAGGGTTTCTTTAAAACTCTGCACAACACAAAACAATATAACACATCCCAACAGTTGCTAATGTGTTGTTTTTTAGGTGAAGTGGTGTTCTGTAGTGCCAATCCCATTCTCAAATACACTCAAGACGACGTCTCCCAGCGTGGCGTCTTTGGCACCTTGCTCTGCACCAATTTTCGGGTTACATTCATCAGTGATGATGCACCACAGGAAGAGATGGTAAGGACAATTGACAGAGCGCAACAAACCTTACTAAACCTAACCTTTGTGCAGAAATGTACTAATGAGATCGTATAAATTTGCCACCAGTTGTTAAAAACATAAAATAGTTACAAATTGCCTTAAGCATTTTTCTGGTCAGAGCAATATAATGAACTTATGAACACTGTGTAATAGGGCTGCACGATATATATATATTGCTGCAATATGAATGTAACTTCACCAGGTGATGTAAATAGCCATATTTTGGAAAGATTTCATTAATTTAGGTCAACCGGGATGATCAAGTCTTTTATGCATAAAATGTATTAAATGACAAGCATATATAAATAACATAGCAAAAATAAAAGTT
>CAIGQV010016645.1:813574-857256 GCA_903798115.1 Danio jaintianensis
TTCTCCCTGTGTTTGCGTGGGTTTCCTCCGGGTGCTCCGGTTTCCCCCTCAAGTCCAAAGACATGCGCTATAGGTGAATTGGGTAAGCTAAATTGTACGTGTGTGAATGGGAGTGTATGGGTGTTTCCCAGTGATAGGTTGTGGCTGGAAGGGCATCCGCTGCTTGAAACATATGCTGGATATTTTATTAACATTTATTAACATGTGTGCTAAATAACTGAATTACATTGTCCCTCCAACTACTAATGCAGTATGATTTTGTAGTATTTATTGTGCTAAACACTTAACTGCATCAGAACAGTGTTGCATTTCACACACATGCTGTCTGAAACTCCATGAAATTAACCCCAATGTTAGTAAAAGGAATCTCTAAAAAATTTCCAATTCTTTTATTTAATTTTGTCAGGAATTTATTTTATTCAGCTCATTCTACTAAAGCAATTTTTAACACTGTTAATCCAAATGTAGTTTTTAGCAAAAATGTAATTGTAAAATCTTAATATAGTCTGTATTTGCAGTGCACATTTTCTCACAATGAAAATAGCTATAGAAACTGCCGTGGACCAAACCGTGCAACCAAACAAACCTGCACATGTTAAAGATTGGACCACAGTGGTATTTTGGTCAAAGACAGTGTATGCCAAGTAATTCTGGCTTCAAGAGATTTATAGACCAAGCAAGATCTGCTAACATAGTTTTTCATCACTATAAGTCAGGCGTCAATAAAAGCTACTGCTAAATGTGTAAATAGAAATAAGTGTGAATACAGCCATGGTTTAATAGACTTGACTTTGCAAAATGCATGCTCTATGACCATGCATGAGGAACTGTGCTGCGAGTGCTCTCACTTTAGCTGCCGTTTCAGGAACTTAAGTGTCTGACACACTAGCAGTGAAATTATTGTGGGAAACCAGTCACTTAGAGCAGATTCAAATGATCAGGTACTGATCAAGTGCCAGGTACTTTGAGTTCAGTTTGGTTTATTTATTTATTTATTTTTGCATGTTGACAGAGATGTGAATGTAGATGTTGCTAATCGTTTATCAGAAATGTAAAGAATGTTGCTGCTGAAAGCTAAATTGGGTCAGAGTGTTAGTTGGTATCAAGAGGTTTCATCAGATACTTTCAGGCTTATGTTTGAGGGTGGCTAAACAGGAACTAAAGTGTGTTTCACAGTTAATTTCACACAAAAAAGAGAGAGAGATTGATATAGCACATTGAACAAGGCAATTGTGCCTGCCTTTCCTCTTACTGTAAACTTACTCTATAAAGACACATCTCTTCCAGATGATTTAGCATTTGTTAATCACTGTCTTGCATAATCATTGTTTACCTGGTATTGTCTAGATTGTGACAGCTGTATTGCTCACATTTGTTTCCAGTCCAAGACCTTCAAGAACAAACTCTATGGTGAAAATGAAATTCCATTAATGTGTGTGGATCACATCTATGGGGGTAATAATTGTTTTTTACTTGTCATTGATATTAATGATCTCTTTATATTTCATGTCTGCTAAAACTTTATAGAAAGCTTTTTTGGTTTAAATGTTTGACTTTTGGAAAAAAATGTTTCTTTTCTTTTAAAGTTTATGATGAAAAGAGGAAACTGATAACAGGAGGCCTCGTGAAGAACAAATGTCCATCCAAAATGATCATTCACTGTAAAGATCTTCGAGTCTTTCAGTTCTGTTTAACATTCACCAAGGAGGAAGATGCCAAAAGGGTAATGTATTACATGAGGGCTGAATATGTTTTTACATGTATGTAATTTTAAGTAGAGTTACAAATCTCCTTTTGCATCTGTTTGCACATTGTTTTGTCAGATCTTTCAGGGAATTGTTCACCATTGTTTGGAGGAAAAATCTCTGAAGTGTGTTTTTGCCTTTTCTTATTCAAGGACACCAAACCCAGGTATATATTTGAGCTCTTTTTTATGCTTTCATTGCAGCATTATTATTATTATTATTATTGATAATTTTTAATAATTTCTCTTATTGATTAAGTACAGCTGTTGACCTAGATGCTGTTGCCGCCTGTTTATTTACGTGCATTCAGATATATCACTATCAAGTTTTTTTTTGTTGTTGTTTTTTTTGGCTGTTCAACCATATTTTGTGGCATTCAACAACATGAGCGTTAGACATCTGCATTTATCTCAGTTGACTTGTGATCGAATTGAGAAAAAAAAAAGGTTAATTCCGGTGTAATTCCAGGCCTGAGTACAGATATTCTGATAATCCAGCAACACGAGGGAAAACCTCACTATTGAAAATTTCATAGTCACACTTATGTGAACATGAATTTTGTTCAAGCTTAAAAGTCAGTCTTGTTTAACCAACTGCTATATTCTGATTATTGTCTCTAAAACTGGAGCTCAATGAATAGCTGAAAGAACAACAGTCAGTCAGTCTGTCTCTCTTTGTAGACATGATTAATTCCAGATCATCTTTCTTGGTTGTCTTTATACATATTTTTAATAGATTATTGCTACATCCTGCTTTTATTCTGTTCAACATTTTTTTCTGTAATATCACTTATATATCACCTGTAGGAAACATACTGTTTCCTCCATATGCACCAGGCACTTTCCTATAAACACTCCATGTTACAACGACTCTACAAGATAACAAATGTAAATAAATAAATAGAATAGATATCACTTTTTTAAAAGGTACATTATATTTATAACTGCATGTATACAATTAACTGTATGTATACACTTGACAGCTGTACTGTCAATCCTACTCCCACCTTAACACCTTCTGATTTTGATTGTAATGTAAAATGTGCACCTTTGTAAACAATAATCATTGTGAAAAGCGCTATACAAATATAAAGGGATGCACTGATCGACGTTTTAGTTTGGCCAATTTTTCTCAGAATTTGCATACAAACTGCACTGTAACAACTGCACTGTATATGTGTATGTGTGTATATATGTGTGTATATATATATATATATATATATATATATATATATATATGTGTATGTATGTGTGTGTGTATGTGTATATATATGTATGTATGTGTATATATATGTATGTGTGTGTATATATAATCATGGCTCTTCACTTTTTACACATTTTTTTATGTTACAGCCTTATTCCAAAATGGATTAAATTAATTTATTTCCTCAAAATTCTGCACACAATACCCTATAATGACAATGTGAAAATAGATTTTTGAAATTGTTGCAAATTTATTAAAAATAAAAAACTGAAAAATCACATGCTATGAATACTTTCCGGATGCACTGTATATATGTATATGTGTGTAGCTAAATGTTTAATGGCAAGATGAAAATGAAAACAATTTTAGAGGGCTCAGCAAATATAAGTATGTCCTGTTAAAATGTTAGTATATTATTAATTAAATGTTCAAGTTTTACTTACAGAATTGTCTGGTATGTAATTTTGCAGGGAAATAATGACATATGATATAAAGCATAATTAATTTCTAACTGATGCTTCCTAGACCATGCTAAATCTTCCAGAAAGTTCTTTTCTCGGATAGATAGCAAAGCTGGTAAGGAATTTTGTTGCAAAACCTTATTTATGTGATTTAATGGCTATATGATTTTGTGACAACATAGCGTTGGAGAGTTCCAGCAGCTCCCCTAAACTCATTTTGGCATCCTTTTATTAATCTTTTTAGAACAATCATTTCATATAGTTTTTAAATAATGTAATTTAGTCAACTTTGAAACTACAACAGATGCCATTTGTATTTGCAGAAATGCTGAGAAAACGGGAGGCAATTATGTTTAACTCATCAGAGGATTGGACCCAGGAAATGAAACGGACCAAAGCACAATGTAGATTAGTCACTGAAAATGAGAACTTTGAACTCTCTCAAAGGTACTTCATGCTGTTTTTGTTGGGTGTAAAGTATCTGATAAAGTGTTGCTACTGTTTAAATTACAAGGTTAAAGTAGTGATCTATTGTAGGCTTTGTGTAACACTGACCTAGATTTCTCTGAGATCAGGCCTGCACTGTTTATTTTTGTGTAGTTCGTACAAAAGTGCAGTGAAATATGTATTTTTTTTAAATGACAAATTTTCAATGCATTCTCTCTATTAATATAAGGTTCTAAAACGCGTGCATGCCTAATAATTTTAAAAACCTTTTTAAAAATAATAATTTTGTGGGGTCTATAATGTTACACATTGAAAATTTTTAATTGTTTTCAAAAATAACATTGCTTTGACATTGTCTTTAGGTTGCCGCAGTACTTTGTCATCCCATCAGCACTGGGTGATTTATTCAGCTATCAAGGGAAGGGATTACCAGTGAGTTAAGGATATTAATTTGACAAAATATAAGCTATGAAGCTATTTTATAAAATTTATTATATTATTTCTTATTGTAATGTTGGTATCTGTATCCAAATTGTCATTTGTATAGTTCAGTTTTAAAGATAACTGAAGTCAAATGCTGGTTATTATCCTTTTTAGATCTGGTGCTGGTCTCATCACAGCGGTTGTGCTCTCTTCAAAGCATCTTTCCCATCAATGGCACAGGAAGATGGAGATTTTCAAACACACTTGGACACGTAAGGGAATCCTTTTTTTTCTGCCATTTATTGTCTGAATTCAGTCAAACAGCTGTGATTTCATCATGGTGCCATGAGGGGCTGTGCTTTTAAGTGCTGACACTCAAGGGCATCAAAGAAAAACATGTTGTAATGTTATCTAGTAGTACTCTAGACACCATCATGAACCAGTAGAGCATTTCTGTGTTGTGCTACTGTCTGTTGAACTCAAGGACCACAATGGCCATGTGACATTGTGTCCATAGCAAAAAACAAAATAGTATTACGTCTACTGTTTTCTGTTGCAGAATGATTACTGCAGTCGCACGTAACTACCTTTATTCAGTAAAAACAGAAGACCTCTCTGAATCACTTCCTAATCTCCAAGACATCCAGCAGTCATATAACAAGTTCAAACAATTCTTTCTCATCGGTGAGCCACTGAAGAAAAGCAGAAATAACCTGAAGTATTTAATTAATGGACAGATATATTGTTTTTAATCACTGTGTAATGACTTTTCTTATTTGTTTCTTAGATAATACAACAGATTTTTGGCTATCTGATGTTAAATGGTTCTCTTCTCTTGAGAGCTCAGGATGGCTGGACATTATTAGGTCAGTTTACTTGAAGAAAGCCTTTAATTGTGTGATTTACTAGTGTTAGACTTCATGAAACTATTCACAAACTGTATTTAATGTCCTCAACAGACAATGCCTCCAAAAAGCAGTAGAAGTGGTGGAATGTCTTGAAAAAGACAACACGAATGTTCTTATAACAGGTAGGTCAAGCGTGCTTTAAGTATATTGACTTTAGTGGTCCTACATATCATCTTCTGGGTTAGCCAGTAATGTGAGTTTGGGTTATCCACAGGGAAATAGATTTTTGACATTTACTGATAAACCTTTAATGTTCACATGAACTGGAAGCTGTGACTGTTTTTATTTAAAAAAAATTCCGCATTGTGACACTGTTCCTCAGGAAACAGAATATTAAATGAAAAAACAGTTGGCGTTGTTTTTTCTGCTGCGAGCTGAATGGATGTAGTAAAGTAGGCATTTCATTCAGAAAGACCTCACCATTTCTGTTTATTGTCAAAACTGACAGTTGGAGGGGTGTGGTTAAGCAGGTTAACCACGCCCAATACCTCAAAATCGCGTAATCAGAGAATTTTAATTGGAAAAAAAAAAAAAAACAGGAAGTCCATTTTTAGATTTTAATTTTAGATTACAAGAGCAAACTATTTTTTTTTCTTAATGACATGCACAGATAAATTGTTCAACACAAAACTGCCAATGTGAGCTAGCAAAATCATATGATTTTGATTTTGTTTGTACTTTAAAGTCTGACCTGTTGTGATCTGTATGTTGAACCCATCAGTTTACATTAATTTAACTTACTTAAAAAAATTATGTTTAATAGCATAATCTGTTTAGAAAGCAATTTGTTGTATAAAGTATAAATAAACATGGCATGGCTTGATTAAAGCACCTAAAAGCAGAGCTTGTGTAAACGTTTCGATACCAATAGCCTAGTGGGCAGTGTGGCAGGGTTTTTCTGACCACCCCTCTCTGTCTCTATCTCCATCGCCATCTCCAACTTTGCTTCCTGTTTAGCTACTGCCCTGTCATAATGAATGCAAAAACTCCCAAAATAAATCTTTTTATAATAGCTAAATACATATTTTTTTATTTAAAAAAAACTACTGTTTTTACACCATTGTCATTTTAGTTGTCTTTATTATGATATTGAAAGGAAAGTTGTCTTTTCACATTGTGCAGTGTCCGGATATTATTAACAGTATATAATCAAAGTAAAAAACTTATCAACAAAAAAATATATATCTATGCGGCGAATAAATCAGGACCCTTTCTCCACTTTAAAAATAAATACTTTTAAATCTGGCAAGATCTGTCCCTGTGACTTTGAGATTGTATCGCCTGATGTTTTGTGGTGTTATTGATTGTTCACAGAGGAAGAGGGGACAGATCTGTGCTGTGTGATCTCCAGTCTGGCTCAGATAATGCTGGACCCGTATTACAGAACACTGATGGGTTTCCAGAGTCTGGTGCAGAAGGAGTGGGTGGCTGGTTGCCATGCCTTCCTGGATCGATGCAATCACCTCCATCAGAAAGACAAGGAGGTAATTATTACATGCTTGTTATAGCCTGTTGTTTCTTCAGAGGCTTAGAGGAAAGGTTACTGTTTTATACCTTCTCATTCTTGTTGTTGTTAACCTTTGAGATTTGCAAGCTGTTCTGCAGCCAGAAATACAAGTTGCAAACCTGTCTTTATTCAGGTTAGAAACATTATATCTTGTGTAATGACGTGTTTGTCTGGAATAACGGATTCTGATCTGATTATTCTGATTAAGCATAAATTGTCTTAAAGGCATTAGCTACGGTGCAGCAATCAATTTTTTTTGATCCACAGGAAAATGTATTTTAAACTATCTTTAGTCACAGACTGACATGTTGTGATCTCTTTGTTGAACTCTTCAGTGTGAATTAATTAAACTTATTATGAAACCAATGTTTAATAGCATAATCTAGGCAGAAAACATTTTCCATAATGTTGTGGAGAAAATTGCACAAATCAGAGTCATGTTCAGCAATGTGCCCAAAATAGATGTTTAGCCCCGCCCACTCCCATGACATAACCCATTCTCCCTATACTTGAAAAATACCTAAACATGAAGAGTTCAGATGCAAAAGCCTCTAAGTGCCATCTGAGATTTTCTTCTAATATTAGTATTTTTCTCAGGCTCCACATGTGTGTAGGTTCAGTTACTTCACTTTTATGATTATGAATAGGTTCATTTCATTGCCTTTAAAGTGAAATGACTGAATATAAACATAGTTTAAATAGAAAAATGCTTATTTTAAAAGAAAATTTCATAGGGCACGCTTTTGGATCTGAACTCTTCATTTGCACATTTACTGTTGATGCACATTATTAGCATCTGTTGGCACACAGCTAATAGGACAGAAATTGATTGGTTGATTGTGGATTCCTATCGGTTGATCTCATATAAGTGACAGGTTGCGCCTCTATAAAAGACAAGAAATCTCTTGGCAAGAGGAAACAAGTTATTTAATCATAAACTTTAATCAAAGTTATTTAATCATAAAAATAATCATTTGAATTGATAACTAATTTATATTAGATACTTTAGAATTACATAATAAATCAAGGTTGTCAGTTTTGAGTTCACAATGACTAGTTTATTTGTTGTTTGTCATCATGTAGTGTCATTCTCCTGTCTTCCTCCTGTTCCTGGAGTGCGTGTGGCAGCTTGTTCAGCAGCACAGCCCAGCCTTCGAGTTCTCCGAAACCTACCTGACTGTGCTATCTGACAGTGTTCATGTGCCAATCTTCAGCACCTTTCTCTTCAACTCTGCCTATCACAGAGAAAGTGTAATGAAGGTAGAACTTGTGTACTTGATTTTCTGCATTTGGTTGACATTCATGATAATTTGATTATAGCTTAAAGGGATAGTTCACCCAAAAATAAAAATTCTGTCATCATTTACTTCCTCTCCAGTTTCTTTCTTCTGTTGAACACAAAAGAAGATATTTTGTAGAATGTTGGAAACGGGTAGCCATTAACTTCCTTTGTATTCATTGGTTACTGGTTGTATTCATTGATTTACTTCTTCTGTGCTCAACAGGAAAAAAAAGAAGCTCCTTAAAGTATGAAACCATTTTAGGTTGTGTAACTGGGGAATACAGTTTATTTGGGTGAACTCTACCTTTAAAGTTAGTTTGCTACAGTTTTTACATGTTTTTGAGTTCTGCTTTAGGTCTCTATAGAAGTACAGTGACTAAAATGAAAACAGTCAGCCTTCTGTAAAGCAGTCATTAGTCTACATGTACAGTCGTACGCCTCTCTCTAACTGCCTGTACTTGATTGTCTTGGCAGGCCGAGTCACCGATTGCACAATGCAGGCCATTGAGCTGCCCTACAGTGTGGGACTGGTCGGTGCAGTTTGACAGCAAGGCCCAGAATTTCTTCTTTAACCCTCTGTATTCAGAGAAGGTGAAACATGAGAGAACTGTACGTAGACTTCACAAGCCCAAGGTGAGAGGATGAAATGCTACTATACCATTTACATTTTACACCGTTTAATAATGTAGAGAAAGATGTGGGCAAACTACCTCCTTAAGGACTGTTTACATCATATAATATATGACTATATATTATACTATAAGTGATATAAATGCAAATGGTTGCACAAGTTTTACAGCAAAACTATTCATAGACCCACATTTTTAAATGTTAGTCAACATCACAATAGCAAGAAACTGTGAATCAAGTTTAATACAGTTTAAAATTAAAACCTTAAAGCTAAATCTCCTTTTGTTATAACTGAAATATAAATTACATTTTAGTTCAGCTAGTTGCCAAGTATTTTTTTGCATTTAAATTCGTTTAATGTGATGTTAAAAAATAAACTGAAAAAGCATCAGAATGACAAACACAAAATTAAAACTAAAATTAACTAGAATTATGATGAAAACTTGAAAGTGGAGACAAACTATAATGGAATTTTAATGATACTAAAATAACACTGCTATGAATAACATTTAATATAGTCAAGCCTACAGTTTATCATGAATAAGATTGAATTGTAATAATTAGTAAAGTCACTGTGAAACACTGCAGGATGTATTACCATTTATGCACATCATTATTTTAATAAACCACAAAACACATTGTTCAGTAATCAATTGCCCTTGAATAAATGTCACAATAGGCAAGAAAAGCAATTTCTATTTCATGCTGTCTTTTGGTTCAAAATGAAAACAAATACATTTTTACCATACAATTTTATTAGGTCAGATAAATCACTAAAATGTGTATGTTCAGATCAAAGGTCAGGCATAATAAGATTGTTAGCTATGTGCTGCAAGTGTTTTTCAGTGATTTGGTGACATCTACAGTCAAGGGGGAAATTACAAGTGACATCTTACACCATCTTGTTTCCTTTTGCTTATTTGTTTGAATTTGACTGTGCTTTTCTGTTTGTGTAATTCATGCTATGTGTTTTTGCAGATTCATATTTAATTCATTTTTCTTTTTCAAACCTACAGCACCAAAGGCAGTTATCCTTACCCAGCACAGCCTTCAAAACCCCACCCAAGAAAGGCTTCTTCAAGGACGAGACTGACAGCCTTAAGAAGATGCTCAGAGTGAAGCGTATCAGTCGCTGGATGGGCTCTCCAGACTCTCCCGTCGTCGCCAGCAGAGAGTTTTACGAGTCATGGCAGCAGCGTCCTCTGGACTATCACGGCCTCTTGCTGCCCTCTCTGGATGGACCTTCTGTCCGCGTCTGGATGCAGCGTTACCTGCGCTGGATCCCTGAAGTGCACATTATGGGCGGAGGCTCGGTGGCCATCATGAACAAGCTGATGGAGCTGCTGAGTCAAGTGCAGGATCTGAAGCGTGTTCTGGAGCAGAAAGACCCATCGCTGGCCGCTCAACCTGATCACCGTACACACCTTCAGTACCGGCTGCCCTCGTTCGGCTCCGCGGGACGACTCTCATCCTCTTTCCCCTTCACTTACAGCCGCAACCGATCCTTCAAACCCATCATTCCCACAGGTCTGATGCAAAGCCTTATGTTGGCCGATAATCTGGCCAGTCAGGAGGACGAGGCCAGTTAAGCTGAAAGTTTGGTTTAATAGGGAATCTGTTTCCATCCATACCGTATGTTAAGCATTTAATGATTATATTATTTAATAAATATATTAATAGGCAGATACAGAATTAAAGTGGCCTTGATGGCGCATAAAGTGCCTTTGGTGCTAAAGCGGGTATTTTTTGGAAGTAAAACAGGCTTTTGTTAAACTTTATGTGCCCTACTGCATTGAAAACATAATATAAGAATTCTGACAGGATGTAAACTTCTTTTTTTTGTGGAAGGTTTTTTTAAGAACAATACCTAGTATTTTCCTCTTGCTCATCACAAAACAGGAACAGGATACAGGCTTGAACTTCCATGCTTTCCATTGTGAAGTATTACTTAAAAAGGGATTGTTCAAAAAAGATATCGGAATAGTTGTTGTCAATTTGTTCTCCCTCAGATCATTCAAGGTGCACATTATTTTTAATTTTTTTGGTAGAGCTTTGGTAGACCTCAGGTATTAAATGTTTTGCCTGTATATGTTTTTCTTTTTACTCTCAAAGTGTGGTTAGTCATTGACTTGCATTTTATGAATCAGCAAGTACCATAGGTTCAGCTAAAAATCTTCATTGTTCTACTGAACAAAAAAGTCACCTGCTATACATTTTGGATGGCCTGGGGGTTAAACAGTCAACGGCAAATTTTCATTTTTGGATTAACTATATCTTTAAAATCTATACCAAGTAACATTCCATACAGTATTCCATTACAGTGATCAGTTGAGAAAGAGCTTATTATGAATAACTGAAAAGCAGTGCTCTGCTCAATCCAGCCTGTTTTCAGCTTTTTCTGGCTTTCAGGTATATAAATATTGAATGTGTGAAGGAGAGCTTTTTATTTTTTTAAGACCAATATAAGGAAACAGGATGTATATAATAACACGTGTCAGAGTTTCAGTGCTCTATTGTAAAACACACATTGTTTTGTGTGAATCTTCTCTGTTCAATAATAGGCTGCCTGTTATTTCATTCAGCCTTAGCTGCTATAATTTCTAGAACATTATGCTATCATTTCACACTTTTAGAACAAAGGAGCTCACACAAATATTATGACTTATTTCATCACAATTAAATTGTAAGTGTAAGGACAGAATATTGGTGATATAAACCATTCATTTCTTTTTTGTTATGATATGGATCAACCAAGCATCCGCATCACCACAGATATTTTTAGTCAGTGCTTACACAGCAAGATACAACAATGGAGCGTGTGTGTGTGTAAAATGTTTTGTTTTATGCGTATAAAACTAAATAAAAAAAATCATTTTATAAGATAAGATAAAAAATCATCATAAACTGCAAATCCTTGCAAATGTAACTATTGAAACATAAGCTATTGTCATACTGTATCTGCGTTTGTGCACATTTTTCTTATTTGTTTTTCTGTTGTGCCTACAAAACTACTGTCACAAATCAACAGGCACTTCAGTCACAGATTGTGTTCAGTGTCTGTTGCCCATTACTTTTTATGTTTTTCTGCATTTGTAGTGTAATAAAACTGATGTAAGCTCCTGAAAGCACTGATTCGAGCTGGCAGAAGTGTGGAGAAAGCTTCCTGACCATTTTTGTGTTTTGTTTGCGTCTCTTTCTCTTTTGTTTGCACTACTGCTCTTTGCCAGTCAGTCACTGTTACGTGAACAGTCAGATGTGAGTCTGGTTCTGTTCACTTCAGTTCACCACTGCTCTTGTGTTTGACAAGTGAAGGTGAACTAGATGAGAAACTTATTACTGTGTCTTTTTTTTATATATATATATTTTTCTATAGACCATTTTGAGGGATGTAAACAAAAACAATGGTCCTAACGTACTTCCTGTTTTACATTTTTAATTTCCATAGCTTCTGAGAATCCAAAAAAGTCCAAATGTTGATAAATAATCCTATGGCAGCTGTTTTAACGTAAAGTTATTATTGAATTGCCTCTTGTTACAGTTATGAAATGGTTTGACAACAAGCAGGAAATGTTCATGGGCCAGTGACATCACCACATTGAAATGGTCTATAACTAACTTTAAATTTCACATTATAAGAGTTTGGCCTTGGCTGTATATGAAATATGTCATATTGCTTTATTTTGGAACATTGATTTCGAGATGGTTGTTTTCATGTAAAAGTAGCAAATAATTTTTATACGCACTTGAGAAATATGTAACTTTCACTTTATGTCCACAAAATATGATTGAAATAAAAGATTTGATCAGTACTTTGCAATCGTAATCAGTTATTGTAAAAGTTAAACAATATATTTTGTTATTTTATTTTATTGTTATTCTACTTCTTGAACGTGCATATTAACAAATAAAAACAAATCCCCATACAGGCTTCTGTACAGGCTGGACATTCATCTCCAAAAATAATAATAATAGGCTTGCATAAAAAACGTTAATTAAATGTAAATAAATGCATGGACATCTGCTAATTTCAAAACATTGCATGTATGTTGTTTTAGTAGGATTTTGATTTTTGTAATTTTGTAGTGTTCATTATATTAGACATTTAAATAATATTATAAATGTATTTATTTTAAATTGTGATATTTGTTATTGGTGATAATTAGTATATTTTAATACTAACGTTTCATATACTTTGTTTTAAGCGACGAAAATGCTTTTAGTGTTGTTGTTAGTTAATTAACTAAATAGTTAATTAAATTACATAAAGATCTCGGTATGCAGTTCGGCAGGTTTTGGGACACAACCTGAGTGCTGGGATGCCACATCCACTGCTGTTCCCGTCACGTCTGGACTGGTCGCCATATTAAACCTGACGCAATCGGCGACGGTCCGCGGTAGGGATCGCGAGGGGGCCCTTTCCAAAACAAATCCCAATATACACCTTCATTTCCCTTATTCACCCCGGAAATCATTTATGTATCGGACTGAATAAGGCAGTGTGTTCTCAGACAGGGGTTGTCTGGGACGGAGGTTTTGTTTTAGTGTGTTAGAGAGAGATGAGTACTTTGACCCAGCGGAGCTCCGGCCTGGTGCAAAGACGCACCGAGGCTTCGCGCAGCGCTGCGGCCGCCGACAGAGACCGCGGATCCGGCGACGAGGACTACGAGCCCCGCCGCGGGGAAGAGCCGGAGCACGATGACAGCGGCGAGTCCAAAGAAACCAGACTCACCCTGATGGAGGAAGTGCTGCTGCTGGGCTTGAAAGACCGAGAGGTTATTGTGGTTTTGCTTTATTTTCTCAGTTGTTGTTTCTATAGTCGATGTTTAACGTTAGCATGTTATCTCTCACCATCACCCACAATGGTCGCTCATATCGATGCTGATAAATTAGCTCTTCAAAAAATAGAAGAAGCTGAATTCTTAAACTCTAACTATTATTATTATTATTATTTTGTTTATAAATTGGTGACGTTTTGCGATAAAATCAAACCACATGATTGCAGTGATGCAATAGCATTTAGCTCGACTTGCACTGCAGTCCCAAGTTCTCAAAAACAAGTTCCCAAGTTTTAAAAAAGCATTATAGTGTCTTTAAATATCCTAAAATTATGTATATAGTCTGTTTCATGTAGCATATGGTAACCAGATTGACATACTGTGATATTCTCATACCTACATAAGGCTAATTTTCGTCGTTGTCTATACAATGAGTTTTAAGCCGTTTGTATATTGCATGTTGGTAGATATAATATTGTTTCGAGATGCATGTATGTAGGCCATTATCCTTCCACCCACATTCACATTCGTATGATGTAGATCCAGATACAGCCTGTATAGTCAAAACAATATTTGTTTTGGAACAAATTCAATGTTGATCTGTATTATAGTTCACCCAGAATTAAGTGAAACTTAAAATGTACTATACATTTACTTACCCTCAAGCCACCCAAGATGTGGGTGACTTTGTTTCTTTAGGTATATCATAAAAGAACCTTTTACTGAAAACCGTGGGCATTGGTGATTTTGTAAATTGCAAGTAAACAAAATTAATACCAGAGGCTGCTGGTGTCACATTGAGATTTTAAAGCATTAGATCACCCAACAAATGAAAATTCTGCTATTTATTACATGCCCTTATGCCATTCCATTTCCCTGAGACATTTGTACATCTTCAGAACACCGATTGAGAGGTACTCACTGAGCCTTCATAGACAGCAATGGTTGCAAGATGTTCAAAGTCCAGAAAAGGAATCAAAAACATTCCATGTGACTGTAATCACACAAATCTCCTGGGGCCTATGGCAATACATCGTAGTGTACATCGTAAACTCTAACCCTGATATGATGTTAAATAGAAGATATAGACAGACAGTCACATTTAAAATTGTTGTTATTGTGTTTTTTCAGACAAAAGGGTTATTGGAGCTTAGTATGATTACAGTTGAAGCATTGAAGTCAGATGGGGTGCTTGACAATGTTTTTGGTTCCTTGGAACGTCTCTGGGCCATTGCTGTCTGTGGAGGATGAGGGAGCACTCTGATTTCATAAAAAATATCTTAATTTGTTTTCAGAAGATGAATGAAGGCTTGCAAGACACAACATTATTCGTTACTTTTAATCCACAACATTTGCAAATGGTTTTGACCATGTTCATGTCTGAAGTGTAAATGTCCTGACACAGGCTGATGTATTTAGTAGATGCAAACTTAGCTAAAGTACAATTTTAATGAACAATAACAATCAAACTCTGTCTGGTCGTGCCTGAGATTGCAGCCACACACATTCGTTATTCGAAAGAAAACATGAGCTCCATACTGTCATGCAGGTTTTAGGACTCAAACTATTCTGGTAACAGTTGATTTGCATATGAAATATGAAGAACCACAGTTTCAGATAAAAAGAGGAGTCCTAGAGTTCAGCACTGCACATTAATTTGAAAGTCGTCTTCTCTGAAATACTGAGGTGATGACATGCATCAAGTTATTAGAATAAGGAAGACATCCAGAATATTATGATAACCAGGACTAAAAACCACTGCTTTAAGCTCCTTCAGATCATTAGCTGTGTTCAATATAACACAAAACTCTTGCTGTTGCAGCAGTGTATATCAGTGTAAGGTATATATTAAATTATGTACAATAGTGAAACGTTTTTCTCCCATGAGATTATTGGATTAAAATCAACAGTGAGGAAAAAGCCAGCATTATTAATAAAAAAAAATACAACTTAAATTTATTAGTTATTAACTCAATGTAATAAAACAATTACGACTTGGATTATGATTGATTTTTATGTGTTATTATTAGGCATTAACTAAGAAATTAAACCCACCAATAATTAATAAAAGCTTTTGTAGTTTTCATTGTTTAGTTAAATCAACTAATGTTAACTAACTGTTGGAGCCGTGTTGTACAGTGTTACTGAACAACAGCCCTTTAAATAGTCACAGAATTATTGCTCTATATTTCAGCATGCAGTTGGCCCATTTAACATGTGAAAATATTCATGTTTGAACTATTAAGCTAACCAATTAAGTGTACAATCATTTGGCTATGTTATGAACATCACTGCAAATACAATCTGAATATTCTTAAAAAGCACTTTAAAAGTTTCAATTATAAATAATTATTCACTGTATTTTGAAGTGGTCACAAACTCGATATTAAGCATGTTCGTTATCACGATAAATGAAATGATTGAATATTGGCATATGTCTAATCCACCATAGTGAGTTCTTCCATTTAAGCAGGATGGTCATTAAAATGTTTTGGGGTTTACTAGTATGATTGTCCTTAATAAAGAGAAGATGCTAAAATTTGCCAGTTTGGTGTTTTGACGGACCCTAATTTAGAGCTATAATAGGTAGTGGATTGTACCTACCCCAGGGTTCATACGGTCATGAAAAACCTGGAAAAGTCATGGAATTTTGACATGGCATTTTCCAGGCCTGGAAAAGTTTTGGAAAATCAGAAAACCCACAAAGTTTTGGAAAAGTCATGTAAAACAGATATCTGTATGCTTGAATATAGGTTAGTTGTCTTTACTACTTTTCTGTCCTTGGCCAATCACATACTCTCACATTATTAGTGTGGTGTAAGCATTATCTAAATCAGTTTTACATAGATAAATTTTAGATAAAGTTATTACGTCATAAGATGGCGCCGCGGATGGCCGCCTCGGTGTGGAGCTCTCCAGTTTTTGCACTGTTTTTGTTCGTTTGTCCTGTTTTATGTTCATCGTACGAGATCAGTTATTCCAGTGACGAGCTGCTGAACATTCGGCAGTACACTCCAATTAATCACCAACCGGTTTTTGATTTCTCTGGCGTTTTGCTGAACATTGTTGTCGGCGGAGCAGCTGCACTAGGGAAACGCTACAGGACGCGCAGACGTGGGAAGCGAGCCGGCGCGCTCGTCAGGCTCAGACAGCGCGGCTTCAGAACGGCGCTGCCGAGCATCCATCTGGCGAATCTCCGCTCTCTTCCTAACAAAATGGACGAACTACTTCTGCTCGCACGCAGAAACAAGAACTTTACCAACTCTGCTGCTCTGTGTTTCACGGAAACCTGGCTGAACGAAGCCATTCCGGACAGCGCGTTACACCTACCGGACTTTCAGCTGTACAGAGCGGACCGCGATACGGAGTCAACGGGCAAAACGTGTGGTGGTGGGACATGCTTTTACATCGACAGAAGGTGGTGTACGGATGTAACTGTGTTAAAGAAGATGTGCTGTCCTGACGTGGAAGTGCTTTTCATTAACTGTAAGCCGTTCTACTCGCCGCGGGAGTTTTCCTCGTTCATTCTCATCGGTGTTTATATTCCACCTCAAGCACACGTGAGTACTGCACTGCAACAGCTGGCTGATCTTATCACAGAGACAGAAAAACAACACCCGGACTCTGTTTTTATCATTCTTGGTGACTTTAATCAAGCGAAACTCACACATGAGATGCCTAAATTCAAACAGCACATTACATGCCCCACCAGAGACAATAATATTTTGGACCATTGCTACACCACAATAAAGGATGCATATCGTTCCGTCGCCAGAGCAGCTCTAGGACTTTCCGACCACTGCCTGGTTCATCTTATACCAACTTACAGACAAAAACTTAAAACTACTAAGCCAGTATTAAGGACTGTTAAGAGATGGACCAACGACACAGAACAGGCCTTACAAGCCAGTTTTGAATGCACTGACTGGAGTGTTTTTGAAGCTGCAGCCACCGACCTCGACGAACTCACAGATACCGTAACATCATACATCAGTTTCTGTGAGGAGCTATGCATCCCTACCAGGACCTACTTATCATTTAACAATGATAAACCATGGTTCACACCAAAACTTAGACAGCTTCGTCAGGCCAAAGAGGATGCCTACAGGAGTGGGGACAGGATCTTGTACAATCAGGCAAGGAACACACTGACAAAGGAGATTGGTGTGGCTAAGAAGAGCTATGCCAAAAAGCTGGAAAACCAGTTTTCTGCCAACGACCCGGCATCAGTGTGGAAAGGCCTGAAAGACATCACAAACTACAAGACACCATCCCCCAGCATTGATGGCAATAAACAACTTGCAAACGAGCTGAATAAGTTCTACTGTAGATTTGAGACACCCCACACCCACCCTGACGATCTCTCTACACAGCCATCAACACCTCCAGCCATCTCTCTTTCCCCCCCTGCACTTCAGATCAGTGAGGATAATGTGCGTCAGATCTTCAGGAAACAGAAGAGAAGGAAAGCACCAGGCCCAGATGGTGTTTCACCAGCCTGTCTGAGAACCTGCACTGACCAGCTGGCTCCCATTTTTTTCACAGATCTTCAACAGATCACTGGAACAGCGCAAAGTTCCATCCTGCTTCAAATGCTCCACCATCATCCCAATCCAGAAGAAGCCAAAGATCACAGGACTCAATGACTACAGACCTGTTGCCTTAACATCTGTGGCCATGAAGTCATTTGAAAGACTGGTGCTAGCATATCTGAAGGACATCACTGGACCTTTGCTGGACCCCCTGCAGTTTGCCTATAGAGCAAACCGGTCTGTGGATGATGCAGTCAACATGGGACTGCATTATACACTACAACATCTGGACAAACCAGGGAACTACGCAAGGATTCTGTTAGTGGACTTCAGTTCTGCCTTTAACACCATCGTCCCATCATTGCTCGAGTACAAACTGACCCAGCTCTCTGTTCCTAGCTCTGTCTGTCAATGGATCACCAGCTTTCTGACAGACAGACAACAGCTAGTCAGAATGGGCAAAATCACATCCGACAGCCGCACCATCAGCACCGGTGCCCCCCAGGGATGTGTTCTCTCCCCACTGCTCTTCTCCCTGTATACCAATGACTGCACTGCAAAAGACCCCTCCATTAAACTCTTGAAGTTGCTGACGACACTACTGTTATCGGCCTCATCCGGAACGGTGATGAGTCTGCATACAGACAGGAGGTGGAGCGGCTGGCTCTATTGTGCAGATGCAACAACCTGGAGCTGAACACGCTCAAAACGGTGGAGATGATAGTGGACTTTAGGAGAAACCCCCCTGCACTTCCCCCACTCACCATCATGAACAGCACTGTGGCTGCAGTAGAGTCATTCAGGTTCCTGGGCACCACCATCTCTCAGGATCTGAAGTGGGACATTCACATAGACTCTATTGTGAAGAAAGCCCAGCAGAGACTGTACTTCCTTCGTCAGCTGAGGAAGTTCAACCTGCCACAGGAGCTGCTCGTACAGTTCTACTCAGCTGTCATCCAATCCATCCTCTGCACTTCAATCACCGTCTGGTTCGGCTCAGCTGCCAAAACCGACCTCCGTAGGCTACAGCGAATAGTCCGGATTGCTGAACGAATCACTGGCACTACCCTTCCTACACTTCAAGAACTGTACTCTTCCAGAGTGAGTAAAAGGACTCGCAAAATCACTCTGGACCCTTCACACCCAGCACACTTTCTGTTTGAACTGTTACCATCTGGCCGGCGCTACAGAACACAGAGCACAAAAACAGCCAGACACAGGACAAGTTTCTTTCCTCAGGCCATCTACCTCATGAACAGTTAATTATTCACCTACTGTGCATTAAACATGTGCAATACTTTTTCATACGCATTTGTACACAGCACCTTATAACAGTATACAATGCAATACTTTCTCCATACACATTTGTACACAGCACCTTATAACAGTATACAATGCAATACTTCTCCATACGCATTTGTACACAGCACCTTATAACTTGTAAAACTTGTATATTTATAACAAATCTGTACAACAATTCATCATCCAGAGCTCTATTGTCTAACTGCATCTCTGTTTAATGTTTGTCGTATTTTATTATTTTTTTTTTTCCTCATATTTATTTTGTGTTGTCACTTGTCACTTTATGTACACTGGAAGCTTCTGTAACCAAAACAAATTCCTTGTGTGTGTAAGCACACTTGGCAATAAAACCGGTTCTGATTCTGATTCTGATTCTGATAAATATAAGCTGAAACTAAATAGATTGTTGCGTGTTTTATGATGTTCTGTAATAAATTTTAACATGTGTTGTTTTTTACCACTCATATGTAGACATTGCATGAAACATTAGGTCATGAAAATTTACTTGAAAGTCTTGGAAAAATCATGGAATTATAGTAGTAAAAATGTGTATGAAACCTGCTACCCCATTGTCTGGCCTTTTGGTTGAGCAGGCAGGCAATCGACAGGGCAGTGTTACTGAAGACGCCTCTCTTTGCAGCCCATTCATGTTGAATTACTGCCTGCTGCATTGGCTTTTTGATTCAGAATAATTGGTGTCTTTCAGAAAAATTGTGTTTTACTGAGCCAATGTCTTAAATGCAAATATCAAGGTGTGGACTTCAAATGTCTGATGGGTCAAAGGATGCTTGCACGGCTGGATTCAAAGAATGTTTTTTGATGAATTAATGCAATAAAATGCATTGGAAACATTATTGCTTACACTTGGCCTCTCAAACCATCGAATTGTTGCATTTTTACACAGTAGTAGTTTGACTTGTAGATTGGTTTAGTTTCTTTCACAGGTATGTTTGGGCTAATAATTCAGGGGGTTTAATAATTCTGACTTCAACTGTATCTTGTCATTCTAGGCAAGGAAATAAACAAAGAATCATAAACGGTTGTCATAAAACTTCTGTACTACTACTATTACTACTACTACTATTGTATTGAGATTATTTTAAAAGATACCTCTTGCACTCTGAAAGGCTTTAGTGAAATACAGAATCAGTAAAAACTAATGTTGTGAAGTGGGTAATTTATAAAAGAAAAATTTAGTTTTTGGTTAAAAGGAATAGTCCACCAAAAAATTAAAATTCTGCCATCTTTTACTTAACCTTGACCAAACCAGTTTTATTTTTTATTTTATTATCAGAATTGCGAGCAACTTTTTTGTTATTCTGTGGTAGAAACAGACTTTTTAGAATTAAATATATTTAAAAGTGAATGTTCATTCATTCATTCATTTTCTTTTCGGCTTAGTCCCTTTATTAATCAGGGGTCGCCACAGCGGAATGAACCGCCAACTTATCCAGCATATGTTTTACGCAGCGGATGCCCTTCCAGCTGCAACCCATCACTGGGAAACATCCATACACACTCATTCACACACATACACTACGGACAATTTTAGCCTACCCAATTCACCTATACCACATGTTTTTGGACTTGTGGGGGAAACCGGAGCACCCGGAGGAAACCCACGCGAACACGGGGAGAACATGCAAACTCCACACAGAAACGCCTACTGACCCAGCCGAGGCTCGAACCTGCGACCTTCTTGCTGTGAGGCGAACGTGCTACCCACTGCGCCACCGTGATGCCCAAAAGTGAATGTATTTTTAATAAACCACATTTTATATTTTGAAATAAACACCGTTCTTTCAAAACGTCAGATCATAATGGACATTTGTTTTATGAAAAAGCAGCTTGGATATTGGTCAGAATTTCCATTAGATTAATCAGTATATTTAATGTCATTTAATGTGCATTAATATAGCGCATTTATTGTGTATGACCATAAAAACCAAAGCACTTTACAATCATATGAGGGGTCTCTATAGCTATCAATTATATAATACTATTTTATAATAATTAGTTTATCAATGTACATTTATTTTGTGTTTTGGGTAGATTATACATGTTCATTTTGAAGAAAATTTTGTGGAAGTGTACCAAGTTACATGATTTCTCTTTTAAAATAAAGAAAATATTATTCACTATTATGAATGATATAGTAAAAGAAAATTAATTTGGGCTGCATTTAAAATCCATGCTACATTTTGAGCACTTTTCAGTTCAATGAACATGACTTCAGACTTTCAGACTTATTTGATTGTTTAGCATTTCTGTTGTGTATCCATCAAGTGCACAGACCTCTAGGCCTATCCGCTTTGAATGACATCTATTTGAAAACAGTGCAGAGCAAACAGTTCTTCCAAAACACTGAATGATATAACATAGTGCTTCTATCATTGTGTGTTTGCGCATGTGCTTCGCCTCATGTGCGGTGCGTTGCCTGTGTTGCCAGTACCTTGAAAGAGGCCTGTTGTTTCTTAGCAGTGGCCACTGGGACTGGAGGCAGGATCTGCACAAAGCAGGCCTTGTTAATGCCGGAGAAATCCATCTCTCACTTCATCCACTGCTAAGTACGACACCGCAGACTGAAGGCATTTACTATCCCTCGGTGTTGGGCAAAATTCACTATTTCAATTTATGAATTCAAATTAGGCACTGAAATTCAAATAGCAGCCTACAAGAAGCTAAACTTGAATGGCCAGAGATGAAATGTAATGATTGTCATGTCTAACTTTTTGTCCTAACTAAACGTGACCCGACAAGATTCCAGAGACAAGCAGTTTGGCTATCTGCACCAAATGCAACATGACAGAAACTTTTAAATACCAATCAATATGGTATGGTAATGTTTATAATCTATTTAATACATATTAACCCTCTTTAATGTTATTAAAAGTGCATAGGCAACTGAGTGACTGATGTTGGTTTGCACTTTGAGTCACAGTTTTGACTTTAATTTCCAAACTGTTTGCTATTGCTATTTTATTCTTAAGATCTGAGGTGAACTATCTGCTGCTGCTTTCTGTAGGCTAGTGTGGCAATTAGGGCTGTAACGGATCACGGTTGATCCGTGATTCGTACGGATCACAACCCACGGTTCTAAACACACGTGGCCCACGGATTAATAATTTTTTTTTAAGGTAGATTAATCCTAAATTTGTCACGACTGCAGCAATTACATGATTTAATTTTGTTTCAAAGTTGTAGGCAGCAATTACATTATTTAACAAATAGGTGGCGACAACCAGCCATCAAAAATATGCCACTAAATGATTCTTCAAAAATGACACCTCTAGCAATGAAACGTGAAGTTCTTTGAGTGAATAACTGAATCATTAAATTGAAAATGAGACTAAAAATAAACATTGGTTGTACAAATTATAATGTCAGATTTATACATTTAGCGTAATCAGCAACAGTAGTAATAACAGTGAATTTTTCACAGTACTGAATATTTTACAATTTATTTTTATTCAGCTGATTATTTCTTCATTTTAATTTTTAATAAAATTACAGCATATAAATTCTGTTTGTTAAAACCAAAAGTGTCTTGCAGTACTGTTTTTGTAATAAATAGAAAGCAAATTACATTTGTCTCCTCCCTTTTTTGGCTCATCCAAAAAATGGTCTGATCCGTGACTAAAAAACCATAATATGATCCGAACCGTGAGATCTGTGATCCGTTACCCATAAAGCATATAATCAGCACCTGAGGTGTTCATTGTCGTAGTAGTTTATGCTGTTGTTTTGCAACAATGTTGCAGAAATAGAAAACATTTTTAAAATAGCAACTTCTTGTCATGGATTGTTAGGACAAAAACTTTTGTTTTGTGTCATGGCATTTTGTTGTGTGTACATTGTAAAAAATATTGGTAAATTAGCAGTTTTACGTATTTTCTGATTCATGTTTTTATTTTTTATTTTCCCCCGTTTATTTATGCTTTTGCATTGCAATATGGGACCTTGATCTTTTTTTCCAACAACTTCTAACCTTGAAAAGTTTAAAAAAGGTGACTTTTTTTTATTGACATTTTTTTTATAATTAAAAATGATATATTGTCTAGGTTGGTGCTGTAAATTACGCTACAAAAACCTTGTGATAAACTGCCAGTACATTTTCTGTTATTTTACAGACTTATACATTATATTATTTCAAACTACTAAAATGTCAATAAAAGTCATTTTGATAAACTCTAGAGTAGAATTTTTTACATCAAAAGTCGACAGAGCAGAGATCAACATCCCATAATGCAATTCACAACCGTAAATAAATAGAAAACACTTGTGAATCACAAAATATGAAAACGGTTAATTAACATATTTTTTTACAGTGTAGTTAGGACACGCTGTCTAAGAAATGCAGTTTGTCACACACATGTAACTGGAACAGTCTTCATTTCAGCTACACTGAAGCTCTAAAGTGCATAGCCCTCAACTGCATGTATACTTAATCCCTTGGTATTGTTTTTGTGTAAGGGTTACACCTCCTTCTGGAACGACTGCATTTCGTCAGGCCTGAGGGGCTGCATGCTCATTGAGCTGGCATTACGAGGGAGACTGCAGCTGGAGGCCTGTGGCATGAGGCGGAAAAGTCTGCTTGCCCGGAAGGTAAGACAGACTGTTCAGTGCTCTGGAAATGATCACACGATTGGGAGAGGTTTCCTGTTTTGCATCCCTCCCTTGGCAGTGTTTATGTTCTACAAGTCATTCAAGGCATAGTTCACCGAAAATCAACATTATGTTGTCATTTACTCACCCTCATGTTGATCCAAACTTGTATGGCTTTCTTTTTGTTTTATTGCTACCCCACATTATTTATTTTATGCCATCTTTTCTCAAAATGTGCAGCAATATTTGTGACGTATCTGTCTCTAAACAGAGATTATTTGGACATTTAGAGCAATAAATTATATTTTTATGCATTGTAGAGTGTACTAGTCTTATATACTATTATAAAAATAGAATTCTTTATCATTTGTTTACTAGATATTTAGATAAATAAAACCAAACTGTTTCGTATTCTCACTATAAATCAGATGGGCCAATAAAAGTTTGATGTTTCAAGTAGCCTAAAATAAGAAAATTAAATAAAAAATCAGATGATGCTTTCTGTCGCATTTAGTCTGGATTAAAATGACACAAATGTTTGAAAATAAATGCTACTTTGTTTGTGCTGTTTGATGTATTTGAACACGTTGATGGAAATTATGCAACTTATAACAACAGATGTGCATCTCTGAATTTTTACAATTGATAAAGCGCACGTAGCCTAGTTCAAGCAGGCTTTGGCTGAATGCACTTTGTGATAAGGTCACGTGACGTGGCTCCACATATGTTTTTTCTGATTTCCATGTGGTTGGCACAACATATTTTCCGACATGTGTTTTCTCATCGCTGGAGGGAGTGTTCTCACTTGTGTGATTGGAGCAAAATTCCACTATATACAAGGAGGAGAGAAATGTAAATGCGTAACAATGTAGAGACAGAAATGACATGTCATCATGTAAATGGGATAAACAACATTTGTTGTTTAATAAAAGAACAAACTATAGACCTGTTCTTTAGTTAAGAAAGGAACCATAAATGATCTGGTGCTATGCAGAAAATAAAATGAAATAACTTGATTTTCAAGGAGGGCAGGCGCCTACTAATACAATGGTAGGGGAAACACTGGTTCTGAAATACATATTTTAATATTGCACCATCGCAACGCTGTGGAAGTGTGTGTCTGTTTCTGTTTTTGTGCTGGTCCAGTGAGAAACACAAACACAGACTTAAACTCAGTGGGTTTGTAGCTCTGATTCAACTGTAAGATTCACTCACAAGGGCCAATCAAAACTTTGAACATCTCAGAAAACCATCTGATTGACGATCGGGAGAGGTTCTCACCATACAATCCACAAACACAGCATAACTGAAATTCGGCCCAATTCAAAGAAGACTCGCAAGAGTCTAAATTCGGCTCAAAATTGGACCCAGAATCTCCCAGTGTATGAAGACTCCACTCCTCTGCAGAAAACAACACCACAACACTTTCTCCTTTACCTTCCATTTTAGATTCAGATGAACATATTGTTTTCCACTGGACCTAAATAAATTAAACTCACTTTGATTACTAAATTGAACTTTAGACTAGTTCTCTGTCCACTCAACTTGCTCCTCAGCAATGGTTAGACTAGTATTGTAGTTATAGACTTGTTTGGTCGCTCTGAGTGGCTTTCAGTCCAAATTCTCTAAAACTTTGATATGCTTGATGCAGAGAGACAGATCTTTCGCTGTCCAGAGCTAAACACGGTAACTCAGTGACAGTGGCTGGAGCCTTCTATCTGTATCAGAGATGAACTTGATGTCGCAATCTTGTATTTTTTATTTTTATATATTTTATGTTTGTATAGCAAGTAGTTTGATGGTTTGCTCCCATTTATTATTTTTTGTCATTTCCCCATAGACCAATAAATCTGAAATTTTAAAACAAAAAAGAGCTTACTAACACATTGCAGAATAAGATCAATAATTTAAATCTTTTAATGAACCGCAAACAATTGCTAATCACGTATTTCAGTCAAGGTTTTGTAGTGTGCTTCGGAATATATGGAATATATAAAACATGGAATATACTTAAAACTGCTCTTTCACTCCTATGAATTTATTAGGATAACTCAAACCCAAAATTGAGGGAAGTGTATGCAGTTCTTACATTTTGATCTCCAATTCACTCCTCTGTAAATCTTTTATGCATTAACATTACAGGCTGTACTGATGGTACACAGTCACAGTTTAATAAAGGATATGAATAGGGGATTTTGTGTGTGCATGTACAATTCAGCACTATGATGCGAGTACATTTACAGTTGTGTAGGATGCTTTTCACCACAAGAGGGAGCTCTTTGATATTTATTGTGTGTCAGAAGGCCAGTCTCTTTGCGGTTGGTGTTGGCTGCTGTAAGTGAGAACTTTTATTATTACAGCGGGCTCTGATGTATGCCTGGAAAATGCATTACATTTTAATATACGGGCTAAAATGCTTCAGTTGAAGTAGTTCATCTCCTTCACTTGATTTTACCCTCATGAGTTCATTGCTTTGATTTTTAGCTGCGCTTTCATCCAATTATGTTTTAATGTGTTCAGTGACTCTCAGTTCTTTTCTTTTTTCTTAGGTTATATGCAAGTCTGATGCTCCAACAGGGGATGTGCTGCTGGACGAGGCTCTGAAACATATAAAAGACACCCAACCGCCTGAAACCGTACAGAGCTGGATAGAGTTACTCAGTGGTGAGTTTTGCGCAGATCTTTCAGAGTTATTTTTAACTTTAATGCATTTTTCACTGTAATTTTGGTCTTTCATCAACATAAAAAATTCTTACCATACCCACACCTTTGATCAGTAGTGCTCATTTATGCCATTCAATTTTATGCTTGTGTAATTAATGAAAAAACAAAATATTATGCATATTGACCACAATCTTCAAATTATTTATTCGGATTACTGAACAGCATAAACATATTTATTTTAACATTATATAAAATATTCATTCATTCATTCATTCATTTTCCTTCGGCTTAGTCCCTTTATTCATCAAGGGTCGCCACAGCGGAATGAACCGCCAAATTATTCAGCATATGTTTTTACACAGCGGATGCCCTTCCAGCTGCAACCCAGTACTGGGAAACATCCATACACACTCATTCACACACACACACACACTCATTCACACACACACACACACACACACACACACACACACACACACACACACACACACACACACACACACTACGGCCAATTTAGTTTATTCAATTCACCTATAGCGCATGTCTTTGGACTGTGGGGACAACCGGAGCACCCGGAGGAAACCCACGCGAGCATGGGGAGAACATGCAAACTCCACACAGAAATGCCAACTGACCCAGCCTAAACTCGAACCAGCAACCTTCTTGCTGTGAGGCGACAGTGCTAACTACTGAGCCACCGTGTCGCCCCTATATAAAATATTATTATTATTATTATTCATTCATTCATTCATTCATTCATTCATTCATTTTCAACCGCTTTTCCGGGGCCGGGTCGCGGGGGCAGCAGTCTTAGGAGAGAACCCCAGACTTCCCTCTCCCCAGACACTTCCTTCAGCTCCTCCGAGGGGATCCTGAGGCGTTCCCAGGCCAGCCGAGAGACACAGTCCCTCCAGCGTGTCCTGCGTCTTCCCCGAGGCCTCCTCCCGGTGGGTCATGCCTGGAACACCTCCCTAGGTAGGCGTCCAGGAGGCATCCGAAACAGATGCCCGAGCCACCTCAGCTGACTTCTCTCGATGTGGAGGAGCAGCAGCTCTACTCCGAGCTTCTCCCGGGTGACAGAGCTCCTTACCCTATCTATAAGGGTGCGCCCTGCCACCCTTCGAAGGAAACTCATTTCGGCCGCTTGTATCCGAGATCTTGTCCTTTCGGTCATTACCCAAAGCTCATGACCATAGGTGAGAGTAGGAACGTAGATTGACCGGTAAATCGAGAGCTTTGCCTTTCGGCTCAGCTCCTTTACCACAACAGACCGGTACATCGACCGCATTACTGCTGCCGCTGCACCAATCCGCCTGTCAATCTCACGTTCCATCCTTCCCTCACTCGTGAACAAAACCCCAAGATACTTGAACTCCTCCACCTGGGGTAAGGACTTTCCTCCAACCTGGAGATGGCAAACCACTTTTATCTGGTGGAGCACCATGGCCTCGGACTTGGAGGTGCTGATTCTCATCCCAGCCGTGCCACACTCGGCAGCAAACCGCTCCAGTGCATGCTGAAGGTCCATGTTCGATGCAGCCAACAGAACAACATCGTCTGCGAATAACAGAGATGAAATCCTGTGGCCCCCGAACCGGACCCCCTCCAGCCCAAGGCTGTGCTTTGAAATTCTGTCCATATAAATTATGAACAGAATTCGTGACAAAGGGCAGCCCTGCCGGAGTCCAACATGCACTGGAAACAAGTCTGACTTATTGCCGGCAATGCGAACCAAACTCCTACTCTGTACATACAGGGATAAGATAGCCCTTAACAGAGCGCCTCTGACCCCATACTCCCAGAGCACTCTCCACAGAATGCCACGAGGGACACGGTCGAATGCCTTCTCCAAGTCAACAAAACACATGTGGACTGGTTGGGCATACTCCCATGAAGCTTCTAGTGAGGGTATAGAGCTGGTCCAGTGTACCACGGCCTGGACGAAAACCGCATTGTTCCTCCTGGATCCTAGGTTCAACCATCGGCCGGATCCTCCTCTCCAGTACCCTGGCATAGACTTTCCCAGGGAGGCTGAGGAGTGCGATCCCCCTATAGTTGCAGCACACCCTCCGGTCCCCCTTCCTAAAAATGGGAACCACCACCCCAGTTGCCCAGTCCAGAGGTACTGTCCCCAACCTCCATGCGCTTATTGTAGAGACGTGTCAGCCAAGACAGCCCTACAACATCCAGAGACCTAAGATACACAGAGTGAATCTCATATTATTATTATTGTTATTATTATTATTATTATTATTATTGTTTATTATAATTGTATGTTTTTTTTTGTATTATTAAAAGTAATACTTATCCTGCGAAATATAATTCATAATTATGAATAAAAATAATACTTAAAGTAGATTTTGAGCAGATTTTTATTTATTGTGTTATACACAGTTTAAATATTTATGGTCATTGGGGTTTTTGAAAGAAGACCAGAAATAGTAACACTTAATAGTAACGCTTAATAGTACTGTGAAATATTATTGCAATTCAAATGATGATTTAATGCATTTTAAAATGTGCTTAATTTCTGCAATGACAAAGCTCAATTTTAGCATCATCAAGCATAGTTTTGGAATATTTTTCTGGATACCAGGATACATTGTTTTCAGGATTCATTCTAAAAATCTTTGTAAAGTATTGTATTTTCTTTTGATCAGGATAATTTATTTAGTAACACTTTACAATAAGGTTGTATTAGTTTATGTTCATTCATTCATTCATTCATTTTCTTTTCGGCTTAGTCCCTTTATTAATCCGGGGTCGCCACAGCGGAATGAACCGCCAACTTATCCAGCATTTGTTTTACGCAGCGGATGCCCTTCCAGCTGCAACCCATCACTGGGAAACATCCACACACACACATTCACACACATACACTACGGACAATTTAGCCTACCCAATTTACCTATACCACATGTTTTTGGACTTGTGGGGGAAACCGGAGCACCCGGAGGAAACCCACGCGAACACGGGGAGAACATGCAAACTCCACACAGAAACGCCAACTGACCCAGCCGAGGCTCGAACCAGCGACCTTCTTGCTGTGAGGCGAACGTGCTACCCACTGCGCCACCGTGACGCCTAGTTTATGTTAGTTAATGCATTTACTAACATGAACAAACAATGAACAATGCATTTATTTCAGTATTTGTTCAACTCATGGTGCATTAACTAATGTTAACAAGCACGAATTTGGATTTTAATAAGGCATTAGTAAATGTTGAACTAGGATTTAAAAATGTATTGTTCATTCTTAGTTTGTGTTAGTAAATACATTAACTAATGAAACCTTATAGTAAAGTGTGACTATTTATTCCTTATGTGAATGCATCAAAGAGCTAATTCACCCAAAAATGGAGAAAAAAAGAAAAAAACAAGCCCCTGAGGCCTTAATTCATATTTGATTTCGACAGTCCAGAGACATTCAAAGTCCAGAAAAGGAACCACAAACACTGTCAAAACATTTCGTGTGCCTTCAGTGCTTCAGTTGTTATCTTACAAAGTTCAGAAAGGTCAGGGAGAGCTCTCTGATTTCATCTAAAATATCTTCATTTCTGAAATGATGAACAAAGGTCTCAGTGCGTTGGAATGACATAAGGGTAAGTAATTAATAACAGAATCTTCATGTTTGGGTGAATTAACTCTTTAATATCAGTCTAAAAATCGGTAGCATCTCCAAACGCATGAACAGTAATGTGATTAGATCACACAAAGTTCTATTAAATTTACTCATTGCTACCAACTAAATATACAGTGGCCGGTGCAGATCAAAAAGCTGGTTCGTGGATCATTTTGCTTCAAATTGGGGAAGTGTGATTTCTGGTACCTGCTGCGGCTCTGAGCTCAGTTGGAAATGTCTCCGTTTGGAGAGCCAAAGGGTGAGATCAAAGCGTCTGAGAGAAGGAACTGCCGTCCTCGTTCAGAGAGTGGATAAAATGTGCTCAGAATTATATCAGAGCCATAAATTAGGCAGGCTGATGACTAGCAAATGCTCCAGCACTGCCTGCTTTTTGGTCCTGAGATGTCTGTGCTCCTCCGCTTCAGCACAGAAGCTGACCGGTTGAGCTGCTGCACTCGTTCAAGAGACTGACGCATTCAAAATGAATGCCAGCAACTTATGAAAGATGTAAAGCTGCTGCAATCTTGAAACCTTTCAAAACTATGAATGATGTATTGTCCTCTGTCAATGTCTAGACATGGAAAAAGTGTTTGCTTGGAAGCTTGCACAAAGATGCACTATATTTGTTTTTTCCCCCTTTAAAATACTTTCTTTTCTTTTAGTAGGTGGTTGGTTTTTGGATATTTAATAGTTCGTTCTCATTTTTATGTTAAGATAATCTGAACCATCATCTTACTTAATCGAAACACTTATAATTTTAATGACACTGGCTAAGACCATTTCCACACGTACATGAGAATTTTTTATAAACCTAGTTTTCCTTGCCTTTATTTAAAAAAAATAAAAATCTGTCCACATTAAAACGCAAAAACACACTGTGATGCATGTTAAGTGCACGCCGAACCAACAGGTGGTGATAAAAGCTTTTTATACTCTGCTCACACCAAATGCAGAATTAAGAATTTGCAAGTATATTGCATACAAGTTCATGCAAATGTGAGAACTCAAAATTTTGAATTTTGAGAATTCAAAACACAATTCATAAATCCACAACTCCAATTCATAAATTCACAACACAATTCATAAATTCAAAAGTAAACAGCAAAAATATTTCCCAAATGCGCACACATATGCATCTTACAAAAATACATTTAAAATGTTTACACAATTATGTATATATGAAGTTCTTGGATGACTTTCCTCATGCATTTATGAATTATGTAAGATGTATTTATGAACCACTGAATGTGCATTTGAAAATGCTCACACGAGCATGGAGTCCTTTGAATTTGTGTGCGGTATTTTTGAGACCTTCCTGGCAGGACAAGATTCGTACACATCTTTTTTTGAAGGATATTCTGTTTAGCCAATCGCGGTGAGTTTTTAATCCACCAATCAAAACACTCCTTACTGAACAAACTCAAGAAGCTCCATCATTTAATTATTAGTATTTTATATAAAATAAAAGAAATATTTTTAGCAGTATTATTAGACATTTGTCAAAAATTAAATGAGCTGAGTAACGTTATATATCAGTAATATTGAGTACGATGATCTTATGTCATTCGCGAAAGGCTGGATTCAATGCATTCAGTAGTAAATCTTACTGAACGAATCACTGATTCAAATGAATTGGTTAAATAAAAGACTCGTTTAGCAATACAATTACTTGCTGCCACCTGCTGGCATTTTCAGAATATCATTTTGCTGATCTCCTCTGTGAATGTTATGTTTGAATCAGGTTTGAATTGAATCCCATGAAATTTTGTCGCTTTAATTATGTAAATGCATTTATTATCTAATTCACTTTTAGATGCAGATACTTTACCACTTATGCAGCACAATATTGTTATAGAAATCACTTATTAAATTGCTATCAGCCTATATTATTCTGATTAAATTGCTAAATTTAGCTTTAAAGATATCATTCTTCTTAGAGTCAAGGGAAAAAATCTAAACTCTTAATTGTTCTGGCTTTATTATTCCAAGTGTTATTTCAGGGATTTTGAGAGATCACTTCCTATTTTATGTCATAATGGCTATTAAACATACCCGTAGGTTGGGCATGCTGCATGTTGCTTTTTCTAGTTTTGTAAAGTTGTTGTCAGTACTGTCAGTCATTTGCAGAGTACATTATGTAAGGTCAAACAATGAGATACCTAGTTCTTACTTCATGACCATTTCATGTGACAATATTTTGCAAAATGACATGTCAAATGAGTACCAGTATATCCTGCATTTCAGAATAATAACCAAAAGATACACCAATGTATTAATAAATTGCATAAGATAAACAACTAGAACAATTAGATTTTTTCCCCTTGACTCTAAGAAGAATGATATCTTTAAAGCTAAATTTAGCAAGTGTGAGCATTTTCAAATGCACATTCAGTGGTTCATAAATACATCTTACATAATTCATAAATGCATGAGGAAAGTCATCCAAGAACTTCATATATACATAATTGTGTAAACATTTTAAATGTATTTTTGTAAGATGCATATGTGTGCGCATTTGGGAAATATTTTTACTTTTGAATTTATGAATTGTGTTGTGAATTTATGAATTGGAGTTGTGGATTTATGAATTGTGTTTTGAATTTACAAATTGTGTTGTGCATTTATGAATTTTATGAATGCAAATGTATTATTATTGAGACTGATCTGGCTCCATAGATTGCCACCCTGCAACGTGGATTATGCGTTTGACGTGAACCCACCTCTGTTGGCCAATCAGAAAGGAGAAAACAGCACGCAGATTGACGCCATGAGGTAGAAACTCCAGTTGTAGTGTCCACACGACCACACTTTACCCTGAGTTTCAAAAAATCTTCACCCTGACTGGAGTTTTCAGAAAGTTTTGCTTTCAGTCACCAAATACTGCATTTTCGTGTGGACAAACGGCCAAAAAGTGTAGAAAAAAACTATGGTTTTAAAAATACCTGTGTTCATGTGGACAGTGCCTAAGTTGTTAGCACGGTTGCCTCAGAGCAAGAAGGTGACTTTTTGTGTGTAGTTTGCATGCTCTCCCCGAATTGGATAAACACAATTGGCCATAGTGTGTGAATGGTAGAGTGCATGTGGGTGTTTTCCAGCATGGGGGGTTGTACTCTCAGTGCTGTGTTGTGTCAGGAAGGACATCTGCTGGTAAAACATATGCTAGAGTAAATGGCGGTTCATTCCACAGTGACAGCCTCTGATAAATAAGGGACTAAGCTGAAGGAAAGTGTGTCGATTGTTATTCTCAAAATGCTATAAATGTATAAGTACTATAATTATAATATATAAATTAACTTGAATTGTCCCTCGTTTTCCACAACATTCCTGGGCCACATAATTTTTGCAGTTATTCATCTCAATCCTGATTAAAAATTAAAATTTGCAAATGTCTGTTAAGTGTTTTACAAATTTAAACACAACCCTGATGTCTACTATAGCAATCAGAATAGAGTTCATAAGTTGGAGTTTTCAAATGAATGGATCAGATACACAATGACTATTGAAGCATTAATTTAAATTAAATTTAAACAAAACAATTCACTTCAAAGCTTATTTATATTGATTAGTATTGATTTATATGAAGCCATTAAACGGAACAGAGAATGCCATTTTCAAGTACAGCGTGGCCCATTTCTGATTTAATACATTTTGGCAACAACTGCACATTCTGGAATCTGCAATTGGACCTGATTTGCTCAATTTAGTCTGTCTTTTACAACTATATGGCCCTTATGGGAGCTGCACCTCTTACACAAACAGCTGTTATGGTGTTTGTTCTGTCGCTTTTTATGATTTTCCTGATACTTTTTAACATTTTAGTTACAGCCGCATAGCAATTTGTGAAAAGATTATCCTGCGTAACATCATTATGGAGTGGCGCGGTGGCACAGTGGGTAGCGCTGAGCCTCGGCTCGGTCAATTGGCGTTTCTGTGTGGAGTTTACATGTTCTCCCCGTGTTCGCGTGGGTTTCCTCCGGGTGCTCCGGTTTCCCCAACAAGTCCAAATACATGCGCTATAGGTGAATTGGGTAAGCTAAATTGTCCGTAGTGTATGTGTGTGAATGGGAGTGTATGGCTGTTTCCCAGTGATGGGTTTCAGCTGGAAGGGCATCCGCTGCGTAAAACATATGCTGATAAGTTGGCTGTTCATTCCGCTGTGGCGACCCCTGATTAATAAAGGGACTAAGCCGAAAAGAAAATGAATGAATGAATGAACATCACTATGAAAGATGACCTCTGATTTAATGCTACAGTTACAAATGTATAGTTCTAGTATAAAGTGTATGCTAGATTAATCTCCGTCCCTGTCAAATAAACTGACTTAAACATCACTTAAAGTTTGATACTGAAAGTGTTTTTGTCTTTTACAGGTGAAACGTGGAACCCATTGAAGCTTCATTATCAGCTGCGTAACGTCCGAGAGCGCCTGGCCAAAAACCTGGTTGAAAAAGGTGTCCTCACCACAGAGAAACAAAACTTTCTTCTTTTCGACATGACCACACACCCCCTCACCAATAATAATATAAAGCAGCGCCTTATAAAGAAAGTGCAGGAGTCCGTGCTGGAAAAGTGGGTGAATGACCCTCACCGAATGGACAAGCGCCTTCTGGCCCTAATATTCCTGGCCCATTCGTCTGACGTGCTGGAGAACGCGTTTGCCCCGCTGCTGGATGACCAGTACGATCTGGCCATGAAGAGAGTACGACAGCTGCTGGACCTTGAGCCCGAGGGCGAGAGCATGAAGAACAACGCCAATGAGCTGCTGTGGGCGGTGGTGGCCGCCTTCACCAAATGAAGCAGCTTCTGACAAATACAACGCTTGGACTGGTAAAATCAGGTTTGAGAAGTGATGGATGAAAATGGAGTCTCGGTTTCTTTCCTTCCTTGTAGATAAATCTCACTCTTCTCCCTGCAAGATCTATCATTGGGTTTCTCTCTTTTGTTGGAAAAGGGGACCAGTTTATTTTGAGTGCCGATGGGTACCTTTTCACTGTACTGCTGAAATCTACGTTTTTAGCTGCACAAAATGGAGCTAAAAATTTTTTTTTTTTCATTTTTTGATGCTTGGATATCTGTGTCGGGTGCTCGACCGATTAGAGAATTGTCAAGAATTAATTTGATTTCCGTTTTGTCAGTTTCATCTAATTGGGATCCATTTGTGACAGAAGCTGTGTATACTTACACAGTGGTATGACTCAAACGATGCTAATCTGAAAATAAATACACTCAAGTGTATATTTTTTAAGTCAATTTGTTGTCAGTTTGTTGTCTAATAATGGACGCTGAGAAGTAACCAAAAAAGGTCATCAGGGTTAGTCCTGTTGTGATGACAGATAAGTTGTTTGTGAAAAGGGTGCTAATGCTAACAGCTAACATTCATGCTACTGAAATAAAAGCCCTGTTTACACCTGTTGTTAAGAAGTGTTTTGGTCAATCAGATTGGGTGTTTAAATCCATCTCCTTTGTCCACCTTTGACTACTTTATATCTATAGGCAGTAGAGCTGTGGTGAAAAATTGTTCGAGAAATTGATTCTGAGTTTTCTACTGAATGGATTCTGAACTTCGTTTTTAACAGCAGATGGCGCTGTTTGCTTAACTCTTCTTGCATTCAATTCCGTACCAATACCACTTGAACTTGGAACAATTAATAAAGTTATGAGAGGTTTTAGTGAATTGCAAAATTGATTGTGAGCTGTTTACGTGAATTCTGTCACATAAAAGCCGACTTGCTTGACTCAGCGAATGCTCAGGCACTAATATTTTAGGATAGGAAGTTGAATAGGATGTATGAGCTTTTTGCACAGTTTACATACAAGTGCGAAAGGAGAAGATGAAAAATGATACAGTGAGCTGTCGACTTTGTTCTTCTCTGATAGACACAAAACTATGCAGAACATTTTGTCATTAAATTTACATTGTTTGACGATGTTTAGGAGAGTACATGAGTTCCACCACATGAGTGTTTACACTTTGAGAGTCAAATGTGTTTTCACCTATATTTGAAGTCAATTTTGTTTTGACCTGATTGATGAAAACGTCTCTTAAAGGGATAGTTCACCCAAAAATAAAAAAAATTCTGTCATTTATTCACCCTTCACTTCTTCAAAACGTATTTGAGTTTCTTCTGTGGAACACAAAAGAAGATACTTTGCTGTAAATGCTGGTTTCTGTCACCCATTGACTTCCATATTAATTGTTTTCCCACTATGCAAGTCGATTGGTGCCAGCAACCAACATTTTTCAAAGTATCTTCTTTTGTGTTCAAAAGAAGGTTTAAAACCACATGAAGGAGAGTAAATAATGAGGTAATTTTCATTTTTGGGTGAACTGTCCCATACGAGGTGTGAACAGGGCCAAAAAGCAGTGTTTTGTTAACTAGCAAGTAAAATAAATGTAGATAATGAAAACAAACGGTTGTTCTAAGACCTGTCTGTCTGTTATTTATTGGTTGGAATATGAGCGGTTCTTTTTCTTTTATTTTTATTTTCGTTAACTGCGCCGTCTCAAATCCATAAACATCCCAGAAATGCTTCAAACTCTACCTCTTCACACATTTACTGTCGTGATTCCTCTCTCGCGTTACTTCAAGGTTGATTTACAATACTTTCATGTGCCTGAGATTGGTTGCAGAATGAGGTGCTGTTTGGACTGTAGCTCTTTGTGGCATTAATGGAGCTTCATTCAGAAAACATTTGTTACTCACTTGCTCCGCAGTCTTCATTTGTATATGCCTACCCAAAATAAATTTCAGGACCACAAGAGTTTACTTTAACAGAATCTGTGTCCTCCCTGAAAATAAACACATATGCAGTGCAAACAGACTCGTTTTCGTTCAATATTTCTCCAATGGCTTATCTAGAGGTTTGCACAAATTTCTCCTGGTTTTAAGAGATGTTTATGGTGGAGTTCTGAATGTCAAATGGTTTTCATTTCATCTACTCTCACCTCTAAACAAGAATAGGTCTTAAAAAAATAAATGTGTATATATATAGACTTTAAAATGTGACTTTTATATGTAAGAGCAGATTCCGCCATTTTATCGAGTCAGTATATTTTTGATAGTATTTTACTACCATTAGCAGTTTGGCGATAGTTACGTAAGACGGAATGACATTGCATTGTCACAATCTAGTTTGATCTGTACAGCGTATAATTTCTTCTGTGTTCATGCTGCTTACCACACAATCTGTATCAGTCTTCTTCATTTTGCCTGGCATGTTACAGTTAGCACAAGCATGTCTTAATTTTGTTTTTACACAACGAAGATCTTTGGAGAAAAACGCCTTCGTTCAATCATGATGTTTGTTCGTTATGTTGATTTTTATTTTTTATTATTTTTTTTTCTTCTCCTATGAGTTTTATAGCAATAATCAACATGCTTTTTGTTTTGCTCTTTGTTCTTCGCCATGGTGGTAAATGCTTGCTTCACAATAGTTAATTGTATGTAGCGATGGTCTGGGAAATCCACCAATTGTTTTGAAGAGTCGACTTGAGACATGGGGGATTTTTTTTGTTGTTGTCAGTGTCAGAACAGTAAAAGAGAATGAAAATCATGTGTGTAGCTTAAGGACTCACTATAAAGGGACCCCAATGTATATACTTTCTTATTGCCATGAAATAAACTATGGTCTTGAAAGTGCCTCAAACATCATCTGTTATTTATTTTGTGAAGAAGAACGTGTTGATTTTGATGCATCAAACTTTGATTTCTCACATATTGGAGACAAAAAAATCTGTACACTATTTTTGTTCACATTGCCATTCACTAAATAAATAAACTTGTAGTTTTTTGTTTTGTTTCTAAAATAATGGTCTTTTTACAATTACAGGTAAATTAATTTAGTATATTCTGACCTTATGACATGCTCAAAGATTTGAGTGCATTTGTTATTGTTTTTGATGCAGCACAAAGTAACTGAAAAAAAGTCAGTCTGCTGAAAAAACACAAGGCAAGCATTTTGGACACAATGACCATTGTCATTGCCGAACTAAAAATATTGGAACTAGGAACCAACTTAATTTAAGGAGTCAAAGGATGATTAGGCTGATCACATGATCAAACCAGACCAAGTAATAATGTATATGAGAGTGGGAAAAAAATTAAAATGAACAAAGAAATACAAATTCCAAATAAATAAAAATAAAGAAGAAAGAAAACTGTAAAAGAGAAATTAATGAACAAAAATGAACTAAATTATATATAAAAAAGTTTGGCAGTACAGACAATAACATTATGAAATATTACAGTTTAACCCTCAGCGTTCAAAACTAGTGTTGTATTTATACATTCCAGGTCTACTTTGATCAACAAAATTGTTATTAAAACCATGCTGTATCTGATCTGCAACTTCTCAATAATGAGTCATGTTTTTTCCCACTATAGATAAGAAATTTTATTGATGTAGTTTTATTTGAAAAATACCATTTTACTGGAATTAATATAATTTATAATTGGTTTGAGATCTTTGAATTTTCATGATAGCTTAGTAATAGTCCAAATGTACTCTTTAAAAAAAAAAAAAAAAGTTACATCTAAAATAACTGCACAAAAACATGTATGAACATTGATGGTCTGATGTATTTGCAAGTTTTGTTCACTTACTAAATATTAAATATATGGTGCTCAAGAAAGTTTATTACCAATATTGAAAGCAGTTCTGATAATATTTGTGAAGAAAATGCAATGCAATTTGGGTCCTTTGATTATTAGAAACTGTATATGCATCCTTAAGTAATAAAGACAGAAATAAACGGAATCGGCACACTGGGACTTTAGCTCTCAAAAGACAATTTAATTAGACAACGTTTTCGAACGTTTTGAAGATTTTCTTAGATGTGCGCACACTGATTTCTTTCTTTCTCTACATAATCATTCATGTCCTTAAAATAAACAAATAAATAAAGAAATCATATCGACCACAAATGGAGCTCAGCTTCATCCATTAAGTCAGATGGTCAATTAACAATGAATTCCTATAATAACAACTGTATATGACCACTTATGAGCATTTCAGCTATTCAAATCAAGATATGTTGATTTAAATAGATTAGAATATATTGTTAACATTGTTTTTGCTCTATAGCATTTGTATAAAAAGCATTGGCACAATACTACGGGAAAAGAACCCAGACCTGAAATGCTCATTTGCAACAAATGTGTGTTTACCCTGTTGAGAGTACACATAGATTTATTCCACATTAAATTGTGAACAAGTTTTCCTTTACATCAGGGTCCTTAAGCTTACACACTCTTGCTTTTCTGTAATTTTTCAGTGGTACTTTTTTCTTACAGCAGTGAATGTTTGTTTACGAACACTATATAATGTTGAGTCTGGTCTATTCTTGTGTCTGGCCTGGTGCGCCGTCTGGTTTCTCCATGTGGCCAGCGTTGATGAGGGTAGTTTAGTGTCTGTCTGTGCAATACCCTCACTGCATTAACATTTCAGCTGAGCTCATCTCTGAATGCTGGAAGAAAACGCTCAGCCAAAAGGGTCAGAAGCGAGCATTACACCTTCATCTTTCAATATGGTTGAAACATGTTGCTTTGGCATGGTCAGTGATGACTCATAGTTATGTAAAATTCCGTCTTTTCCTTAAAGGGAAAGTGCTTGATGCATTGAGGTTTGACAGAGTGTGATTATGTTGAATTACCCACACTCAAAAAATATATATATATATATATATATATATATTTGCTGCTTGTTCAAACTACTGATTTAAAATCAGCTGAATCAACACCATTCTTAAGGGTTTTTTTGGGACAACTTCAGTCGACTTAAATTTGTAAAAACAATTGAGTTAACTTAATCGATTTATGTTGAAGGAACATGAAGGAATTGTGTGGAACCCAGCATTTTTTAAAGTGCAGCAACTAAAGTCTCTGCTGATTAAAAAAAAAAAAAACTGTGTTAGTTGATATGATTCTATTAAACTTGTTGACTTTGCTCAGAATATTAATTTATTACTTCATGAAACTATGGCTGATATAATTTATTGACCCGAATTGCAAGAATTGCTCATAAGCTAGTCAGCTGCAAATGTGGGACTGGCTCCTGTTTGCATCACAAATAAGAATCTAGTTAATGTTGTGAAACATGCTTTGAGAAATGGATACAACATAAATCCTTATCTGTTGTAACTTAGCAGTACAAAGAAAACGTATAAATCCTTTTTTACGCTTTGTCAAAGCTCTTCTGGAGACATTGCATCTTCATCTGCTTGATTACACAATATATATCACTGACTTGGTTCATAACTCAGAATATTCCTCTAAGTGAAGTTTCACAAACTAATTTCGAGAGGAGCACGTGATATGAACGACGACAGCTGATACCTATCACTAATCATTAGCCAACCAATCAGATCATTACAAATCACTATAAATACCCTGCCAAAAAATCTCATTCCCTATCTTCATTTTCGGAAGACCAGCGCAGACAGCAACAGCCTCGCTACTCCACTCAAAATGGAAAAACAACAACTGTCCAGCAGCAACTACAACAATAACAGCAGCAGCAGCAACAACAACAACAATAACACCAATGCTAATGAGAGCTCCGCTCTCCCAGGAACCCCGGCCATAGAACAACTCATCCCGCCTCCATACCAGCTTGAAACCGAAGCTCCAGTAAGAGGCCGCAGGCCTATCCGTTCAGCAGCAACAAGAACCTCTCGCCGACTTCTATCTCCGTCTCCTTCAGCCTTAAATCGCCACCTACCTTCACCAGCCTCCTCATACGCTTCCGCCATTTCTTCACCCGTCATCACAAGGAAAATGACAGTCAACGAACTTCGCCAATCCATCACAGACGCCGGTATCACTGTCCCAAGCCGTTGCAATAAAACTGAACTCATCAAACTCTACGCATCCATTCCTTCAACGACTCCGCCCCCCAAGGATACCAGAAAGACCAGCTCTCGCCACGCCCCCTATCCCCAACACAGCACTCCCCCGCAAGCATTAAACCAACCAGGACCATCGAGGAAAGCACCAAAGAAATCAAAAAACTCCAAAAAACCACCAGCACATCAGCACAAAGAAAACCTGACCACCATCGAAACCACAGCAACGCAACATCACGACATTACTCTAGACATCCATCCAGACCTCCTAACCAACACCCCCCTCCTCTGGCCACCAGCTCCCAATTCCGGCGCATCTGCTAGCTCTTCTCCTCCAGCTACCTCTTCCAACCACATCCAGTTTCACCTTCCTTCTAATCTTCACATCCCTCCAACCCAGATTACTCATCCTCACCAGCCTTTTACTTCCAGTTCTAACGCCTTTCCTCTCCCTTCTAATTTTCCCCCTGCTTTCCCCCCTTCATCCTTTCACCACTCACTCTCTTCTATTACTAACCCCCCCCAGCAAACCTCCATTCCCACTAACTTTTCTTCCGCACGCCCTCCTTTCACCCTTTCCACCGCCACTCCCCTTCCCATCCCTCAGAACGCTCCAGTTTTGGAACCTCCTCCCGTCTCCAATTCTTCAAAGAACCTCATCATATCAGAGATTCTGGATGCTCGCCCCAGAAGCAGAACCACATCCGACTCCCGTCCCTCCTTATTCAGAGATGATATTGCCATAAATCACCCCATGCATCACCTGCACCAAACATCCATCTCCCTTATCCTACAAGCAGTAGCCCCCAGAACATTACAATCATATCTTACAGCTTGGAATGCATTTAAACAATTTCATTCCATTTACAACACTACATTTCCCAATTTTTCCTTGCTCACCATAACTTCATTCATCACTTACCTCCACATTTACAAAAACATGCAAGCCAGCTCCATCAGAAGCTACCTAAGTGGCATCCAATTCTTCCACAAATTAATACATGGCTCCGTATCAAATTCTATAGCCAATGCCCAAACCAGCCTTCTCATCAAAGGCATCCAAAAAGCCCACCCCTCCCTCCCAGACTCCAGGCTGCCCATCACACACCATATACTATCCAAATGCATTTCCACACTACGGAAAGGCTATTTATCTACCCATTCTGACCGAACCCTTGACGCCATGTTCATACTCTCTTTTTTCGGATTCCTTAGATGTTCCGAAATTTCTATAACGTCAAAATTCGACCCCAGCATCCACCCCACCATATCAGATCTAGCACTCATCGATGAGGAAACGATATCTTTCCTTATCAAGAAAAGCAAAACAGACCAATCACGCAAAGGACACTACATATACATTTTTGACATCCCCTCCTCTACACGCCCATTCCAAACACTCCTAGCATACATACACTACAGGATAACCCTCAGCACTAGCCCCTCCTTCCCCCTATTTTTAGACGACTCATCCCACCCAATCACACGCTTTTGGTTCCAAAGACACCTAAAAGCAGTCCTTCACCTTTCAGGATTTTCACCAGAATCCTACTCTAGCCACTCATTTAGAATTGGAGCTGCCACCACAGCAGCACACAAAGGGCTATCACAGCATCACATACAAACCCTAGGCAGGTGGTCATCCGATGCCTTCAAATCATACATTCGCCTCAGCCAAAGCCACCTCAAAGCAGCCCAAAAGTCCCTTTCCAGATGAAATATTTCCCAGCCTTGTTTCTTCCTTCCCCAACTTCAGCAGTCCCCGTCACCTCGCCTAGCTTCCCACCGCTCTCAGGAGTCTCGTTCCCTCCCTCCCCTCCCGACTCCTGCCCGAGCAGCCTATTATAGCTCATCTTACCCGAGCTGTGACTTCGAGCTCGAGTCACGTCACTGCCCCTTCCCCAGCCCCAGCGTCGCATGCCTGCGCGCGCCCCGAGCGGGCGCGCGTTCTACGCGCGCACGTTAGCGCGCGAGAGCGGGTTAAGCATATGATGTAGATACGCGTCCGCACATACTCAAATTCGCGGACGCATGTCGACACCATGCTGGCTCCCCAAGCCTCCCTCGTCACCCTCTAAAAGGAGTCTCCACCGCCCAATCCCTTTTCCCAGACTCCCGCTAGAGCCAGCCTTTCTAGCTCAACTTCCCGAGCTGTGACTTCGAGCACGAGTCACGTCACCACCCCCGCCCGGCCTTAGCTTCATGCATTTGATCGATAGTTCGCATGCGCTTACATGCGAACATGTCAATCATTCGCACATGTACGTCCAAATACAACCCAGTATGCGGGCACATATTTCAGCTGTCACTCTCAAGCTCTAGCCCCCGCAGGGGCGGTCCTCGAGCACCTACTCCGGCAGGCACCCCCACCCTTCACCCTAAAAAAAATCCCGATTCCTGCCAGAGACAGCCTATCTAGCTCAACTTCCCGAGCTGTGACTTCGAGTTTCGAGTCACGTCACCGCCCCCCCCTAGATATAAGGCCAACCCATCATATTTATATGTATATCTATATATGCTTATATACATATACATATATATATACTCTGCCCCCCGGGGACTTGCATCTCTCTTCTTCTTCCTCCTTCCCAGCCACTATATCCAGCAGCCGGATATAGCAACTTTTCATCCTTTTGGGGGGCGTTCTCCGAATACACGGCTGCTGTCCCGAGCAGATAGCTCTTTTGGAGGCTTTCGAGAAACACCTGATCTCGTATCCCTCCTAATGCTCAT
>CAIGQV010016645.1:857266-881367 GCA_903798115.1 Danio jaintianensis
CAAATCTGCTATCATAGTCGAGCATTATCTAAGTGCGAACTCTTGAAGTGAAGTTTCACAAACTAATTTCGAGAGGAGCACGTGATATGAACGACGACAGCTGATACCTATCACTAATCATTAGCCAACCAATCAGATCATTACAAATCACTATAAATACCCTGCCAAAAAATCTCATTCCCTATCTTCATTTTCGGAAACCCCCCCTCCTCCCCTATCATTCCCCTATCCTTCTCCCTGATTGGGCGACACGGCGACTCAACGAGAAAACCAGGGTTCAAGTGCTATTTGAACCAGCGGGTACTCTCTGAGCGGAGTTTGCATGTTCTCCCCGTGTTCGCGTGGGTTTTCCCCGGGTACTCCGGTTTCCTCCCACAATCTAAAAACATGCATATAAACGAACCGTAATAATCAGTCACAAGCACATAAACACACACTTACCGTATTAATTAGAACCAAAGGGAGGCTTTCGAGAAACACCTGATCTCGTATCCCTCCTAATGCTCATTGACCAGGCGGGAACCTTGGGCTCACCTATCTCCGAGCTCAGGGTTCTCTCCCGGGACAGCATGCCAAATCTGCTATCATAGTCGAGCATTATCTAAGTGCGAACTCTTGAAATGTGATTAAAATTTTTATTTTGCTTTCATAATACAGAGCATTAATATTTACATTCATTCATTCATTTTCTTTTCAGCTTAGTCCCTTTATTAATCAGGGGTCCCAACAGGGGAATGAACCACCAGCTTATCCAGTATATGTTTCACGCAGCGGATGCCCTTCCAGCTGCAGCCCATCACTGGGAAACATTCATTCACACTCATTCACACACATACACTACGGACAATTTAGCTTAACCAATCCACTTATAGCGCATGTCTTTGGACTGTGGGGGAAACCAGAGCACCCGGAGGAAACCCATGCGAACACTGGGAGAACATGCAAACTCCACACAGAAATGCCAACTGACCCAGCCGAGGCTCAAACCAGCGACCTTCTTGCTGTGAAGCGATCGTGCTACCCACTACGCCACTGTGACGCCTTAATATTTACAATAATATGCAAAAAAAAAACATATTACAAGTTACTGTAATTTTAGGATATTTTGTTAAAACGTTTCGTTGAAGGGATAGTTCTATTAGTTTCTTTCTTGTATTGAACACTGAAAAAGATTAATGCTGAATGCTGATAATCAGACAGTTGATGGTAGCCATTAACTTTCATTGTGTGAAAACAAAAACTATGGCAGTCTCTGGTTTTTGTTCATTAGAAGAATGAAACTCATCTACACTTAAAATAAGGATGAGTAAGTAATAACAGAATGTACTTTTTTTGAATGACCTCTCCCTTTGAAACGAGTTTGACAACCTTCCAGCAAGTGTGAAGTTAGAAAGCATATGACCGTCAACCCAGACCCGTACGCACACAACAAAAATAAAGAAGTTTAGGATAACAATTGTGGCATAATCAGTAGAATAAGGATTACTCTGAAACCAAAGCATACTGTATGCACAAACCAGAAAAGCAAAGATTCTGGTAATACATCTATTCCATCAGACTTGATGGTGGTGGTAGCAACATACTCTGGATTTGATCGAAGATTCTGTTCCAGCAGAATGACAACTAAAAGCACAATGGAAAAAAGCATGATAAAATGGTTTGAATAAGCTTATAACTCTGGAATGGTTCAGTCTGAACTGAGACATAATCTAATTGAATATTTTCTCTATGACCTGAACGTTACTGCAAGCCAACACTTTCTAATTTGGCAAAGATGGAGTGAATTAGTATTGAATATGAACTGAAATGTGGAAAGCTTATGCAGACTTAAGCAAGAAGACTCATACTGTACTTGCGTCTGCAGGAATATATACACAGAACCCCCATGACAAAGGAATCCCAGGAATTGTACAGTGGTTCAAATCTTTGGTAGGTCATTTGGGATATTTTGGAAGGGTGAACAAGTTGTAACATCTAATTACTGGTTTGCATCAGGGCTACATTACTGGGCCACTTCTCTTATTCTACTTGGCATCGTTATGATCTCTAATTCAGAAATATGCTAATGATACTCAACCTTTTCAAGTCAGAACTGCTTAAGGTTTCAGCCAACCCAACCCTTCATTGTAACTTTTCCATTTAGTTAGTTGTGCCAGGTGCAATCATGGTTGATTATCATCTGCCTGGTCCTGCAGATTTGCCTTGTACAACATTAATAGGATTAATAGGAGGATCTGGCACTTTCTAGCTGTACAACTCCTTGTTCAAGCTCCTGTTCTGTCCAGGCTTGACTATCCTTATTAGGCTTTCCAACTAACACTATCACAGGACTGATCCAACGTGGCAATGAGATCGATTTTTAATGAGCCAAAGAGGAACCTCCAATAGTGTCTGGTTGCATTCTGAGACATGCACTCACAGACACATGCACTCAATAGAGCTATAGTGACGTCACAGTGAGGGGTAGGGTTAGGGGCGGGGTTAGGTGGACACTATAAATGCATGCATGTCGGAGAGTTCCAAACCTCTGTTCATCAATCTCTGTACAACCAACCACTGGCTCTGCACCACATACCATAATTCACTGCTTCAGTCTTATGTGCCCTCCAATAAGCGCTCAGTAGAAGCACAAAATCACTTTTAAGGACTTTCAGTTTCATGCTGGTGGATCATTCTGCCTAATTTAACCAGAGCAGAGGAGAATTTAGCTATTTTTAAGAAATGTGTCAAAGGTTTTTGTCAACATTTGACATTCCAACAGAAGCACATTCTATTTCTATTATAATTAATTTATTATAATCTTATTTATTTATTTATTTATTTATTTATTTATTTATTTATTTATTTATTTATGTATTTGTTTATTGTCAGTAATACATGCACTGAATTGGACAAACTGACACTTGTCACAGCACCTACATTGTGTAGCTCTTTTGCTGATTTGTTTCTATTTTTCTCATTTGAATAAAAGCATCTGCTAAATGATTAAATGTAAATATGTAAGCATGATCACTTTGTGTGGAAATTACTGTTTTTTTTCCAGCATATTTAAAGAATGACAAAAATGCGGAAATAACAGGCTGAGTGCTCTCTGAAGGCACTGTACATCTGATCAGTTTTTTTTTCATTTCTATTTTCCTTTATGATGAAATGTGTCCCTCAAATGTCAAAACATATATTGATTACTTGGCAGAACCGGTGGTCATTTTGTGGGTGTCCATAAGTCTAAAAGTGTAACATTGTCTTCATAGTTAATTTCACTTCCCTTGAAATAATAAATGACCTAAAGGCATATAAGCACCTCCAAAATCAAAACCACCTGGGCCCAAGAATGCCTGTGTACCTCATTGTTTCTATGGACTCCTGCAGTGGAAATGTACAATACCTCATCTGCTGAGCAGCCTTCTGAATATTTCATCTGTAAAAAAAAAAAGCCAAGGTTTGTACGTAAATGTTTTATGGCTTGATTCTGTCTCCAATCAAGTGTATATCACTTTCATGATATAATATTTCAAAGGAAATCAGTTCACCCCAAAAATAAATGTTCTGTCATCATTTGCATATTTTGTTTCAAACCTGTACCTCCAATGACTTGCAGAATTATCAACCAATCAATCAATCAATCAATCAATCAATCAATCAATCAATCAATCAATCAAAATCAACAAGTTTGGAACAAAATGGGGGTGGATAAACTTGACACCTTTATAATCATGGCATGACATGATGTCATAAATATCATAAAATAGACATCTCAAACAATGTCACCTTTGCATTTAAAATGACATAACTAAGCAGATGGCACTTATTGACAGCTGTCTTAAGCAAGCATAAAATCTCATTCATATTCATGATGTGTCATGTCATGATTATGGTTTCATGACTTTCTATGAATACCCCCTTCAAGTAAAGTGCTACCATAAATAGTGAGAAATATTCATTTTGAGGTAAAATGAGACATAACGTCAACCAAGCACATAAAGCAGAATAATCAACAACCCTGTGCTGATCATAACAGTTCTAATCTCCATTTTGATCACCAACAGAGATGTCCAATGGTATTTGAGAGCAAATGAAAAAAGCAGGGAAGTTTTTGTTCTGAGATCTTCGTTCACGTTCCTGTTTGTTATAAGGAGTTATGAAATTTCCTCCCAGCCCCGATTCAGCAGAGCTCCTCACAAAAGTTTTGTGTTTCTAGGTATGTGATATTTGTAAAGACACAAAATGAGTGAAATGCAGGGCAAGTCTGGTCTGAAAAGAAGTTAAGAGTATCCTAAGCCATGGCTTTTATGATCTGATGTGCCATGCCCAGACAACACTTTGGTATTCCCAGATGTTAAGCTGTTTTCTTTAAATACTTATTATAGGTACATATATAAAGAGATATGTGGCATATTTTGCGGTTATCATGTAGGAACTGTTTGTACATGTATACCTTAAATGAGCTGAATCTATTGAATATATTAAATTAAATAAATTAATACAGCATTATAACAGAATATAATAACAAATACATAAACAGGTAAGTAAGCACACAATCTAAATGTAGCTAAAACAAACTACCAAAAAACACACACATCTGTCTGTAAAAACTCTCAGTTTAACATTTGGGAATATAAAATTGTAACTCCATCTGAAATCGTTTTAAACCAAATATGGTTCTAAAAAGGATCAATCTACCTCAAGGCATTTAACAACTGCTCTGTGTTTACAGACAGATCCAGCAGCAGCTAATTAAACAGCAGCAGCTCTGTAGCTCCGCCCACTCGCTGCGTCATTCCTCACGGCGAATCGCGTGCATGTGTTAAAACTGAGCCTTTACTGTTTCGGCTGCATCCTTTGTGAAAGAGTTGTCAAAGTTGACCAAAAGGGAGGCGAATTTTTGAACTAACACACAGACGAAAACTGCTCAGCTGTTCAGTGTGAGCGTGGTACTTTTCACAGATCACCGCGGCACATTTCATTGATTGGGATTAGATTTTCTTCAGGTCATGGAAATACAAACTGCTAACACGATGGTAAGTTTTAGTTTATATCTTCACTGAGTCTCCACAGAAATTATGTCGCTTTTTCCCCTGGCTGGTTTTGCCAGTACATTCGTGGTTAAATGGTGAATAACGGACTTCTCTCATGATTTATACATAGTGAGTTATTACCACAGTCTATGGTTATTACTCCCATACAATAGCGTGTATCTATTATCATAAAAAACAATTGTTTTTAACTATGTACTTTTTTAACGTTACATTTGTGGGCTTGCCAACTTTTTAATAGAGTCAGTTGGAAAGTCACGCCAATAAAGCTCTTTTTGGATTGAGTTTAATTTAATAGAGTCTGTTGGCAGTCGAAGTTTTCAGCACTGGCCTCATAACTAATTCGGGCACTATATATTTAAACAAATTTTTACTTCTTTTCTATATAAAAGGTTTACATTTCAGAATTATGATTGTAATGATAGTTTAAACGAGGTAGTTTTCATATCAGTCTTCAAGAAAGAAAAAAACTTTTAGTCCGCATGCAATGAGTCTGTTCAGTGACTGCCACCATGTTGACATCACATGACCATAGCATGCAATTTACTACTACTGCTAATTATACTCTAATGACAGCTAGATTATACAATAATATAGCATAGTGCCACTGAAGACTTGTATTAGCATGATTTTTATTTGTTGGATTTAAAACCCACAGACCTGGCATGCATCATTTATATATATATATATATATATATATATATATATATATATATATAAATTTTTTATTATTAATTAATTAATTAATTAATTTATTTATTTATTTGCATATAAATAATAATCACTGAACCTCAACGATACCTGCTTGAACAAAACTTGCTGGTTCTGTGACACATGAGAATTAACCCTATTGGTTTCCACACATCAAGCAAACATTGTTCTCAAAGTGATTACATCTCTTCATAAGTCTTGGATTAAACCACCTGAATAACATGAAATTATTATTTTTTGATTTCCTGAGACAATTTTGGTTAAATAGACATTTAATGGGGCAGAAATACTGTATATGAAAGTGGATTAAAAAAATATATATGTTTTATATATTTTGCATAGATTTATTGGTTCGAACTAATATGAGGGTAAGTACACATTACAGAATTGTAATTTTGAGGTGAACAAGCCCTTTCATGATAAAAAAGTAAGTAAATAGATAAATAAAATAAGTTCACACACAGGTTTGTCAGCAGCCTATGGGCGTTAAGATATGGCTATTAGTGTTATATACTGTTAATTAATTTGAAATGTAATTGTGCAGTGCATTTTACAGTCATTTTAATTTATCTCTGTGCACATTCTTGTGTACACTACCGTTTATGTGCTCAGACCTTTGAAGTGTTCACATGTCTAAGCCTCCTCCTTTTGTTTGTGTGCCTTTCTGCTGAAGTGGGAGAAATACACACTGTCATGTCATGGCAGTCAAAAATTCGTCCTCCCATTACCATTGTTCCTATACCTCTGGGAAAATTATAAATATCTGCTGATCTAATGTACACAATGACCTGTCTCTCATTGTGTAAATTAGTCATATTGAGAAGTACCATATAAGGTATGAAACCACGAGGAATGTTTTTTAATTAGATTGAGTTATTACTCTAATTGGCCAAATGGCTTTCTTTGCAATGATCTGTTTGTTACTTGTCAAAACCAATCCTTATTTTCATTTTATATTCCTATATTTCCAGTAATGTTCTAATCCATTGTGCAGTAAGAGTAAAAAAAAAGCCAAAAGCCTGAACTATAAGCAAACATCTTCAGTATGACACAGTAATTTAATGCTGTTATTCATCCTTCATCTTAAGAGTTATACGCTAAAAACTTTGTACAGTTTTAGATTCAATATATGACAGTAATTATTTTGTGCCCTGTGTTTACTAAATATAGTTGAAGTCCATGCTGCTGACCTGCTTGTTTTCTCTGTCTTATAATAAGACCAATGCTGTGTCCCAATTCACAAACTTCTACTACAACCTAAAAATGTGCACTCTTTTTTAGTACAGAACTGTGCTTATCTGGCAAGATACATGACAACCTCAGCTTTTGATAATTGCAATTTCATTTAAATTGATTTTGCAGCCTTAGTATAATTGCATATTTAGCAATAAACTTAAAGAATTGTTTTTATATTATACGGTGCTGCTCAAACAGGGAAGATTCAGTTTGCATATAGTTGTAAAAAGTAGCGACTTAGAAAGCAATTGATTCTGAAATTTAAAAAACGCCCATTTCCTGCAAAGGGCCGTTGGGCTTCCTCTGTCCATCGCTCAGCATCAGTCCAGCTAGTTGGTGTGGTCCACACGTTGCCTCTCGTCAGGTTAATGTTGGAGCGTGATTCAGCATGGTTATTCCAGACTGGTTATTCAGCAACAAATCAGAGCGCGAGTGTGATGTAATTAAGTAAAGTAGCAAGTAAACAAATAAAGTCACACACAAAGAGTCCAGCTGTAATTTTGCTACATTTCTCAAATATTTGCAAACAATATGGATTATTAGATTATCAGACATATTTGCATAAACAAATCCCTACTACTGACTACTGAAAACAGACTACTGTCCGGTGTGGAAAGACACGTCCTCCCAAGCAGGTGCTCTTGAATCAGTCGGCTGCCGACCGCTTGTTGTGATGACGCGCAGCTTTTTGGTCCAGATGGAATTAGATGTGAGCCAACGCGAGGCAACAGCACAGTTGGGTTTCGTCTGTGCTAGTTGTTTGGCGTCGGCTTGGTGTGTAACTAACATTTGAGCTTTGTTGAGCATGTTCTTAAAATCAGCTGATTGGTCATTTTGTTCATATGCTCAACAGATGTGAATGTGATTGGCTCTTCACCACTGTTCACCTAGCATGAACACAGATATACACAGACACTGTCTGTATATCGTCTGTATACTTTTGACAACCCTAGTTTGAATGCATCCTCACTTCATATTCCAACTGGAAATAGTGGACTATTAGGGCCAACGCCAAACAGCTAGCGCTGACAAAAACCATCTTGCATCCACCGCGTCTGGTCCCGGTGTCCTGACATTTTATCCTACCCATTAGATTATGCTACCAACACTGTATTTGAATGGTTCTGAGGTTGGGGTTAGGGATTAGGTAGGTTAGGGCGATATTACAGCTTCATATCACACTACTCTACATTAGAATTTAAACTGGTAGCAAAATCTGATGGGTAGCATATTGCGTCATCAAAATGTGCTACCTACTTTTTGAATGAGAGGTAGGACAATCTGACAAGGTAGGACAAATCGTCAGAACACTGTCTCAATGAACACAGCAAACGAACTGCAGCTGACTGAAACGAGAGCATGCATTATGGGCCTGCGTGAGAGGATCTGACTTTCTGCACTAGTGGGGGACAATGGTTTGTTTTCTCATTCCACAAAGAGAAACTGGAACATGGAGCGAAGTGTAAACAATGCAGTGTTAAAACCATTGTAATTGTCAGTAATAGTAATTGTCATTTTCCACGGAGGGATTCACTGGTGCAAATATGTCTGCTAATAATCCATATCATTTGCGAATATTTGAGAAATGCTGTGAAATTAAGGCTGACAGCAATAATTTTGTGTTCCCTCTTGACTTGAATTGTTTACTTGCTACGTCACTTCAGTTTTTGTTCTCATGCTCAGATTGCTCTCTTCAGCCTATGGCCAACACCGATTATGCATGCTGAATGGGGCAAACTCGTCATGACGCTTCATACTCATAACATCTAATCACTCTTGAACCCAGAACTTAGCAGTAACCGTTAGTGCTGAAGCAGAGTGGTCGTCCTGGAAAAAGTGAATAGCAGTGTATACAGTCTAAAAAAAGAGAGCGTAATAGTGCGTCTCAGAGAGAATGGTGAGACTGGGAGCAGGGGAGTGTCAGTGGGTTGTGGTACAGTTGTTGTTTTTGGGTTAAGCTGGACAGCATCTGGCACACTGCCCCACTGCAATGCATGGTTCATCCAGAGCGAAAACCACAGCACTGAACCAACCCGCCCCCTCTAGATCAAATTCGCATCTGGGGGATTACATCTCTACATCTCATACTGCACCAAGAGTAAAGAAGGATGGCCAGTTCAGAAAAGACTGTAGCTTCTGGATGTGATGTGAAGCATACAAATGATTTGTCTATGTGTGGTTTGCATTTGGTGCTTTACATAAATTCTGCTATCGAGCTGCTATGGATGGTCAAAGTTCAGAGATGAATAAAGACACATTTAAATGGATGCTTGCTGATATGAAATTTGAATATTAATCTTTTTCTTGTGGGTCATGGTACTTGAAAGTAGCAAATAATGATAATGTGTAGCAGAAACTAAATCAGACTAATTTTTCAGGGATGTTTTAATCAGTTACAACTTCAATAGGCAGTTAATAATCAACTAGTTAATATTGAGAATTGGTACTTATACCAAAGTGTTACCAAATTTAATTTCCTTAATCAAAATGCATTTTAATACCAAACATTAAACATTAGAGCATTAGAATCAGATCTATGGCAATGGTAATGCCATTAATGACCTGAATTGATCTAACTGATGACAATAGAGGTTTCAAAATGATTTGAAATTGTTTGTGATTTAACTTTTATTTTTTAACATGTAATATAAATTGGACAGTTCACTCTCAAACTGACAGCTTGTTATTCCCCAAACAGGTTGGGAATGATTCTGTACTGCAGGTAAAAACAGTTTATATCAATATATCAATTACAATTACAGTATTATTCCAATATTATTTAGGGGTGTCAAAATTAATTGTTTCTTCAATGCAGACGGGGACGATTCGGTATAGGTTCAATAAGATATCATAACCGGTTATTATGTACTGACACCATTTATCTCATATGTGCTGTGTTATGGTAGCATACTTTGGTGAGGGAGGTGAGCTTGAGTAATTAAAAACTTGGTTCCTGGCGCAAGTGAAACTGGTTCCTGGCACAAGCATGTTTGGAGAGCGAATTTTCTCCACTGTGTCTGTCATGGATTGCCAATGCTAATCTTCAGTGTCCACGTCATTGCTCTGTGAACAGCACTGACCATTTGAACCAATCACAGCACTTTCTGTTGAGCACATGAACCAAATCACCAATCATAGGTGTTTAAGAACTTGCTCGACAGTGCTCAAAAAACAAGCCGGATTAATATTTACAATTGTTTATTTGCTATCAATGCTCAGGTTGTCTTCTCTGCATGTACTTGAGTTTTGTTTGATCAGGTAAAATTAAAGGTACAGTTTATGTATCTGACTTCTTGTATTAAAAGACAAAATTGTATTCTTGTGTTGTGAAGGAAAATAAAAAAATTGTGGATGGAAAGCATCGTCAATGTACCATAATGCAACGAGATATCGAATTGAACCGAATCGATGACATGATAATTGTATTGGAACTGAACTGTGAGACCAGTGTAGGTTAACACAAGTGTTGATGACACTGGTTTCCAGTGTTACTCATTGCAAACTGCACAAATTTCTTTTTTATTTTTAAAGTCGTTCATTATTATGTGAAAATACCTACTAATATCCAGTTATATGTAAGTGTTTGAATTTTAAAACTGATCAGAGACTAAGGCCATTTACACAAGTACACTAGTTTTTTTGTAAAAAAAATTTAGCTCTTCGCCAAACTGCATAGAAAAAGCTGCTGTTTTGAAAATACACGTGTTTGTGTAGACAGGGCCTAAAACAACATGGAAAAACTCTTAAAACCAGATGTATTAGCAATCAAAGGCCTTAAAATAATCTGATTTAGAGCATCCATTGAAAATCTGTCCATTCATTATTGCCCTATTTCAGTCTTTGTTGGCAACATTGTAAATCGTGTTGAAAAACAGCCATTCATTTGTGGATTGCCATTGCTATATCGGTCTTTATGGCAAGTATGGGTACTTGATGAATTGTCCCCTGTGTAGGGTTTCATTTACATATGAGAACCCCCTGTAAAGTGCATGTCATTGTCCTCAATGAGAGCGGAGAGTGCATGAATGAATCTGAATGAGCGGTCTCACTCCTACAGTGGCTCACCTCTGACATCCGCGTATATTACACTGCCGCTGCGTCCACCCCCTACGGCCTTCTCACACATTTGTCTGGGAAGTGTTTCACTTCTTCCATTAGAAGTGTTTCTCAGCATTTGAAAGCATGAATTGGCAGGTTGGTCTTGTGAGTGAATGCCAAAAACTGTTTGTTTCGAGAAACATTCTGACCTGAAAACCATTTGCTCAGCTAGACTACAAATAAGGTTCTACGGTTTTGCTTTGCAGTTTTTTTGTAGCAACTAAAAATAGCATTTTGGAATGGAGATGAAAGGTTTTCTCTATGTTTACATAAAAAAGCAATTACTGTAGCATTTCAATAGGATATTATGACGTTGAGTCAAACTCTTTCCATGAACAGCTCAGATTTTCTGTAGGTCACTGTGAACGCACCATTCTGAAAGACTGCCAGAGACAAGTTTTGAAAACACCTGTCAAGTCTTTTTGGAAAAATCCAAAGATGTTTGCATTAGGGAGGTGGAATGGCTATTTTGGGCGGTAAACCACAAAGTGTGCGTTGACTCGTGAGATGTGTAAAACATGCTGTGTTTTGTAGAGAGTCTTTCTCCGTGTGTCTGCTGTCAGGAACAAATGAGTTGGCAGGTGTGTGGAAGCTTCCAGACTGCATGGCTCCAGAGATTGAAACCTGATGTAAACTCTGAGTATAATCAATAAACCCAGATATTACCAGAGCGCATGCCCCTTGTGCAAAGCTTTATTCAGATGCAGTGGTATTTGTTTAATTTCAATGGTCTTTAAGGATTCAAATGGTTAGAATGGATTAGTATTTAGCATTTATTTGTTATATTGTAACACTACATTTGGTCAATTTATTGCATCCTTGCTGGAAAAAGGTATCTTTGACAACAAACTTTCATAAGGTTGTATTGAATGTGGAATTAAGACCATCATCCATTTATTTTCTCAATCAAACACGATATGCTTGTTGTTATACTGTATGTGGCATTTAGCATGGCTTCAGTGATGTGTTGTCATGTGGTCTTAAGGAGGAACTTATGATGTTTTGGCTAGTAGGGATCAGACAGTAATGTTAAGCCTGTTTAAATATTCTGTTTGCCCTGTTGTCAGTTGGGCCACATTTACACCAGGAATTAACATGCTTTTGTTGATCTGATCACAAGTGGTCACTGCTAAGTACAGTTGTGAACAGAATGTTTTGAGTTGTCCACTTTCAATCACTTCCAGAGGTGGTGGAAAATGCAAAAACTAGTCCTGATTTAAAACCAGTTTTAAATTTGTTTTAGTTTGTGTCTCAGTTGTCTCAGTTTGTGTTCAAATGTAAATCCTGTGAGCTTCTGTCACAATATTAAAATGAAACATCTGAAAAGGTCCATACATGCATACTCTAAAAGAAAGACTGCCCTCTAAGACCTTTTTTATTGAACTTATGGCAGAAGTACATAAGTACATGACCGCATGTGTGAAAACATATCCTGCATTGTAAATAATACGGGGGCGGCACAGTGGCTCAGTGGTTAGCACTGTCGCCTCACAGCAAGAAGGTCACTGGTTCGAGTCCTGGCTGGGCCAGTTGGCATTTCTGTGTGGAGTTTGCATGTTCTCCCCGTGTTCGCGTGGGTTTCTGTGCTACAGTATCTAATTTAATGTCATTTTCTCATCTGTTGCTGAAGAGTGTCACACCAGGTAAACCATCCTTATCTGGTTTATATGTGTTTTGTGGCTACATACTATTTTATATGTTATTTATTGAATGGTCTGTAATCATTATTGCTGTGTTTTGTTTTCTGGTCAAATTTGATGGGCTGTAATCTGTATGGAGTATAGGGTTGGGTACCAAAACCCAGTGCCGGTACCTAGGTAACCGATATGCACCGGACCGAATCAGCATATGAATTTCGGTGCCACTGGTGCTGCGACAAGGACGTAAGAACCATCAAGAGGTACATCAAAGGCACATATAGGTACGTGTTGTGTCACACCATCTCTAAACATTTATTCTAAACTTTGAGGGATACGGACACCATCTGCGATATTATGCATTTCTTCTTGTTGCTTAGATGTAGAAGGCAAAGCGGGCAGTACGGCGCATCCGGTGAGCGACTCCCACGCTCCCTCGGGTTGGGGTGGGGGTAGATGTTAAAAAATACAATTTATTTGGTAATTTAATAAATAACTTATTACTTGATACAACTACTGTTGAGGAAACGTTGGAGAGTGCGGTGACGCAATGACGTTAATCGATCTATGTGCTGTAACATGTAAAACGGAGTCATTAAAGGAACATTCAAAAAGCAACTCATGTAAACACCTTAATCATATTATTGTCTTATTCAGATTAAGGCAAATTATAAGATTACTGATGTCCATGTAAACATAGTCACAAGCCCCAACCCTAGAAAAAAGGTGTTCACTGATTTTGATGACAGCCTTTCCACAGGTTAGTAGTAAGCTAATGTAATGTTAATTGCATAATGCAAATCTTGCATTCATGCTAACAAACAAATGATCAAAAGAAATATATTAATGCAATCCAATATATAAAATATGAATTGATGTATACTTTAAACTTTAATTATATAAATGATTAAAATATTTATTTTTTTGTCAAATAATTTTGTGGCTCAAAAGTATCGGTTCAGGCACCGTTTTGGCACTGGTACTGTTTTTAAAGTATCGATTTAGCACCGGTATCGAAATAACCTCAAACAATACCCAACCCTAATGGAGTATACCACAAATGCGTCACTTTTACTGATTTAATGAGTATAAATATATCAGATGGTATTTAATGCAACTGTCTGCCACATTGAATTAAGAACAGATGTATTGTAGATCACTATATTCAGACCATGACTTTTAATAATCAGATTCTGGAATAATCAGAATGTTCCATTGAAAGGTCATTGAGTAAAAATGCAGTCAGCTGCTGAACAAAAAATGTTCTCTGATTTTGACTAAAGTCTGAGTTGCATGAAGCCATCAAGAAATCTACATTGCCATTATATAAAAACCTTTAAGTTATATATATTAAATATTTTTAAATATATTCATATTTTTTCCTATAATAACTAACTAATAACTAATAACTATAATGCAATTTTAATATTTGTATTTAAAAACACTTGTTAGAAATAAACTATAAAATATTAATATCATTTCAAAATAACAAATCAATGTTTATTATTTAATCATTTTGTAAACATATATATCTCAAGTCCCCAATCAAATAACCAAATAAAAGTATAAATATTAGAAAAACAACATATAAACATAAGCCAGCATAATAAAAACCACTGACAAAAACCATCTTTAAGAAGAAAAAAATGATGTAAAAGATGTACACTTTTTACAATATTGTTTTACAATACCAAATTTTACTGGCTATTTACAATACATGTACTGTGGTGTTGACTTTAAGCTCAAGCCTTTTGCGCCTCTTCTCCACCCCCCAAATTTTGGTGAATTCTGGGTAACCCCTCCACCCACTGTCCAGGATTAGAGCTCCAGACCTTGAGCAGATTGCCCTCGATGTTGTCCATCTGCGTTCATAATATTAAACAGCACTGGGAGGATTTCCTCTGGACTCAACATGCTTCTCAGTCAGTGCGCTACGTCTTCTCAAATAAGGACTATAAAATGATTGCTTTAAATGTAGTCTGATGCCGCTAGTTGCTGACCCAGTTTCTTGCAGCCACTTTGAAGCTATGATTTGTTGCTCCATTAACCAGTCTTTGTTGGCGATCTGACAGTGGCGTGTGTGAACTAGGGTAGAATCGCACACTGAATCCTGCAATTCTAGTACCTCATTAGCTAACAAAACATGCCGTTTAGCATAGCAAATTGCTCAATCCCATGAATAGATGTGTGTTGTTGAGCAAAATCCAATATTTATTTCGCTTACCCATTACTTAAGTCGTAAAAAAACAGATGTCTGATCAAAGAAGAGATGAAGTTCACCCCATAATCGATGGCTATAGATTATAAAGCAGTGACATGAGCCTGAGGGCAGAACCTCGTGCTGGATCAAGCCCTTCTCAGCAAGACCTCTGTGATTAGTGGCAATATGGCTGTTCTTCAGAAAACTCAACTTAATTCATGTTTCCACAGTTGGCATCCAACTTTGTTATTTGTCAGTCAGTGTGCGGCGACCACAGCCTTCATTTTTCGAGATATTGCTCTTTTTTTCCCTAGAAATCACTTCTCAGTGTGAGTTGTGTGTCAAGGGTGTGTATGGGAAGTGAAGGAAAGTTTCAGGATGAAAACATCCATGTCCATGATGAACGGCTCTATTAAATGACGAGAGAGCTCAGTAATGTGATCCTAATGGATAAGACAAAGAGAAGTTGAAAGACCACCCTAACAGAGTGACAAATGCTTTTGGATTCTGGATCGGTGCTTTTCTTTAAAACATTCTCTCATTTCTTTCTTTTTTATTTTGAATGTATTTACAGAGCTCTGAGCTCAGCTTCCATTATGTCATTGCTTGGCTAAGATGGAGAAGTGTTTTGTTCTACTATAATCCAAAAAGTTGCTGTTTTAATTAATCGTAGAGACCCAAGCACAGATTTTAATGTTCATTATTAGCCACATAAGACTTCTTTAATCTTTTCTCATTGATATTTTTAAAACCTGCTCTTGACAAGACGCAAGACCTGATTTTCATGATGCTAAGTCTTGTTTGTTTTAATATAAAAGGCTGCTTTATTCCAACCATGTGGCATTCGTGGTTTTACAGCCTTAATCATCCAGTATTGTTTGTGTTTTGTTTTGGTTTTTACTAGTGACACATGGTTTCCCTGTCACACTATCAAATGTAGTGCTTTTACTGCTGTGTCTGCAGTGGATAAAGCCAAATATATGTGATGAATATCAAAGAAAAGTCCTCTTTAGCTTTAATCCCCTTTCTTTTGCTTTCAATATGGGTCAGAGCAATGGAAAACAACAGCTTTCTTTATCATGAGGCTTGTTCATGGGACTGTTATCGTTGAAAGAAGCTCTTTTCAGAGCTACTGACACTTTTTTTGTCACCGAACTGCAGGAATTAGCTTTGATAATTTCCATTCATTTTAAAGAACTATTAAAGTAATAATGAAACAGCATACTTAGTCTGACCTGAAATGATTATACCAATTTCATTATTACATATTAAGTGTTTAAAAACTTCTGCTGACAAATGAGTAATCCCTAATGCTTTGAAGACAAGTAAAATGACAATTAATTAATATTATGGGGCTCCTAACATAGTGTGCTATTAAATGATTCTTATTCTAAATATGCCTGATTGGTATCTGGTTGATTTGCCTGATTTGGGTATACGATCTATTGTTACATTAAATGAAATTTTAATAGGTGGCTTATATGATTATAAATCATGCCATTTTTTGCTCAGAAATTGAACAGGACTCATTTTAATCACACATTCATAGTTTTAAAGGGATAGTAAAAAACTGATTTACTCAGCCTTTACTTGTTCCAAACCTGTTTGAAGTTCTTCTGTTGAATGCAAAAGAATATATTTTGAACAAAAGTGGAAACCTGTAACTATTGACTTCTATATTTGTTTTTGTTTTTTAATGCAGACGTCTATGGTTACAGGTTTTCAGCTTATATGTTCTTTTGTCTTCAACAGAAGAAAAAAACTCAAAAAGGTTTGGAAACACTTGAGGGTGAGTAAGTAGCGAATACATTTTCATTTTCGAGTGAACTATCTCTTTAATTCTAGAAATCCTCTTGACATATATATTTCACAATATTGCTTTTTAAACAATGTAATTACAATTTCCTTTTTTTTGCATTTTTTTTGGGGGGGTGGGGGGTTATTAACTTTTCAAACATATTTGCAATGCAAATTCTCCTTTTAAATGCCGAAGTGTTTTATATATCTGTGTTTGCTTTGTTAAAAGAGTAATCTTATGTGAGGAACAAAAACATCAATAATCATGAATGACATGACAGCAGAAATATAAACACTTGAACTGGCCATTCAGCGACTCAACCAAAGAGAAAATGGGAGGTCATTGTGTTTGTAAGTGGCACAGGGGAGGGGTGAGACTAATCCTATTACATGTGGGTCTTTTCGGAGGTTGAGTCTGGGGTCTGCAGACCTTCTGTGTCACTGTGACCGCAAACCCCACCGAGAGGCAGAGCGTTTGTTCACTGAAATGGACTAAGGATTGAAAAAAATCTAAAAAATTTGAAAAATAAGGTAGGAAGAAGATGGTGATAAATGCATTTTAAGATTTTTGGTTTAGAAAGTAATCATTGATAATGTAGTGAACTGTTGTAGTATTTTGTTGTAGTAGTGTTTATCATTAGTAGTAGTGAAAAGTCAAAGCTTTATTGTAAGCATGTTTTCATTTGCAATATAATATGACATGATGCCATATTGCATGCCTTTATGTTTATACACATGGTTTAGCATTGCCATTTATAAAATGCTTGTGACTTATTGAGGTTAAACTCTTGAAAAGGGTGGTGGCTTCTGTCCTCTGGTATTAGCTGTCATTTTACTCTTCTAGTGTGGTCTGCATGATTGCAGCTGACAGTTGGTAATGCTTCCCCCTCTTGTTTATATAACTGTGCTAAGTAATCTTCTCACAGTTTAATCTTTTTTTTTTGTCAGTAATGGACATTAATGTAAAGTTGTGATATATTGTTATACGTGAGTGCTCCATAATCCCACAGAAAGATTTGGATCTCTTTGATAGCAGTAGTATGATGCTCACAGAGGCCAAAGGCATGTTGTTATTTTGAGCAAAACTCAAGAGTAGCAATTTGATTGTGGTCTTTGTCTACAGCATATATTTAAACATGCCAGAAATGTGGTCTGCAAGTCCAAGAGTTTGAGCTGCACCTTCACAACATCAACATCTGGCCGCCAGTTTCAACATTTATCATCAGGTTACATTCCATAGGGTTAAGGTGAATAATAACCGAAAGGAAGTTTGCTTTTCTTTTCTGTCTGCTCACTGTGTGTGCATTCAATAATCTCAACCGCATTGATTCCGCCTCAACTGAATGTCTGTATAAACAGCCAAACGACGCATCTATAAAAGGCCCATAAGACTATTATTGGAACCATTTCCAGTTCATGAATTCTGTCAGTCAATGAAAATGGCTGGTATATACGCAGCTTTCTTTGTTGTCATACTTACGCCAGTTTCTGTTCCTGTCCGTACTGTGGTTACGTAGCAAATGAGCCATGACTTCAGTGCTTTAACATGAGTTCATGCCTGCTGACTTTCTTTGTAATGGCGTTTCTATTTATTTTCTTTCTGATTAGGTGGACGTCTGTGGCGCCTGAGAATCGGGATAGATCTCGACTCCCAGTGATCTGCTATTTTCCACTTTAATGGTTTTGGAAATCAGATTTGGCGCACACCAAGAAGACCCGCTAATGGCACACGTTCTCTTGTTACCCCTCAGCCCATAAACCTGGCCTACTTCCTCAGTCTCCACACTGTCCTTTTGGATGACATCATGGGCCTCTGTGGTGTAAGAGTATCATCGCTGGATGCCAGCACTCTGGGTCTGAAGTCTGGGAGGTCACGGTGTCATTTCAAGAGGAATGTGAGGCCGTTTTAATGTATCTGATTACAGTTGCCACTGAAGGGCCTTGACTCAACATGCAGGGGTGGCCCAGACAGGCCAAAGAGCAGCAGCTAAGATGCCCATCACCCAAGAAAATGCCCTGAGCCATCTCCTCCTGCTGGAGAACTGGCTTGGGGCTCGAGAAGAGAACAGAGATGAGGGCGATGTCCCTCGGATGAGCACAGTTTGCCAGGCTGCCATCCGTAAACTTGTGGAATACATCCAGCTAAACTTTACTGAAGTCGAGAGTCCTTTGTACAGCATGAGCCCACTCAGAGAGGAAATCGATGCAGAGGTGAAAGCGGTCTGTCTGAACAAGTCTGAGGAAGATGGACCAGAGTTTGGACTCAGCTTTGGAAATATTCCAATATTTGGAGACCCCGAGGGGAAGAAGAAGGGGGTCAGGAGGAGGCGCAGGAAGGGCGATAAAGGCCCTGTGTTGGATGTTGGGTGTATTTGGGTGACTGAAGTGAAAAAGAACAGTCCAGCAGCCCGTTGTGGAGATATTAAGCTGCGGGATGAGCTGCTGTCACTGAACGGACAGCTGATGGTTGGGGTTGACGTCACCGGAGCCAGGTAAGATATCTGCGTTTGTTTACACTCAAAATTAACTTGAGCTTTATGTTAGATATGTCTTTTTAAGGATTACTTTCTTGGTTAAGCATAAAGTGTTTTCTGAATTTTGGACCTCAAATCTATGGATTTGTTTATTTATTTTGGAAAAAGTGAAAAATGTGCATTGAAACAGCCCCCTTTTTATCATTATGTAAGTTATTTGAGTGTGCTTGGACATCAACACATGGTAGTTACATCTGAACATTCTTTGAAGGTGTAAGGCCTTAATGTAACCTTAATTGCTGCCAGGAATAATTTAAAGTCTGCATGAAGCAGAAGTTGCTGAGACTTTTATTTCAGTATGTTGATGTATTTCCAACTCAAACTGAATATTGAGTTGGGGACGGGGCTCTCTTTTTGAGCATCTTTCCCTTGAAGCAAACTAACAGTTAGAGGGTTGTTAAGAATATTGTGTCTGAAGCCGTAATGTCAAAAGAGAAGGATCGACACTCCAAACGCAGAAGCAAATGGTCAGACTTTGATTGAAGATTAAAAAAAAATCTGTGGATAAACTTGCATGAATTAAGTGTTACGAAAGAATAACAATGTGCCAAAATATTGTACATTTTAATTTCACATGGACTTTAAAGATTACTGTTAGGCCCTTTTTACAAGATGTATTATAAGTCTTAGGTGTCCCCAGAATGTGTTGGTGAAGATTCCTCTAGCTCAAAATATCTAACAGATAATTTTTTATAATTTGCTGCAAATTGTTCATGTTTGCCTGTTTGTCTATTTTTCACGTTTTCATGTCTGGTAGTTATAGGAACTTGCCACCACATTAGTGTCCCAAGAACAATTTTTTCCCCTTGGGTAATTTTCCTGGTTGAATTCACACTGTCAGTTAGAACTTAGAGGTGATGTATGCAACATAGGCTCATTCTGAAACGTAGCCCTATATACATTTCTAGAGATTGTGAGTTATGTAGCCAGAAGTACGTATGGCAGGGTTCCGTTTTTAAAACGAACGCTACGGGGCGGTATGACGCCATTCCCTTTCGTGCTAACCAGCTGACCGTTAACCTCCGTATGGATGGCTTTCCCGCTGTTACCAGTTTGTCCAGTTAGCTCGCCATGTACGTCGGCGGACTTGAGATGCAGAGAGGAGTTGACCATGACGACGGGGTTTGAGTCCGGCGAAGAATGATTCCAGAAAGCAGGTAAGACAAAAACAATAGCCAAAAAATAAAATAAACAACTAAATAACAGGGCGAGAATGTGGTAAAATTTGAAAACGTGGTAAAAATCACGCGAGGGCTTTTCTCTTTCTGGATTGATTTTTAAAACTGTCGGTTGGGTTTAGGGAAGTGGGTGGGCGGGTCAATTGGTGCTTTTGAAAACACAATTGGTTGGGTTTAAGGAAGAAGGAGGGTGGGTCAGTCGATCGGTCAGTCAGTCAGTCAGTCAGTCAGTCATTCAGTTGACAGTCAGTCAACAGCGGCCTCTGGTGGATTTACGCGAGAACAGCAGGCACGAATGGCACTCGCGAGAGAAATTTGAGATCTGAAAAGGCGTACACAGTGGCCTCTGGTGGATTCGCAAAAACAAAAACTGCAAAAAACATAGCTCCTGGGACGTATTTGGCACTCTCCAGAAGTGTATATAGCGGTACGTTTTCAGAATGAGCCTGGGTTGGATGTATGCCAGCCAACAGCAACATTAGCTGGATGTACTAATTGAATGTACTAATTGAAGTTGTGTATTTTTGTTGATTGTTGTGGGTTTTGTGATGACTTAAATGGGTAGGAGCTAATTTAGTTCCTCCAAAAGACTCAAATATAACAAAAATGATTTCCCAGTTCTGTGATGCAAACCCTCCTCTGGTGTGAAAGATCCTTATAAATGCAAATGAGCTTCCTTTTACAGAGGTGGGCTATGATTTTACAGCTTATGCTTCTGTTACTCTAGCTACAATAACCAAAACTCCTGCATGTGTTGTAAATTCCCTTATATATGGTTTATGTGAGTGTTAAACAAAATTGTCTTTTGGTCAGCTGTCAATTTGCATAAGTTTTGTCAAAAGCACACAAAAAACACATAACTTCACATAATGTTGTTGGTTATTTGAATGTAAACAGAGATTTTGATCTGAGAAACATCAGCATCTCTTGGACATAACAACCCACTACTAATGCAATTATTTTAATTTGAGAAATTGTGACATGTACATACCCGGATGATATTTTAGGGCTACTGTTGAGAGAGTATACTACAAAAAACTAGAATGACATTTTTTGGAGTTAACTTTTTCTGCTTTGTAAATTTGCAGATGTTTTTATGCTCGAAAAGCAAAGTTACACACCATTTTAGGTCAAAAGTGATTTAACTGACAAAAGGTTTGGAAATCTCTGGTTTGAGACATCAGAATTTTCCAACTGATTAGGCACACTTGGGAATGATGTCACTGGTCTGCAAACAGAAGAAGAAAAAGCAGACGGCCAAGTAAAAATAGCCAAGAGAAGTCACAGTGAATGAAATGAGTGGAAAGTTCTTCAAATATATCTACATTCTACAAGTTCAGTCAGTGGGGCTTCAGTGATTTTTAATGATTATATACTACAGTATATTGAATCTGTAAAGTATAGTATTAGTGTTTTCATGATAACTGGTTTCATTGTAAACCACAGTAAAGATTCTGACGGTTATTGTTACCTTTTCTTCATTGATTATCGCAATTTGTAAAACTCATGGTAAATCCTGTAACATTGCAATTAGCTATTATGTAAATGCATGTTTATAGACAGTTAATAAATACATTTTATTGTGTATTCCTTGCATTTAAAATGTGTGCAGCACATTTAGAATACTGAGCTAAAGCTTAGCTTTACAAAATTAAATCACAAATCAAATCACAATATCAGTAAGAAAAATCAGTTTTCAAGTCACACAGGACTTTTTGGCTTTTATAAAACAGCTTTATGCAGATTTGTGAAAACCAAGGTTAACATGACTCCATGTGAGGTAGTTTTCCAAGTGCAGGTTTAGCAAACAATATGAAAATCAAATCTTCCTATAACTAGACAAACAAATGTACATGAAATAATGCAGACATAAGTAAACATCCAACATGCACAGATCCTTGTGTATGTTGTTTGCCACAAAATTGCAAAAAGCTGCAGAGTTTATTTGTTGTTTATTCATTTCAGTTAAAAAACACTCGTTGCAATGTCTTAAAACTGTGACATTTATTTTTGAACATTTTTAGGTCATTTTAACAAAACCGTGATAATTTTGATAATCGTAATAAGTTTGGTCACTATAATCATAATATGACATTTTTTACATCTTTATGTAGTATAGAATATTGCAGTTTATCAAACCCCTCTCTACAGTAGACATCCTCATTTGACAGGGCAACAGCTTTTTGCTTAGGTATCAGTATGGTTCACAGCTGGTCAGGGAGAACAGGGTTTCTTTTATGTTAGTGCCATGTCTATTTAGAGCGTGTCAGCGTGTGTCCGGGGGTTGACTGTTTTTCCCCCAGAGCATGGTGCTTGGGTCAAGTCCAGTGGCTCTTTTCCTTGTTTGTTTCCTCATGTTGACAGCTCTGACAGACGGCTGCATGTGTCAGTGCCGTGGACAGTCTTGTGTCTGTCCATGTTTGGCCTCCATCTGGACCGGCTGACACTCACAGCTTTCAATCAGACCACCAAATGTCTCTGTCTAACCAAAACAAAGGATGGACCTGCTTTTTTTGCCTTTTGCTTTCTTGGCAAACAGAACTTTGTAAAAGTCGTCACATTAGTAATTTGGTATCCCATGTTGCCAGTGACTTTGAAAACATTTAATGTTTTTGCACCATTTTCTTCATTTTTCCAAATCATTCTGGTCCTTCAACAACTGTTTTAGCTTTTAATGTTGTATATTCAGATTTTCTAACTTTTTTTTTGAATGAGATAATTAGAAATTATGTTTTTAACCCTAATATAATCTTGTACAGCTTTTATTATCCCAAAAATCTGCTCCTGAGACCGTTGTCCAAACAGAAGAAAATGTGTATTGTGAAAATCTATCTAAAATTACTGTAGAGTCTGTTTTAAAGTGTTAATTCACTCAAAAATAAATAGATCATCGTTAGTAATAATAATAAAGTCATTGTTGTTTCAAACCTTTTCCTGACCTTTAGAAGAAATTCATACCGATTTGAAGTTGAATAATGATGTTCATTTCTGAGTCAAAATACATCCTTTAAAGTTCAAAGTTCTTAGCGATTTGATAAAAAATAGAGAGCTAATGAACCATCATTCATTTTTAACTGGGAACTATTAAAGTCTACAAATTTGGACATTTTCCTACAACATGTCCAAAACGCATCCAGTAAAACTAGCATTAATCTTCAGATTTCAGGATAATATCTTATTTTTACAGTCCTATACATTCCCATGATGAAGGCCACATCCTCTGAATGTCCTGTGAATCCTGTGGTTTCTCAGAGTTGAATTCATCCCTGTAACTTCAGCTCTATAATTAGGTGTTGTATTGTGTGACTGATAAATTATAGGAAGTTTTGCAGCACAGAATCTGCTTCGGGACAGCTGAGTCCTGTATACAGATGGACAGCAGGATGCAGAGAGGGAGGAGGTTCCTGGGAGTGGCACGTGGTTTTGACCAAGAACTGAAGTTGTCTTCACAGATGTATCATTTTCTCAAGCTAAAGAAAAGCTGTTGATGTTCTCTAGGAAAGAAACAACGGCTGTATTTCTTCTTGTTATTGTGATATGAGAGTTCAGTCTGTTTCCTGTTGCTATAAGCTGCTTACCCTTTTAAGATCTGCAAAACAAATTAATTCTTCTGTTTTTTTTGTTTGCAGATCTTTCTTTCTTTCTTTCTTTCTTTCTTTCTTTCTTTCTTTCTTTCT